>JAKWJA010002494.1:6611973-6937559 GCA_027704765.1 Solanum habrochaites | reverse complement strand
CGGCGTGGGGGGGTGAACTCACCTTGCGAACTTCTCTATCTAAAATAGCCACAGGCTCCTCCTCATAAGAAGACAATTTCTCAGATCCATTCAAAACTGAATCCCCAACGGGCTAATTGTGTTAACTATATCCAACCCATGGTAACTTGTCAACATCGACACAGAAACACCGTATGTACTTCTTTCTCCGGACAGCCCTGGAGGCCAAGGCTAACTCATAACCACCTCCCCTACCTCGCTTAAGAGTACGCTTCAAAGGGACCCAATGTACCTTGGAACCTATAAGCTTTTCCTCTTTTTACCAAACCCATCAACCCCTTTCAGCTTGGTGAAACTTTCACACAAGACAAGACTTGTTCACCCTCCGATGAACGCTAGTCTCTAACCTTGTCGATCGCATATTTCTTTTTTGTCTACTTTTGCGCCGCTAGAAGCTTCTCTTGAAGGATTTTCACTTTTTTCTATCGAATCCCTCAGAGATCAGTACCCCAGGGTCCTAACCTGAATTGCAATCAAACCAACCAATTGGGGACCTCCATCTCCTACCGATCACCCTGCTTCCACGTGTATCCCACATATCAATTCGTTTATTGGGGTCTCTCTCTTTTGTATTCACCCGACTAACCAGAACTTTGGTACCTACATCGTCCTTTTTCCGTTCGCTCATGTTCAACCACGGTTTTCTGGGGGCCTAGGGCTACCTTCGCCCCCCAGGACCTTCCCTCGATCTCCTCGTCCGAGTCGCCCGCCCTTTCTCTGCGTTTTGTTGTTTCAGGTCCGGGGAGAAAGGTTAGTAGGGGGGTCGATGTTTGGCAGGAGATAGGGCGTGGTGTTTGGTAAGGTGTAGGGAGAGGGGGTGTGGGGAGGGTGGTAGGGAGGTGAACCTGGGGGGGGAGCCGGGCGGATTCCGTTTGGCAGCTTCTGTTGGTTCTTCTTTTCCGCGCTTTGATACTACGGTCAACCTAGTATCCAATTCCCTGCATGCAATGTTGTTTTCCAACCGATGAAGTAAACTAAACTAACTAAAACTCTAACTGCTTACCTCTATCAGATATATGGACAGTGGAACTCCATGCAAAAATCGACACTTCTGAGCTGTAAGATTTATGTGCTAACTTTCTCTGCATTGTAACGTCACCTTAACCGAAAATGAAATGGCAGACTTAGTTTAATCTGTCCACATCAACCCCAAATGGAGTCGAACTTCCCAGTATGTCTTGTGAAGACCAACCAGAAGTCCATATTGCATTCTCCTCCCTTTCCTTCCGTAATGTTGCATTCTATCTGCTGTCTACTCCTATTCGTTTCCTCCTTTGCTTTTTTGTTATCCTACCTTTAGGAGCTGCCCTGTGTATTTACAAATTTGGACATTTGGCAATAAAATCCACACTTCACGCTTCATTCTTCCTCTGTCCCACCCAAAAGTGTTGCTTTATTTCCACTTGTACATCTTTTTTTCTCCCTTATGTTGCTTCTGCCTGCCCTTTACCTCTTCGCCTCGTTATGGCCTCTCTCTTTTTGTTTCGTCCCCTGCCATCCCGACTCCTCCCCCCCGCCGCCCATCCGGCGCCTTCCCTCTTTCCCCCTCCCCTATGCCCGTACCCCAAAACAACCTTCTTCAAATCGACTTTTCGCCTTCTTTTGCCTCGTCCTTGCAACCACTTTATCTCGGAGCCCGGAGTATTTTTCATCATTAAAACTGCTTGTCCTTTCCCCTTAATCTTAATCAAGGAAGGACGATCTTCCTGCCTCCACACAAGCTAAAAATCCTCCCTTCTCTCATTTACGTTTCTATCTCATAAAGCCCCATTAGCCAGAGTCTGAACCTCCCTAGCCAATGGGCCGCCTAGAAGCTTGCAAGTGAGGCTAGACTCCCCATGGGCTTCCTTCCTTCCCTCCCTTTCCATCCCTTTCTACCTTACCAATACATCCGTCTCCTCAGCAGCGCACCTAGGCACCCTGTTTTGGCATCTCATTGCCATCTTCTTTTCCCGCCGCCTCTTTTCGTATAGGGTGTCTGTTGGGCTGTTCGTCTGTCCTTCTTTTCCCTGCCCGATTCTTGGGCATCGTGGACTGTTAGGTTTTCTGGATTGTAGCCCCTGGATTGAGGCTGGCGGGCCCATCCAGGTCGGAGGTCTTCTTTTGCCTCACGACTCTCGTTTGGGAGTCTGCCTTCCTGCTGGTTTAGGTGCTCTTGCTTGTGGCGTACCCGCGTGAGGTGTTGCTCGGAAGGGTTGAGGTAGGGGGGGGGGGTTCCTTAGTTTCGGGGGGAGGTTGTCACCGGGGGATCCTTGGTCCGGCAGGCCGAGCTATATAAATAGTGTCTCCCTTGCTTTAGTGCAAACACTACCCGCGACCCCTGCGCCGTACTGCGCAAATTCCAAATCCTTATTTGGATAGGTACGTTCAAACTGGCACTTTTCAATTGTCTTGAAGTAAGCAAATCACATTCTTCTCGTGCAATTAGCACTGCAAACCACAAAACGCCAACCCGAATAGATGCATCACACTACACCATGATTCTTTCTTGGCCTTCCACTTGCAAGGGTGAGAATTTGGTGCAAGTACAACAGAGTCTTGAGCTTCGAAAGCTTTCCCTCACACTCATCGCCTACCGGATACAAATGGCACATTTTGCTTAGTCAATTTTCGTCAGTTGGGAGCAATAGAAGAGAATAACCCTTGACAAAGTCTCGGTAGTACAGCTAGCTAACCCCAACTAATCTCTTATTTCTTGCTTTTCGTTTTCATTCCAACCATTTCTTCTTGTCCTTTAGAAGTGCTTCCCCGCACTGTGGTTTTCCCTCCTGCCTTTTTGTCCTTCTCCCTCGCTTACTCTTTTCTGGCAGCCCCCCCTCCCGCCGTGGATGGGGGCGTGCTTCCTCTTAGAGGTGCGGCGTGGGGGGGAGTCTCGGCCCCTGGAGCGGCGGTGCCCCAAGAAGGAACAACGGCATCTATCCCACTCAAACTCACACTTGATACCTTCGCTAAAGCTTTTTCGTCCCTTCAACGACATTTCCAATACATTCTCAAATGCTCTCCTTGTTCCTTCTTACTCTTGGAGTATTCCAGTATAGATCATCAATAAATACGATCACAAAGAGATCTAAATAATGGCTTAGATAAAAATCCCGTATTTTTTTTCATCAAACTCATAACGCAGCAGAGGGGCGTTCGTAAGCCAAAAATAACATCACTAACAATTCGGTAATGCACCATTCCTGGTCCTAAAAGCAAGAACAGTCTTTGGCACGTCCGTTGCCTGTATTTTTCAATTAATGAAAACCAACCAACCTATCTCCAAGTGCCATCGTTCTATAATACACACTCCACCCTGATTGTAACTTATCTAAACTAGGGCGAAGACACCTTCCTACCGCTTTCCTCTAGCCTCTTCTCCTTATATTTTTCTTTTCTTGGCCCCTTTTCAACTGCCCCGGTAGTCTATTGCCACATCCAAAAAACTTCCCACCTTTCTCTTGTACAAACAAAACCCACCGTAGGCAGGCCCCAAGGAGATGCAACGCACTTGGTCGAATAAAAGCCTTTGCACTCAACATTCTGGAAGTTGGGCTTTTTTCTTCTCTTAACTACTCCCGGGGGCCATTCTATAAGGGGGTATAGAAAGGGGTCGTGTAACCCGGTTTTCAAAAGTCAATCCAAGTCAATATCCCTATCTGGGGGCATACCCGGAAGATCTGCAGGTGAATACACAGAAACTCACGTACCACCGAAACCGACTCAATCGGAGGTACTTGGGTAGTGGGCATCCTTGAGATGTGCCACGAAAGCTAACCCAACCCCTTTACTCACCATTTTCTTAGAACGAAGAAGGAGATATACGCACCGGATTGGAGTGTATTTCACCCCTCCCCCACTAACGGTCTGTCCAGGCTTGGCTTAACGGCACGCGTTTTAATTAGCATTACAATCAAGAATCGCGAATTGCGGAGAAAGCCAATCATACCCATAATTACATCAAAATCAACCATCTCTAAGATAACCAAATCTACATAAGTGTTACTCCCACTACTCCCCACAAAGTTCACAAACAGGACCTATATAAACCTTTTCAACTACCACGACGCACCCACCGGAGTAGAAACAACACGAATATGCCGTATCAGTAATTCACAATGTAAATTTAGACCATTAGCCAATGAGGAAGATACATAAGAAAATGTTGATCCATGATCAAACAAATACGGAAGCCATGCAATCACAAACAAGATATTACCTGGGATGACAGCAGAGATGTCTCCTGGTCCTCCCCGCCTTCTGATCCCTCTTCCTCCCTTACCGTCATAACAATTGTTTCCTTGTCTTTTTTTGGTTTCCTTTCCCCTGACCATGTTGTGAGTAGTGGCTCCAGTTGCCCATCATCCCGGCCGTTTTGGTGACCCGGAAACCATTACCTCCCCACCACTTCCTCGTAGAAATAACGGCCTCTACCATGACCACCTCTACCTCTGCTATTGGTGTTCTATAAATCTGTTTTGGACATTCCGTCTAATATGTCCATTCTCCCCCACATCCATAATAACACTCTCTGAGTCGGGCATGGGTTCTCTTCTCAGAGAAGGTTGACCCGGTTTCTTGAGGTGGACCCCCCCAACCACAGTCTGTAGTGAAGACTGAATGGGTCGAAACTGAGTTAACCTCCGGACCTTGTTCCTCTAGAGTAAGAACCATTAAACTCACCCCCTTTTCGAAACCTCTTTTGATGTCGATGCCGTGGTGAATTATCTGGCTTCACAAACTACTCCTTCCAAGCCCACTCGCTTCCCACCACCATCTACCCATCCCCCCTCCCTCTCCGCCCTGGTCTTTGGAAGGAGGTTTTGCCGTAGCCGCTTACCTGTAAGGCTGAAATTCACAATTCTGATCTCAACCCCCTTCCACAAAACGTTGAATTCCCTCTTGTGGACTGAAACAATAGGTTGGGTTGGCCATATCTGGATAGTGCCGCACTTTGCCTCGGATATGCAGTTACCGCCATCCCTACCTTATCTCTAGAGGCTCAAGAACCGGCCCTTTTCCCTATCTCTCAAGGTCCTGGGAATATATTTCTCTCCATAAACACAAGCTAGGAAGGAGGCCCAAGATCCATAGGTGGTGCCGTCTGTTTGTTTTTACCCTCAACATGTTACCCGACGTCCACCCGAGACTTTTGGCGTTCCCTTGAAACTGGTAACTCACGAACTCAACCCAAACCGTTCTAAACTATAAATACCCTCTTGTGTAGTAGCTCATGACAGTCAAACCAGAAAATCGTAAGCATCCTCAGATTCTGCACCCTTGAAGACTGGGGTTTCCCATTTCTTCACGAACTACTGAAAAGTTCATGCTGATCATGTTGTCATTTTATATAAGGCCCAGTAGTCAGCGTGGAAACGTGCCTCTGTCCATGAGTGCCATTCCTCCTATTTTCCAATAGTGTCTTTGGTCACTTCCTTCGCCAGCCTCTGAAATCGGAGGTGTTGGTGCAGAAAACGTTGTGGGGTGCGCTGACCGCTGATCGACAACCACTACGATAAGCGATCACCTGATGATCAATCTCTGGGGTAGTTTGGGGTGGCATTTCCCTCGTTCCTGTACTTTTTTTCATTCTCTCTTCTCTCTCCTCCCGTCTCCTGGTCCTCCCATTCTCCCCCTCCTTCCCCTTCTGCTTCATCCCGGAACCAGAAGGGGACAAGAGGTGTTAGCCCCCCTCCTGCCTTCTCCTTTCTTCTTCCGCCAGCGCCGCCCTCTCGCCCCCGTCCTCCTTCTCCAATGTGCGTGACCGGCCGCCCCATCTGGGCTAGGTTTGCCTCGTCCTCCCCTCTAGAGGACGTCCTTCCCCGACTCTACCCCCTAACTAACCCCCCCTCTAACGTAAGCTACCCTACCTCTCCTCTAGATTCCCTTGTTCCCTCTCCCAGTTTCCTCTCTGGTCCCCCCCGTCCCCCCTTTTCTTTTTTCCTACTTCCTCTTGTTCTTTCTGTCTATTCTTTTTCGTGTTTGGCGAGGTCGGTGCTCTCCGCTAGTTCTAAAAACCATCTTGGGAATAGAGTGAATATGGTCAGATAGATACCCATTTTGTATCACCTATATACGCATTGGTCCAAGTAATAGCACACAAAGAAAGAAGGAAAGAATTGAGATTTTTCCTAACTTCCTTATGCCTCTCAAAGAAAGTAAAGGCGTCCCCCTACCGTGATCTTTAAGACTCTACTATACCTGTTTCTTTTTTTAGTATCCCGGGACCGAAACCCGTACTATTCTCTCCTCCCAAGTTTGTCACGACGCCAAAAACCTAAGAGCCGCGACTGGCAACCGCAATTTACCCTCCTATGTGAGCGAACCAACCAATCTGAACCTTATCATGTCAATTTTAATATCAACATAAAGCAAATGCGGAAGACTTAAACTTCATAATAAAAGACATTCAATAACTCTTTCCTAAAATTCAACATCTATTAATTCCCCCAAAATCATGAAGTCCATCACCCCACAAGACGCATCTATTGACTCAATTTACTAAAAACTACTCCAACTACATGATTATTCCTAGACGCTAAAAGTCACTCCCATCCCTCTTCTCTGCGGAATTCCTGGGTGTAGTCCTGCACACTTTCAGGCATCAAGAACGTGAGGAGGAGTCCAGTCCACGCTAGAAGCATAGCTCATCAAACCCTGAAGATCCGTGTGACTAAGACTTGGCTTACTACTGTTGAGTCGAAGATGACGGCCCGTTTGCTGCACTCCACAAATAAACAAAGGAAAACTAAAAGTAGTGGGTCGTAACACAAACCACAATACGTGAGTAGGTATCATCTATCATCGCCCAACTCAAAATAGAAAACAATATATCTCCAGATAACATCATAAAATCAACTAATATCTTAACATGTGATAGCAACAGAAGTACAAACATCAATTTATACTCAATCAGCTATCACATCACCGATCATAATCTACGAGACTCAAGCCTCATGCCATACTTATTTGGGATAACTGTTTCTTTTAGTTCGTATATTAGTATCTTTCAAGATTCATTATCTTTATTCTCTTGGTTGTCGTACGTGACACTCTCCGATTCCCCGTACTACTATGTGTCAACGTGACAGCTAACTGTTCTCCGTCCCCTACATCTACGGGTCGGTTTCGTGCCAACCCGCGTGCCACTACTTCTATGAATCTATTTGTTCCGTAACGTGACAACTCCGATCCCCTACATCTACGGGTCGGTTCGTGATCACCGTCCCACTAATTCTATGTGTCGGTACGTGACAGCTCTTTCTCCCGATCCCCTACAATCTACGATGTCGGTTCGTTACAATAACAAAAGAACCGCCGTCCCCTACTTCGATGTGTCGGTACGTGGACCATCCGATCCCTAATCTATTCATTAATTCATCAAGCCTTTCTTTGATACCAAGGCGTCCATCATCCTCATCACTTAGTTCATCAATCCTTCTTTTTATAACCAAGGCATCATCCATTACAAGAGATTAGAGTATATCAAGATTTGGGATTCATAGCTTCATCATGCTTGTTTCACATCACAATCATATATATAAATCACATCATGCATAACACACATTAAGCATAAAGAAAGACTATAATACACTACCCAACCATATAGGACATTCGCTATTAAGAGTTTACTACGAATAGTTAAAAGAACCACTAACTACCCTCCACCGAAGAATCGTGATCAAGCAAGCAAATGCCTCAATGTCTTGTTGTCCATCTTCGTTCCTCTCGTCTCTCTACTCGTTCTCCTCTCTTTTTTCCTTTCTGTCTTTGGTTCTTTCTATTTTTCTTATTCAGAAAACCCTCTTTCTTTAAAACCCTAATTATTATGTAATTAAGAATGAAAAGATGGCAATAATACCCCCTAATTAACTTAAGGTTACCTCTTTTAAAACCCCCCAAGTCATTAGACTTATTAACATTAAACCCCTAACTTTAATATTAAAGCAGGAATAGTAGTAAAAACTTCCCTTAAAAAAACGTGTAAAAGAAATCCGACCCCGACCTTGGTTTGCGTAGCCCTTGCGGGCCCTCGCGCCGTCGACGGTCCGTCCTGCTGTCCGTCGCATAATCCATCAGAGACATTTTTCCTCAAAAGACTCTAATGACGGTCCTTCACGCGCCTGTGACGGTCCCCGTCCTGCCATTGTTCGTCGTGACGGTCAGAGAGTCCGATTTTCATACCCCGCAATTTCAGATTTTCTAAGTGTTTTTTGAAACGAACACCCTCCACACGGTAACTCGTGCCCTTGACGGTCCTCGTGGCCTCCTGGCAAACCTCTAAAACCATTTTTTTCTTTCATAATAGAATCTGTTGCTCAAAAACGCTAAACAGGTCGTTACCCAATGCTCTTGGAGCAGAGAATGGTCCCAGCACACAAAGCTGAAGATCGCTGAGGTTCATCCTCTTGGACACTTTTGAGTTGCGTGTGTAGCCCGTTCCACAACAGCCCCTCCGTTGGATGTGTCGACCCCTTCGACTTGCTGTCAATAGTTTGTTTGGCGTATATAATGCAATGATATAGCGGCTAGGGTTCCTGATTCTAAGGCCCCTTCTGCAGAGCCGCTGCAGACACAATGATGGCGGCCATATTTTGCCACATCAGAGATTCCACCGACCGCCCTCACCTGGACATCGCCCAGAGGCGTAGAGGTCGTAGGGAGTAATTAGGCTCTCTCGCCAATTCCATACTTCTCTCCTTCTCTTTCTTATTGGGTGAGGGGGAGGGACGGAGGAAGTATGATGTATATGATGGATTTTTCGTATGGTTTCTTATAGATGACGGGGGTTTATGGGTGTTAGTTTGGCGAAGGCTAGCCTCGCTTGCTGATGGGAGGCCGCGTCAGATGAAGCACGAGAATTTCATTGCTGTGGAAAACAAAACGGTGGCGTCTAGCTCCAGAACTACTGTGGAGATATCGGGAGGCACTGATGATATTTTTGTTGATGCTGAGGACACAACTAAGGGTGTGCCAGATTACAGGGTAGTGGGTTCCCGGGGGACGCGGACCCAAACCAGTCTTGTCGGATCGTCGGTGCTTTGTGCCCCAGGTTTGCTTCACCCCTACCCTCTAAGTATTTTTTTCATTCCATTTTTTTTGGCATTTGGGACAATTGCATGTCTTTTTTTGTTGGGGTGGGTAAAATGGAAAGTGAGGTTCTAGGGTGAATTCTGACCTAGTCCCCAATTCCAATAATCCTCTTTTTGGGGTTTTTTGGTTGCCTTGTTATCTTTCCCCAAGAGACTAATTACTCTTTCCTGTTGAAGCCGACATGTCCTATATCTTTGTGTACATAGTTTAAATTCTACGCATGATGGCTAAATTGATATCATATAAAATGGAAAATGAGCATGAACTCATGCATATAATGATAAAAAAAAATGTGTGGCTTCTAAGCAGGACATGAGGTACAGCACGCCACTACATGACCCTAATTCTAAAATTTGAACTAGTTGTCTGATATCTGGTAAGTGTAATGACATGGTCAAGTGATTGTGATGAAGATTTGGAAAAGTCCACTATTTGTACTGAGCTAGAATTGCCTGTTTAGTCTGCTACAAGTGAAGTTTTGTAAGTGACAATTAGGAAAGATCATAGGCTTATTCAATATAGCCCCATTGGTTTTAGCCTAAATAAAAGAAACCAAATGAATTTATCCTTCTTTGATCTAAAATTTGAGCTTAATAGAACCTTTGTTTTTTCACTCACCACAATCCAACCCAACTGATTTTGTCCTAGTAATATGTGTTGTCCCTGGTCCCTTCCTTGGAACTTTGCACCTCCGCTTATGCCAAAAGCATAATTGAGGGTGGCTAATGCAATACAACAACCTTTGTAATGATGGCCCTGACCCAACTTTTGGGTATTGTGGTTGTACTTTTACTATGAAAAACCGATGAGTTTGACGGGTGGCTATTATGAGGAATACCTCTGGAAAGTGGGGTTGAAAAACAGAAACAAAGAGAGATAATAAAGAAACAAAAATAAAGTGACTCAGAATTATTGAAAGAAAAGTAAAAAACATATACAAGACATAATACAATCACAAAAAATAAGAGAGTCACTTCCAACAAATGAAGAAAAAAGGCAAACAGCAAGTTGAAGAAATGGGAAACTGGGCACAATAAATGATAGAAAATGGTATGTTTAGTCGATATGTCAAGGAGGGCAAAAATATTTCACCAAAGTATAACCTAAATATAACCCTCCTGGATTCCCTCCGACCTTCAACCCCCTTACTATTCTTTTCCCGGCGGCAGCTAATCAAAGCAAGATCCTATCGTGATCCTAAGGGGTTGTATAGCACTTAAAAACGAATTGAAAATAAGGTCAATGAAGCTTATGGCATATATATGACCGATTGGTTGATTTTTGGGTTTCTGAGAAGGTTAGGTTTAGTTAAGAAGTGAATCCTTATACTCCTCAACCTGAAATCATTGTTGTGGAAATTGAGATTTTTTGGTTTTAAACGTTCTGGACAACTAGTGCCATAGAACCCCATTAAATCTCTTCTCACCAGAATCTCGTTGATGACTCAAAAAGGATAGTTGGTTATTATTCATGTTTGAGTGCTGTGTCATTGTTCTTAGTTCCACATATTCAAAATCGCCTAATAGTGATAGAAGAATAAATTGATAGATCATCGGGATGATAGCCAAATACGCTTGCAAGGAGAAACAGGGATACTATTGTCAAAGATTTTGTATTGAGTCAATAGTGCGTCCGCTTGAGGAACAAAAAACGAATTTTAAAGGTTGAGGGTGTTGATCTACCTGGTTTCACGGTATTTTCAGTGACTTTTTTTTTGTTTTCCATAAGTTTAAGTGGTCCCAAAAGCCTTTTTGGTTTTTGGGTTGTGGCTATTTTATAATAAGTCTCTCCTTGATTTGCAGAAATCCTTCCAAAAGATGAAGCGGAGGTTTTTGAGCGAAGAAAATTAGAAGATACTCACCTACTACGAGCTTATAACGGTCCGTCTTCTCTGATTGTCTGTATGTTTGCATTCATCGGTTTTCAGCCGTCTGATTGCTATCCTTTCCTCCTGTTTCCTGATCTTGCCGAACCCCTTGGTTATTAATTATTTTTCTCTTTCCCTGCTTTGTTTTTAAACATTTTCCCTATTCTGGTCGTCCGACGAGTTGGTGTTCGTTTCGCGGGCTTCCTTTTTCCTCCGATTTTTTGTGATGTACTCTTGTCCGCATTGTCGCCTTTTCGATCCTATGCTCCTTCTTCCCCGGGGCACGGAGCTGAAGGGGTCTCAGCCTATTGTCTGTGAGTCGCGTTCGCGTGGCAGACTATGCATGGTGGGGGGGTTGTGTCCCGGGGTTAAAGGGATGATGTTTTTTTTGGATCGTGCTGCGCCTCGTCTCCGCCACGGTCTTAGACGGGAAAGGCTCGGTCTGGTTCGTTTCTCCCGGTTTAGTTTTTTGGTGGGTCGAGCCAATGGGGTTTTTTCACTCATACGCTTGTACCTTGTTCTGTGGTGTTTTCTTGGCGTACTTGTCGGCTTTCGTTCCCTGGGCGGTCCTTCCCGTGGCCGCTGCGCCCTTTCTCCGGGAGGCGCCTGTTTTCTCAACGTTAGCCTTCTGTTTGGCACCTTACCAGCCCGCCGCCGCGGGCTCGCCTGTGCTTTACCCGTTTGCTTTTTTTGGTCTGCCGTCTTCGTGTGCTTAGTGGGTTGTGGGCTCTGTCTTCATCGTTGGATGGGTTGGGAATGGGGGGAGTGAGGGTGGGGATTGCATGCGGGGGTTTTCGCTGTTTCTCAGGCCTGCTTGGACGCCTCAAGGGTGGGGCTTGTAGAGTTTAATTTCCAGCACTATCCGGTTATGTGCCTCCGTCCTATGGGGCGTTCTGTGCGCTGTTAGCTAGTATCCCTGGGTCGGTTATGTTTGTTTTTTTTAGAGGGCTTTCTAGTTTTTCCTGCCCTTTGTTGGATGGGTTCTTCCGTCTCCTCCCGCTAAGGTGGGATGGTGTGTTGGAGTGGTACCGGGTATGGGCGAGACTTAATCGTTTTGGAGGTTAGACCCCTCTGGATTATTTTGGTACGGGAGGGCTTTGATTATTGTTAGACTCTTGATCATTGTTAGACCCTGAATATGTGAGACTCTTGATTATTTTTTAGATTCTTTGAGAGATTATTGATTATTTTTGAGATTCTTGACTATTTTCAGACTTTAAATCATGATTTTTGGTGACTTTTTGCGGATTAATTCACGTGAACTTTCATGGATAGTATTATATCTTTTCTTCTTCATATCTCAACGAAGTAAGTGCATGATTCTTATAATCACATAGTTGAATATTACCTATTACTTGGTAACTAAACTCCATGCTTAGGGTTGTGGGGACTATAGTCAAATAATGAGGTAAAACCTAATAAAATATAATTCTAGAATAAGTCTTGCCATGTCTTGATAATTCTTTCTTTTTCGTTTGAAGTCCTTTTAAAAAAAGCCGGATGACCAACGTAGAACTGGTCCGCCTAATGCTACTTGTTGGACCAAGGAGGTAGATAATAGGAAAGAAGTATAAACATAGATTAGTGTATACTCTCTACTAAGCTAGTTTGATTGGTACGAGGTAATAACAATGTCAATACGAATCGATTCTTAATATGAGGTAAAAGATAGGGTTGTATAGGCAACACACTAGCCGGACCAATGTGCTGAGTGAAATTTTTTCTCCTAGATGCCCGGCAATGATTTAACACTACATACCTTATCACTTTTTTGCATGCAGAATACTAGAAAAATTGTTATAGTTAGACTTATCAAGTTATGAACCGTGGGGAACACCTAAACCCTATTACTTTCTAATTGATTAAAACTTCAATGTTTGTAGCTTTTAGTTGTCTCTTTTCAATTTCCTAGTTATTTTAATTTATTTAGAAATAGAAACCCCACCCCCCCCCCTATTATCAGTTTTTTTTTTGCTTTCCCAGGAAGTATTTGACTAAACATAGTAATAATAAGATTTAAGTTAAGTCCTAAAAACTATTTTCCCCCCTCCTTTCCTCCTCGTGGGGAATGATCCCAACCTCACTTATTGGGTTATTTATACTTGACAAACGACCCTCAGCTTTACTTTCTTTTTTTAGAGTAAGTTTTGAGCATGTCAAACCCCTTTTTCCTCTGTTTCTTTTCTTCTACAATACAATCAAAAGAAAGAATAGAGTAAGGTCCTGGGTTGTTTAGTTTGACATTTAGATGAGACTTAAAAGAGATTCTTTGCATTAATTCTTTGAGATGGAAAGATGATTAGCGTCACAGAAGGTGACCTAGCCTATTCATGAATGATCATCACTATATAGAAACATAATAATCTCGATATGACATCGATTTCCAACACCCACACCTCTAAATTTCTTCTTAAATCTTCAAAACTCTAAAGTTTTAATTTAATTGTGATAATTGAAAAGGAAATTCTATTATATTGGTGAAATGATCCACCCAGTTGTTATTAGTATTACAAGTGAGCAATTTTAAAATTCAAGTTTCTTAATAAGAATTCTCTACTAGGTACAATTCCATATGGGATTCGACCTCAAATCTTTGTTGGATTTTTATTGAAAATGATCAATGTCCCTTTAATTTGTTATATGAAAAACATTTCAGTGGTCATCATACGATGACATCTAGAGTATTTGGACTTCACTAGAGTTAATCCCCTAGAGTTTCATGGTTCAATGGTTGAAGAAGATGCTCAAGAGTTCATTAACAAAGTGTATAAGGTTTGATGGTCATGGGAGTGACTCCGGTGGAAAAGGTGGAATCGTCCACTTATCAACATAGTGTTTTTGCTCAAGTTTTGTTCAATAAATTGATGGAAGAGTGAACGGTTGATGCAACTCCTTTTGATTTTGAATAATTTAAGGTTGTTTTCCTCGATAGGTTCTTTCCCCTTGAGATGAGGGAGTGAAAGGTACTTGAATTCATCAACCGTCGTCTCGATCTTCTATACTATGGTTGCCTATCCTAGGTCAAGGTTAAGTAAATTTGTTTTGGGAGTGTACAAAATGGTGGTTAAGAAACGTCTGACGTCATGCTTATTAGGTATGGATATTTTTTGTCTTATGGATAATTCTCAATGATTACCCTCAACTACACCTTTTATAATTCAAAGTGTAGGAGTCCTCTAATAAGTATAAACGCAATGATGAGTAGGGGTCAATCCAACAAGGAGTGATACAATAAAAAATTCAACTAAGAAGTGTAGAAGTTCTCCAATCTTTTGTAGAAGTAAGAGAATACACAACATAAAGTTAATCAATGAGATTAAATTTTTAATATCAAAGGGTGAATTTAGTAACTAATTGTTACCGGAAACGAATAACACATATTTTGATCGAGTAAAAATATGTCATTAGGGGTGTGTGAGCAATCAACTACACATTTCTCCTAATGGATAATTAACAATTGCTTCAAAATTGTTGACTCTTAATGGGTAAGATTGGTTCTAGCTATAATAACAATTTTTGAATTGGTTATTATGCTTCAAGTGAGTTTTTTCAAACATCTACAAGGTTAGAATTAAGAAAAAACCCAATTCCTTAGCACAACCCAATTAACTAATCTAGGTAGTAAAGACGTATGAAAATATGGTTATCAATCAGTTACTCAACTCTAAACCACTTCCGCAAGCGAGCATCGAGTACTGAATGAGAACTAAATGTGCAACTTTAATTCATGAATTGAAATATGAATAAAAATTTGAACCCATTTTAAAAAATTAGTAGAATTAGCTATTAATCAATACATATAAGCTAATACGCAGTCGATTACATAGTCGCACCCTTAAGGAAAGAGGTTTAGACACATAAAGAAAAGCAAGAAATAATTACAAAAATAATGTTCCACCATCCACCACCATTTCCCCCCAATTCCATTTCCACCATTTCCACCACATTCCACCCCCCCCCCCCCCGAATTGATAAAATTAAGACTAAAATCTTAGGTCCTTAGTATCTAGGATAGAAAACTTCTATAAGTTTGTTCAATATTATCAAAGTATGTAAAAATATCTCCAAATTTGTGTTGTACATATTTTCTCTGTCCAAAAATTAATTTGTATGTTTCCAAAAATTTCCTGATGTTTCAGAAAACAAGCTCACTCGGGGAAGTAAGCCGACACCGTCAAATGATATGCGATCCACCGTCAAGTTCCTTCTCTCACCTTTTGGCGTTACTTTTACACTCAATTGCTTTGTAAACTTAGGCGAGCTAAGTGCTGCTTGTTGGTCAATTCGGCGCGCTATCGAAATGTCTTTTTAGTTTACAAGTTGGTTTTGTTCATGGGCTCTTTCGCTAGAAAGTTTGGTGAGATGTAGGCTTACACAACGAGTTGCCAAGTAGTTTTGTGAGATCCAACTTTATTTTCTTTATATTTTCGAATTTCACTCCTTTTCGCAACGTTTTGTCCTTGCCTTGTTCTTAAGCATTCATTACTGCAACTAAACACTCTGACATCAGTTATGAACACAAAATGGACGTTGAGTATACTAATTCATTGAATAAAAAATAATAAATAAGTCAAAATTTCTGAATCATCACTCTACATATCGAACAGGACAAACATACGATAAAATCTAGGAACAAAAAGAGGGCCAAGACCAATTATGGTGACTTTTCACATTTAAGGTTAGATGCACTTTATCATTCTAGATTACATAAAAGGTTTTTAGTTCAAGATTTCTCTAATTCTCAAGTTTCAAAGTTCAACAAAGATAAAGGTGTATAACCCTGAAACTTAACAAGAAAATAATGTTGAATCTTCTTTGTGTACTTTTTTAAAGTGTTAAAATAAGCATATAAACCGTAACTTGCTACTAATGGAAGAGATGGTAGGCAATTTTTTTTCTAGTGGTTCCTCTTCAAGTACTCCAAAGGAAAATATATTCTATGTACTTCAAACTCAACATGATCAAGAGGATTGGTTACACGTATGTATAAATTAATTCATCTAGATGTTTATGTTTTTGTTATCCTGGTGCTTCTTTTTCTTTTTGTGACTCCTTAAGTGGCTATAATATTTGATGTTTTGTCATATGTGTTGATAAACCCTTTCCCTCTTTTTTCTTTAATTTGTGAATCTACTGTGGCATAGAGAGTGTTTAGAAATTTTTCGTCTACTTATCACATAGAGTAACTTATGGTTATATTGTCTCTTATATGTTGAATTTTGATGTTATTCTTGGTATGGATTGAATCCATTCTTGTTATTCTTCATTTGAATATAAAACTCGAGTGGTCAAGTTTCAGTTTCTTAATTAGCGCTTCCAAAAATTGAATTATGGAAATTCTATACCTAAGGGTTAATGTTTCTTGCCTTAAAGCTATCAAAATATTTTATAAAGGTTGAATATCATCTTTTCTGGGTAAGAGATACAAATTCTGAAACCCATATTCTTGGGTTAGTCCCCGTCGTAAATAAGTTTCTAGAAGTCTCTCCCAATGATCTACTCGGTCTTCTTCGGTCTTCTTCCTGAAAGGGAAATAGACTTCGGTATGGAACTTCTCCCTGATAGTTAACTTATATCTATTCCTCCTTATCATATGGATCCTTTATAACTTAAAAACTTAAAGGAGAATTTGAATGAATTTTTTGGATAAGGGTTTCGTATAACCGAGTATCTCACCATGGGGTATTCTCGTTCTGTTTGTCCGTAAGGAAAAAGGGTTCACTTCACATCTGTATTGACAACCGAAAATGGATCATGGTTAACATTAATAATAAGTATACTCTCCCATAAATTGATGATTTGTTTGACCATCTCAACGGAGAAATTTTCTTCTCTATGATTGACCTCTGATATGGTTATCACCAATTCAAGTGGAAGAAAGTGACATTCCAAAGAGGCATTAAACTCGTTGTGTTAGTTAAGAGATTTTTGGAATGTTATTTCGTATGACTAATGCTTAGTACATTCATCAACTTAAGGAATAGAGCATTCAGACAGTATCTTGATATGTTTTTGATTATTTTATTGATGAAATTTTGATTTACTTAACGAGTGAGGATGAACATACCAATCATTGGAGGATTGTGTTACAAGTCCTCAATGATTTACAACTATTTTGAAAATTTAGTAAGTGCGAGTTTCAGTTGAGATATGTGGCTTTTGTGGGTAGCGATATTTCGGTAAAGGTATTAAGGTAGATACATAGAAGATTAAGATTTGACGTAGATCTCTATCCCTTCAAATATTTGAAGCTTTTCGGGCTTGGCCGGATATGAAGATGGTTTGTTGAAGGGGTTTCTTCAATTGCTTCTCCATTGACTACATTGACCACAAAAATTTTTTTTAGTTCTTATGGTCGGAAGCTTGTGAGAAGAGTTTCCAAGAGTTGAAGGATAGGATCACTTCGACTCCTATTTTTACTTCACCGGAAGGATCAAATGTTTTCGTGGTTTTTTTGAGGCTTCAAAGATTGGTATTGGATGTGTTTTGATGCAACATGAAAAAGTTATTTCTTATGCTTCTAGGAAATTTAATATATTAAAAAAAAGTATATCCTATGGATGATTTGGAACTAGCAGTTGTTGTTTTTGACTTAAAGGTTGTAAGGCATTACCTCCATATTTGGTGTCCAGGTTGATGTCTTATTTAAAAACAAAGGTTTTCTGTAGTTTTTCAGCAAAAAGATCTAAATATTCGGTAACATCGAATGCTAGAACTCTTGAAGAACTATGACGTGAGTATACTTTATCACCCGAGCATAGTTAATATTGTGGTGGATGCCTTAAGTCGATTTTTGATGAGTAATATTGCACATGTTGAGAATGGAAAGAAATAATTGGTTCATGATGTTCAAAGACTAGATCAAAAAGGTATTAATTTAGTAGACTATGAAAAGGGTGGTATTGTTCTTCGAAATGGTTCAACATCGTGACTTTATCGGATATGAAAGCCAGGAAAAGTCTTGATCCAATTTAGGTTGAGTTAAAGGAATAAATGCTTAAAGAGTTCATTGAGGAATTCTCCCAAAGGGAAGATGTTGTGCTTTGATATTAAGGACATTTGTGCATTCTCAATTTTTATGATTTGACGGAACAAATTTTATTTGAAGACCATAGGTCATTCAAATAACCCATGAACCACCAAGATATACCATTACTTACGCGAGTACTATTAGTGGAATGGAATGAAAAAGAATACTGAAACATTTGTGGCTAAGTGTCCCAATTGACAATAAGTGAATGTTGAGCATCAAAAGTAGGGGTTTTGTCTTGTGATATTAGTATTCCTACATAAATGTTGTAGGAATTTTAAATGGACTTTATTTTTGGTCTGCACTCGATGGCAACTTGAACCAAACTTAGTTATGGTTGATCGTAGGAGGAAGTCATATCATCTCATTATCGTCAAAGTTTCTTATTCGGCAGAATATTTGTGTAAGTTGTATCTAATAGATATTTAGGTTTCATGGAGTTTCTCTGATGTGTTGTGGTCACACAGTGTTTTCAATGCATTTTGCTTAAGAGTTGTGTTTGTCTAGAGCATTTTTTGTAGTAGTTTTAAAAAGTTTTGTGTCTTGTTTTTTGCAGAAAAGATGTCCATGTTGAGACATATAAGACAGTTGGGAAAAAGTGCAGATTGCAACCTATGAAGTCCATCGACGGTCCGTCATATCATCGACAGACCGTATGTGGTGACTGTTGATAGACACTTCAGGCTAAGGGAGAAGATTAGGAAAATCTGACCAAGTGTGGAGCTACGAGTATAAAGGATGGTCCGTCCAGTACCTGACTTTTAAAGATTATAAGTTTAGAACAACGGAGGAGCACTGACGAAATATAAGAGGATTAACGGATTGTACTGCTGGTCCGTCTTTTGATTGTGGAATGACGGAGGCAGTAGACGATCCGTCGTTGAGGTCGTCGATTGAAGACGCGTAGGCTACTTCATGAAAGTTCATCTCACAAAAACACCACTTCGCACTTAAGGTATTTCGACATCCCTTGACTTTGAAATCTCGTTAATAATTGAAATTTCATGCTAAAAATTGTGTTGTTATGTCCCTCGGAATGATTGTATGTGGTTGTGTAGCCTATTAAGTCTATCTAAAATGTGGGCATCTCTATCTATCTAAAAACTCTGACTTATTGTTCCTTTTTGTGAATGAATTGGGTTAATAATTATATGAAATTGGAACCCTAGGAATAAAAAAACTCGTCGTTAATGTGTTAAGAATGAATGTCTAAATCTTGAATGTGTAAGAGTCACTAAAGGAACTAAAAGTTGGAACTTCCAAAATGCCAGAATTCTATCTCAGGCCAAAATACAAGACCCCGTCTACAGACTGTCGATTGATCAACGGGCTATCGATTGAGTCCGTTGACTGAAATACGCTGAAAATGCTTAAGTTTAAAATGACGAAATTGTACTACTCTCCGTAGATTGATCAACATACCATTATGCACATCCGTCGTTTCCATCAGAATAACTATTTTCACCAACTTCTAAAATAAATCTAAGTTTTAGACGACGGAAGTGAACTAGATCTACCGATTAATCGAAGGACCGTTCTGCATGTCCACCGTTTCCATCAGAATTTTTTTTCCTTTCTTGAATAAGTTCTAACTCTGCAACAACAGTTTATGTTTTTTGAGTTGCACGTTTTCTTCGCCCCATTGTTTATTCGAGTGTGTAATTATGCTGAGTTGAGATTTACAACTACTCCACATGTATCAATGGCTCCCAAGAAGAATATTGTCTACGCCAACGAGCAAGACCCAGCTTACATTCCGGCCGGTTCCACAAAACCTATTGTAGCAGCTAGGGTCACAAGGGGTACCCACTGTAAGGTGACTTCAGGGCGTAGTCACTGCCTCCCAGTTTGACGAGGAGCGCACACTAACCGATTCAACGACCGGGGCTGCTTGTAGTTCTGAAGGGCGCTCAACATCTGGGTTCGAGTTTGCCTATGCTTCACGGTCGGCCAAATCCTCTAGGTAAAAAGTGGAAACTTCTTCCAGTTCCCCCTCTTCGGGAGCCACTAGATCGGAGGGCCAAAACCAGCAAGTGTCATTTGATGAGACTACCATTTCAGAGTCTACACCTGCACCCTAAGATGATAACCCCGCACCTATTGCTGATGAACCAAATTGCTGGTGCGTCGAGGGTCAATACCAGGTGATAGAGATGCGAGGATGTTGAATGAAAAGGGTTTGATGACCCAAATTTTTACAATGGAGCATCAAGTCCTCACATGGAATTTGCACATGGTCCTCGAGATGCACAGACTGTTCAATTTTCACAAATTTGACTAAATGGCTCGGGATTTGCACCTATAGTAAGAAGATAGTCTAGGTTTTCTATGCTTCTTACGTAGCTACGCTTAGAGGTTCTCTGGACAGGCGGGGAATACCTTCCAAATAGGACACTCTCATCTCATCCATACATTAGTCGGGGCTGTCGGGTTGAAATATTTGAGTCTGCCATTCGCCGTTTCCTATACGGTCCCACCACTATCCCATAAAAAACTCCCAATACTGCAGAGTATGAGTACAGGTGGCAAGTTGTATAGAGTGACGAGTTTGGTCAGTGTTACGCATCGTGATTCGATAAAGAAATGGCTGGCTCAATATCTGGCAGCCGATGGTGAGAGGGAATATTGGGTGATAGATCTCCTATGGCTGATCAAGAAGGCGTCCCATACTTTTGTAGCGATGTTTTTCTAGCTGCTGGTTCAACACAGGTTATCGCCCAAACTAGATAATAATGTATTCCAATGAGATAGGGCGGTACTGCTAACTTCTCTGGTAAAGGGACTGGATATAAACTTTGGACGGGTGCTTATATCGGTGATTCATGAGAGGGCCTTCAAGACCTTAACTACTTACTCATTTGCATGTGTTATATTTTAGTTGTGTAGGGATGCAGTGTGACAATCTTGCTAAGTGATACAATCCGTAGTCGGCAGGGATAGTTCATATAGGCATCATCAGGGATGAGGCCAACGTAGTAGAACCACATAGAGGCCCCAAGATTGAGATGCTTCCATTGAGCGAGAATTTGGTGAACAATGTGGAGCGAGCCCAAGGGGATGATTCTGAGGCACGAAAGAACGTTGCCACCACTCTGGCTACTTCTTCACATGCATCCAGCTGGGTCCCCAACTCATTCTGACACACGCCGCCATCTACAACACTGGTAATTCTAGCTCTAGTCCAAAATTTAGAGGACCAGATGGCCACCCTACTCCACCATATGCAGTTTTGGATATAGAAATCCATTATTGAGGCTGAGGACCGCATCGAGAAGCGGGTGGTCAAGTAGGATGAGCAGTATATTCATGCAGTCCACAAACACCTCGATGCCTTTAAGCAACATGTTCTAGCACGACCAACCCCCACTACTGACATCACTGATATTCAGACTGAGTTGGCCAGCCTGCGTGATGACGTAGATGCCATTTTCGATATGAGGGAGACTGAGATAGAGGCTGCTCCCTCGGAGTTTGCAGTGGACTCGGTGATCAATGATTTGTTCAATGTCTATGATGATCCACCGGCTGAGTAGCTCGTGTGTACCAAGAGGCACCGCTCCATCCACACTAATGAGGAGCTCTTATCGACGGAGTCGTTTGGGACCTCGATGTTGACTCATCACATCCTGGGGTTGAAGAAGGTCCCAAGGGTTCGGTTGTTCGCCGATTCAAGTGGTACGTGAGTTGGGTTTAGAACGTCGTGAGAGAGATGGTTATGAGGTTCATGATAAAAATAAAGAGAGGAAAGCGATAAAGTGGGCTAGGCAGGCTTCCTTAGTAGATGAGGATCAACGTTAGAGGTGAGCACTAGAGATGGCTGTTAGGGCATCCAGTTCTGTACAGGTGCTTGATGATAGGAGCAGTACTGATGGTGCGGAAGTTACTTTGGGCACTACTAAGGGTGACCCAAGTGTTGATCATGTGGGGTTACGAGAAACCAGACCCACTCACATGTTTATATTTCTTCGATGCTATGCACCACAAGTTTGCTTCACCGAACACCCTATTTCTTTATTTTTATGGCATTGGGATAATTGCATGTCTTTTATGTGGGAGTGGGGTAAACAGGAAGTGAGTGGTAGGGTGAAGTCAGAGTAACCCAACTCAAAATCCTCTTTTTGGGTTTTCTTGCCTGTAAATTTCCCCAAGAGAATGTTTAATTTTCTGTTGAACCGGCATGTCGTAGTTTGTACAAGTATAGAAGTATGAAAAATGAAGCATGATGGCGGAAAAAATAATACCTCATCCTGGATAGTGCTTGCATGTATAAGTGAAAATAAGTTGAATCTGTTGGCTCTAAGAATGATATAAATAGGCACCCACTACATGACCTTCAACTAACACCTGAACTGGAAAAGCTAATAGAGAGTGTTAGGTGATTTGAATGTTCAACAGTTGTTACCTAATAAGAACTTTCCCGGTTAGTCCTACGAAGGGAATCTGTGTTAGAAACTAAGAATTGACCATAGGCCCTCGTTCAAAATAACCAATATGTAGCCTAAAAGAGGGTAACAAAATGAAAGAATTGTCCCTTTTAATCCAAATATGTTGAGCCTATAATAGAACGAATGTTTTTCATCAATTCACCTTCCTAAGGTCTAATATTATTGGCCCCAATCTATCCCTGTACATGTGCAACTTGACTTAGCCCAAAAACACATGTTGACGGTGGCTAATGCAGTAAGTGAACTCGTCTTGGCCCTGACCCAACTTCGGTTATTGTGTACCTCGACTCATGGACCAACAATAAGTTGAGGGTGGCTATTATGAGTGAGGACCCAAAAATAATTATGAAAAAAGTTGGATGTTGAAAATAAAAGTTTAAATAAGAAAAATATGTCATTCTGAGACGTATCAATTTATTAAAAAAAAAAAGGAAAACTAAAATAAAAGACAAATAAGGAAAAAAGAATTTTAAGAGAAAAAGTTGCAAAATAAGTGAAAGTCACATCCAAAAAGGAAGCAAAGCAAAGAAGAAAAGAGAAGAAAAATAGGGTGTCAAGAGGCAAAGAAAAGAAGTAGGAATCTTATAGGTAATGTAAAGGAGGGAAAAAGTCAGTAAAAATGTACCCAAATGCATCAAACCTTACCTTGAGCCTACGTTACAAGTGATGTAAGTCCTACCATAATCCTACAGTTTAGTATTGTGAAACTAAGCATTGAAAATAAGGGCAATTCTATGTCGAAGAATGATAACAGTATTTGAACCTGTTCTTGAACGTGAGTGTTGAGCAAAGGTCCTTCTAACCAAATTCATAATAACTGTGTGAAAATGAGGAATTCTTTTGAAGTGACGACACTAGTTGCGGTATAGGAAAGTTGGTACCTTGGTGAGAGGAAACACAGTAGAGGTGTCTGGGCATGGTGAGTTTGTGTCATAATGTGATTCACATGAGTTAGCTTGTGGAACCTAAGAGAGTGATCATGCACTAAATCAAAGAAAGAGTTCGGGTTGATATCCATGTGATTGCAAGAGCTTAAAAGTGTATGCTTTAATACAAATGTTTTTTTGAGTCATCGTGCGTCGTTTGAGGACAAAATTTTTTTTTTTGCTGATGTACCATGGTCACATAGTGTTTTCGATGTATTTTTTTAAGAGTTGTGAGTGTCTAGAGACTTTTTGTAGTAGTTTTAACAAGTTTTATTTCTTGTTTTGCAGTAAAGATGTCCAGGTTGAAAAAACATACGCAACTAGAAAAAAGTTCAGACTACGACATACGAAAGCCATCAACAATCCATTGTCCATCAGTGAGGTCGTCAATTGAAGCTTTGTTTCGTGAAAAAACATTCCTTATTTCAATTCTTTTTCTTTAGGACTATGTTTTCTATAAATAGGGTATTAAAACCTCATTTTTGGGGTTAACTACTATTATTATTGTTCTGTTTTGTGTTAGAAATTATTGGTTGCAAACTTTGGGAAATTAATCAATATCTGGATTTTGTTTGAAGCTATTTTCTTGGTATATCAAGTCGAATTTCTGGTTTCCTTCTTATGTTAAGTAAATTCATGATTTATTTATTCAATATTATGAATTCTGAACTTTCTAGCATGGGTAACTAAATCAACAACTCGGGTTGTGGGAACCATGGGTAATTGACAAAGTATTACTAACAACTAAGCAATTTTCAAACAGTGTTTGTATTAATAATTCTTTCACTTAGAAGTCCTTTTAACGAGTGCACGCGTTAGAACTCGTCTTGTTGCTACTTTTCGGAACAAGGAGGTAGGAATAGGAAAGGAATTATCAACATCGATTTAGTGGGATACTATCAAATAGGCTAGTGTCAATTGGTGTGAAGTAATAAATAAGAGATAAATCGATCATGATATCTAAGATAAGGTAAAGGTAAGGGATGGTAACTTATACACACGTAGATAGACCAAGGTATTGAGTGATATTCTTTGGTTGTCGGACCAAGGATTTAGAGATACATAGCTTGCCACTTTACATGGAAAAAACTAGGAGAGAGTTGCTATTTCTAGGAATACGGCGTTATAAACCTGTGGGGAACACATACACTCTATTTATTCTCACAACTTGATAAAAGCTCAACATTTGGTTTTGACTACTTGTTAATTTTGGTTTTTTAAGAAACTAGTTTCATAAGACCCTCCCCTTTAATTATATTATTTTAGAAAGACATTTTCTAAACAGATGTAATTGTTGATTAAAGTTAAGTCTAAGCCATTTTCCTCGTGGGATCGACCCCAACCTACTAGTTGGGTTCTCTATTTGATTACAACCTCTTATAATTCTTTAAGGAGGAGTAATTTGAGCGTTTCAACTTTTAGCTCCGCTGCCAGGGAATCTGGATTTTAGATAAACTTAAGTTACATTATCAAAATTTAGTCAACAATTTCCTGATTTAATTTTTTCTTTTTGATTTTGTTTCTTTCAGGTCTACCGCTAGTGTATGACCACTATAAGGGGTCGAGGAGAACTACTCATTCCATTTGATCCCAAAATTAATCAAAGCTTAAAAATAATGGAGAATAAAGTGGCGCCAGCCAACCCTAACAGAGGAAATCTAGGTGCTGGGGAAATCTATCAATCTCCATTACCACTTGAGGCACAGAATCAAGTTCATGTTGATAATTAATTAAATAATGCTTTGAGGATCAGCCTCCAGCCGCATGACTTCAGGATTACTACAGAGGTAACATGAACATTGCATATTCTGATGAACCTCTTGTCGTACCCCTTTCCAACTGGGAACACATTCGTGGTGATGAGTAGGTTGATGTAGATGCTCACCATAAGGGGTTTATTCTCGGTACTGCCATAGGAGGAATCATATGTGCATATATCTAAATTGAGGTTTGTGTGAAAAAGTTGTGTGGGTAGATCGGACTTGAATATTAATGTCATTGGGTTGTGGCGTGTTTCCTTTATTTCTAACAGGAGATTCCGCTACATGGTTCACCGAGCTGCCCTACAACTCTATTCATACTTGGGATCAGTTGAGAGATGTGTTCCTTGTAAAGTACTATCCAGTGTCTAAGAAGCTCAATCACAAACATAAGGTGAATAACATTGTGGCACTACAACGAGAGTCGGTGAGTAGCTCTTGGGATTGATTTACTGCATTGTGAGAGGCATTCCAAACCACCGCATTGATGATGATTCACTGAAAGAGTAGTTCTATAGAGGGCAAGATTACCACAAAAAAGAAGTGGTCGATACTATCGCAAGTGGTTCATATGGCAAATGTACCTATGCTGAGATTGTAGAGAAGTTGGAGAAGATATATCTCAACAACAAGGCTTGGAACAGTAGAAAGTTGGACATACGAGGAAGACATTTGCAGTACAAGATAAAACAACCCAATAAAACATGAGATACGTGAAGAGTTGTCACAGATGAGAACTCAGCTTTGGTTGGTTTTGAAACATGTGAGCGAAGGTGCATAGAAGGTAAATGCATTGAACTATTTTACTAAACCACCACCGCTGATAGATAATGGCTATGCAGTGAATAATTAGACGGGGGATTTTCGACCAAACTCCCAAGGATCCAATAAGGAGAATTGGTGCCAAGGTCAAGGAACCCTAGGTCGGAACTATGGTAACTATAACCTAGAGGGTCAATATGTCCGAGATGGGAACTACAACTTTGACAACCACTTTAACCAGAATAACAATGGTAACAGAAATGATCAGAGTGGGGCCTATGTTCCCCCTAAAAATTGGGATGTTGCTTTTAGGGACAACAAAGGTAGTATGGCACGAGTTGAGGATATGCTGCAAAAGATGATGAGGAGGTTTGATGCCAGTTACAAGAGTTTCAAGGATATGAGGGGTGACCTATCTAATATCTGATAAAAGGTGGATGCAAATGTGGTTTCAATTAAGAACCTTTAGTTATAGATTACTCAGTTGTCTACTACTGTGAACCCATGCCAATCTGAAACCCTTCCTAGTAACACTATCTAAAATACTAAAAATGATGGGCATTGCATGACAATCACTACTCGAGGAGGTAAACAGACCATATATCCACCCATGTCGTCTGTAGTAAAACGTGATACGAGAAAAGATTAAGAGGTAGTAGAAGCTAGTGGAGAGTTGGTGGAAAAAACGAAGAAAAAAGCACATGTATCTCAGACATTGATCCCCATTCCTAGACCTCTACCACCATTCCCTCAGAGATTAATGAAGAACACTAAAGATGGTAAGTACCGGTGATTTATCACTATGTTGAAATGGCTTTCCATCAATATCCCATTGATCGAAGCTTTGGAACAAATACCTAGTTATGATATGTTTATGAAAGACATGGTGACAAAGAAGAGATTTGTGAGTTTTGAGGATGATGACAGAATGCAGAATTGTAGTGCTATTGCTACAAGGTCTCTTGTACAAAAGAAGAAAGATCCGGGAGCCTTTACTATTCCATGTACTATAGGGTTGCTACACTTTGATAAGGCACTATGTGATCTTGGTGCGAGCATAAATCTCATGAACTTGTCCATTCATAAGAACTAAGGCTTGGGCGACCTAAAGCCTACTATCATGTAGTTACTGATGACCGATCGAGATTTTAATAGACCCATTGGTATACTCGATGATGTGCTTGTGAAAATGAATTCATTCATATTTCCTGCTGATTTTGTGATTCTTGACAGTGAGGTTGACTTTAAGGTCCCCAGTATTCTAGGAAGACCATTCCTTGCCATGGGGCCTGCATTAGTCGACATGGAAAATGGGCAGATGAAATTTTGGTTGAACAATAAAGCAACAACTTACAATATATGTAGGTCCATAAAGTAGAGTGGGGAGATCCAAACGACATCTGTTATATCCTGCAGGGTTGAGATCATATCTAAGGTGCAAATTGAAGAGAGACTAGGTGTAGAGGCACTAGCGACAATAATCATGAATTTTTAAAGTGATGGTATTGAAGAGTATGGATATTTAGTGGCTACACTTGAACAAATGAATGTTGGTCAATGCCTAAGAAATTGGAGTTGGACATGAAGCATCTTGAGTCTTCACCCACAAAAGAATCTAATGCGTCTAGTGACCGGATGGAGAGTTTGCATGAATTACCAGAAGTTGAATGTGTGGACACAAAAGGACCATTTCCGCATGCCCTTCATGGATCAGATGCTAGACAGACTCGTTGGCAAAGGTTGGTATTGTTTTCTTGATATCTATTCAGGATACAATCAGATATCTATCGCGCCAAGATCAAGACAAGACCACCTTCACTTTCCCCTATAGGACATCAGCATTTAAAAGGATGGCATTTGGGTTATGTAATGCACCGGCGACCTTCAAGTTTTGTATGATGTCGATATTATCTGATATAGTGGCGAAACTATTGAGGTGTTGATGGACGATTTTTCTATAGTAGGAGACTCCTTTTATCATTTTTGGGTAATGTGACAGAGGTACTCAAAAGATGTTAGGATTCTAATTAGGTGCTAAATTGGGAGAAATGTCACTTTATGGTAAAAGAATGTTTTGTGATGGGCCATCGCATCTCTGAAAAAAGGGGATAGAGGTTGATCGAGCTAAAGTGGAAGTATAGAGAAGCTTTCTTGACCTATATTTATCAAGGGTGTGAGAAGTTTTCTTGGGCATGCTCGTTTTAATAGGAGGTTTATTAAGAATTTCTAGAAAATTGTACATCCTTTGTGCAAGCTTCTCTAGAAGGAATGTAAGTTCAATTTTGATGAATCCTGTTTGAAGGTATTTGGAGATTTGAAAGAGTATTTGGTGTATGCAACCATTATTATTTCACAAGATTGGTGTGAGACATTTGAAGTGATGTGTGATGCGAGTGGGGTAGCACATGGTGTGCTATTGGGACAGAGAAGGGATAAAATCCTTCACCCCATATTCTATGCGTGTAAAGCCCTAAACGCAGCTCAAACGAACTACACGGTAACTGAATAGGAACTTGTTTCATTGGTATTTCCATTTGAAATTTCACTCCTATTTGCTTGGAACGAGGGTAATAGTGCATACCGATCATTCTGCCTTGAGGTACTTGATGGCGAAGAAGGATGTTAAGACAAGGTTTATCAGAAGGTCACTATTGCTGCAAGAGTTTGATTTTGAGGTAAAAGATATAAAAGGGACTGAGAATCAAGTTGTTGACCACTTTTTTATATTGGAGGATGAAGCTATGCGTGAATTAGGAGAAAATTTTAAAATTGATGATGCATTTCCAGATGAACATGTATGGCCGCTTCTCAAGATTTGATCCAGATTTTGTGAAGTATTGGAAAGTGATGTATTTCCGTTAGACTTAGGCCTTCTACCAGAGGAAAAATTTCTTGCACAATGTGAATAAGTTCTTCTGAGATGAGCCTTACTTATAGCGCAGTTGTGCTGATGGGATATTCGCTATTGTGTACCTGAGGTTAAGCTGTTGAGTGTTTTCGAGGCATGTTAGTCCTTCCCTGATGGTGGACATAGGGGTATCCATATTGCAAATAAGATCTTGCGCTGTGGGTATTATTGGCCAACCATTCATCAAGATGCTCACAATTTTGCCAAATCATGCGATCGGTGCCAATGAGATGGAGGAATATCAAAGAGGCAAGAACTACCCTTGAATCCTATTCTGGTGATTGAGCTATTTGATGTATGCGTCATTGACTTTATGGGACCATTTGTGAGTTCTCATGTGATGAAGTATATTCTTGTTGTAGTTGACTATGTGTCGAAATGGGTGGAAGCAATTGCGCTTCCTAACAATGAAAGAAATAGAGTCCCCGCATTCTTGAAAAAGACCATCTTCTCCAAATTTGGCACACATAGGGCAACTATTAGTTATGGTGGCTCTCGCTTCTGTAATAAATTGTTCAAGGGTCTATTAGATAAATATGGTGTTCTCCATAATGTGGCTACTCCTTACCATCCGCAGACTAGCGGGCAAGTTGAGGTGTCTAATCGTGAACAGTGAAAGCTAATAGAACGGATTGGTCAAAGAGGCTTGATGATGCTCTTTGGGCATACCGCATTGCATAAAAGACTCCCATAGGTATTTATCCATACCAACTTATATATGGGAAGGCTTGTAACTTGACGGTCGAGCTAGATGTAGGTAAATGAAGAAACCAAAGTTGGATTGGACTGAAGCAGCAAAACAAACACTAAATGGGTTGAATGAGCTAGATGAGTTTCACCTAAAGGACTATGAAAGTTAATCCATCTACGAAGAAAAGATGAAGAAGTATCACAACTAAATGACTGAAAACGAGAATTTTACCATTGGTGATTTGGTGTTTCTATTCGACTCTAGGCTACGCTTGTTATTGGGCAAATTGAAGTCCAAGTCGACAGGGCCATCCTTCATCATTGAAGTGTTCCCACATGGAGCAGTTGAGTTGGAGAGTAAAGAAGGTGCAACGTTCATAGTCAATGAGTAAAGGATAAAGATATATCTAGGTCTTGCGGAGAGTCTGCATAAAGTTGTTTTGGCCTACCTTCTTTATGAAGTCAGAGTAATCAAGGGGCCTGCGTCTTGACACGACGTTAAATCCAGCGCTTCTTGGGAGGCAACCCATGTGTATCCTCTAGTCAACAATATGTTTTGTTTTCTTCTCCTTATTTCATTTTTAATTGTCTGTTAGTGTTGGATAGAGATTTTTATAGGGTATGTGTCACAAAAGAGTTAAGAAAAACATAAAAAGAATGGCCTAAAGGGTGTTACATGTGCAGGGAACAAAAAAACAATTTACAGATAATGGTCTAGTACAGATGTCTACGGACCCCATCGACGAACCATCGATGGTGTTAGTAGATCCCAGGTATGTTCTCAAATTTTTCGAAATGTTGAAGTGATCAATGGTCCCAGTCGACGGACCGTTGACTGACCTATATACCATCGACGCGGTCTCGTAGGTCCAAATATGCCAGTGACCTGACCCAATCCGGCCAGTAATATTAGAAGACAAACTGTTCAAATTCATTCCCTCTTCCATTTTTTTAAAATTACATTCCATAACCATTTTTCTCCTTTATTTCCTTTCTTTTTCATTCTTAATCAATCTCTCCAAGTCACAAATCACTCCCAAATCAAAATTCTTAATTCCCAAACTTCCCATATCTTCCAAATTCTTTGTTCTTCCATTTTTTTCGGTCGGTGATCGAGTATGGGCTCTTAGGCTACTTCATGAAAGTTCATCTTACAACCACACTACTCCGTACTAAAGGTACTTCGATTTCCCTTGAATTTGAATTCTCGTTCATAGTTGTTTACAGAAATCTAAAAGTGGGTCCCTTGGGACTAAATAAACTAAAATTTCATGCTAAATTTTTTTAGTTATGTCCATCGCAATGATAGAATGTGTTTGTGTAGCCTATTAAGTCTATCTAAAAAGTGGGTGTCTCTGTCCGTCTAAAAATTTTGACTTAAGGTTCCTTTTTGTGACTTAATTGGGTTAATAATTACATGAAATTGGAACCCTAGGAATAATGAACTAATTGTTAGTGTGTTAAGAATGCATGTACAAAACTAGATTGTGTAAAAAGGAGTCATTAAAGGAACTAAAATTTGGAACTTGCAAAAGGCCTGAAGTTTGTCTCAGGCCAATAGTACGAGCCCCTTCTATGGACCGTCGATAGGGTCCATCGACTAAAATACGCTCAAAATGCCTAAGTTTAAAACGAAGGAAGTGGACTACATTCCGTTCTGCACGTCCGTTGTTTCCATCAGAAAACCTATTTTCACCATCTTTTAAAATAAATCTAAGTGTTACACAACTAAAATGGACTACGATCCGTCGATTGATAGACGGACCGACAGACCATTCTGCACGTCCGGCGTTTCCATCGTTAAAGTATATTTTCTTTCCATTATTGAATAAGTTCTAAGTGACAGACGACAGTTGTGATTGACACATCATCGATAGAGATCGTCGATGTGACTCTGCAACAACCGTCAATGGTCTTTGAGTCGCAAGTTTTCTTCGCCCCATTGTTTTTTTGAGTGTGTAATTATGTGAAGTTGAGAAAAAAAACTACTCTATAGGTACCGATGTCTCCCAAGAAGACATTTTCTACGCCAAGAGGTACAAGTCCAAGTCAGTTAACTCGTCTCTTTGGATGATTGTAGATTCCAACAACGAGGAAGACCCTGGTTACATCCCGCCCGGTTCCACAACACCAATTTTAGCAGGTATGGTCACTTGGGGTACCCTCGGAAGGTGACTTCCGGCGTAGTCATTGTCTCCCAGTCTGATGAGGAGCACACACAAAACGGTTCAAAGTCTGGCCTCTCTCTATTTCTAAAGGGGGCTCAGTATCCAGGTCCGAGTCTATCTTGTCTTTAGGGTCGGCCAAATCCTCTAGGTCGAAAGCGCAACTGCTTCCAATTCCCCCTCTCATAGATCCACTAGGTCGGAGGGACAAAACTAGCAAACCTCATCTTGTGTGGCTACCCATTCACAATCTTCACCCATACCATGAGATTATGACCCCGCACCTATTGTTGATGAAACAAATTGGTGGTGCGTCGAGGGTCAATATGATGTGTACAAAGATGAAAAGATGTTGAACAAAATGGGGGTCATGACCCGGCTGGTTACAGTGGAGCGCCGAGTCCTCATGAGGAGTTTTCACACGGTCACTGAGGTGCACATGCTATTCAATTTGCACAAATTTGACTGGATGGCTCGGGATTTAGGCACCTATAGTGAGGATATAGTGTGAGATTTTTATGGTTCTTCCCTAGATACGCTTATAGGTTCTATAGACAGGAGGGCAAGGCATGCAAAACAACACCCTCTTACCCATACATTAGTCTGGGGCTATCCGTTGATATATCTGAGTCTGCCATTCGTCGTTTCCTATACGGCCAACCACTGGCCAACAAATGACTCCCAATACTGTAGAGTTTGACTACAACTGACAGGTTGTACAGAGTGGAGAGTTTGGTCAGGGTGTTACACATAATGAGTCGATAAAGAAATGTTTTGCTCAATATCTAGCGACCAATGGTGAGAGGGCAAGTTGGGTGATAGATCCCCGAAGGCTGATCAAGAAGGCATCCCTTCATTTGTAGCCAAGTTTTTCTGGCTACTGGTCTGACATAAGTTATCGCCCACCCTAACTGATAATGTAGTCACATCGAATAGGGAAGTACTGTTAGTTGGTCTAGTAGTATGACTGTAGATAGAATTTACACGATTTCTTATATTGGTGATTCATGAGAGGGCCCTCAAGACCTCTACAACTTACTCATTTGCGTGTCTTAATTTTCAGTTGTGCAGGGGTGCTGGTGTGAGAATATGGCACTATGATACAATCCGTAGTCCGGTTGGGATAGTTGATATAGGCCTCATTAGTGATGAGGACAACGAAGGAGCTCCACTCAGAGGCCCCATGATTTATTTTCCTCCATAGAGCGAGAATTTGGCTTACACTATAGATCGACCCTAGGGGGCTGACCTGAGGCACCAGAGCATGCTGACCCACTTTAGCTTCTAGTTCGCATGCAGCCAGCAGGGCACCCTAGCTAATCAATATCCACGCCCCCATCTCCAGCACGGGTCCGTCTAGCTCTCCTGTAGAAGTTAGAGGCCCAGATGGCCTCCTTACTTAACCACATGCAGCCTTAGATTTATAAATCCGTTGCTAAGGCTGAGGACCACATCGAGAAGCGGGTGGCCAATAGGATGTCAACCAGATTTAGGCGGTCCACAAATACCTCGATGCCTTTGAGCTACGGGTTCTAGCATGACCAACCCCCTCCACTGAACTCACTAATATACAGACTGAGTTGTCCAGCTTGCGAGTTGATGTATATGCCAATTTGGAGATAAGGGCGATTGAGACAGAGACTGCTCCTTCGGAGTTCACAGAGGACTCGGTGCTCAATGCTTTGTTAAATATCCATGCTGAGCCACTGAATAAGCAACAAGAGAAAGCGCTTCAGCCACACCACTGAGGCTAGTGATGAGGCCCATGCTAAAAATAGAGAGAGGAAAGAGTTGGAGCGGGATACGCAGGCTTCCTTGGTAGATGAGAAGCTACTTCAGAGGAGAGCACTAGAGATAGCTGATGGGGCATCCGGTGTTGTACCAGTTATTGATGATAGGAGCACTAATTATGGTGCAAAAGTATCTATGGGCACTACTGAGGGTGACTCAAGTGTTGATCTTGTGGGCTCCGAGAAACTGGACCCACCCACATATTGGTAGTTCTTCGGCGTTATGCGCCACATGTTTGCTTCACCAACCACCCTATTCCTTTATTTTTATTGCATCGGGGACGATTGTAATTTTTTTTATTGGTGTGGGGTAAATGGAAAGTGAGTGGTAGGGTGATGTCTGATTAAGCTAACTCAAAATCCTCTTTGGGGGCTTTCTTGCCTGTGTTTAATTTTTTGTTGAACCGACATGTCGTAGTTTGTAAAAGTATAAAAGTATTTAAAATGAATCATGGTGGCTGAAAAAATAATATCTCTTCCTAGATGGTTTTTGCATGTATAGGTCAAAATAAGTTGAATGTGTTGTCTTTAAGCATGACATAAATAGGCACTCACTACATGACCTTCAACTAACACGTGAACTAGGAAAGCTGATACTTTGATAGTGTAAGGATGTGCTAAGAGAGTCTAAGGAGATTTGAATATTCAACATTTGGTACCTAACAAGAACTTGCCTGGTTAGTCCTACGAGGGGAATCTATTTCAAAAACTAGGACGTTACCATAGGCCCTAGTCTGCAATAGCCAATATCTAGCCTAAAAGAGGGTAACTAAATGAAAGAATCTTCCCTTTTAATCCAAATATGTAGAGTATAAGATAGACTTAATTTTTGTTCACCAAGTCACCTTCCCAGGTCTAATGTTTTTTTCCCCAACCCCTCGTTGTACATGTGCACACAACGTAGTACAAAACCCTAAGTTGAGGGTGTCTAATGTAGTAAGTGACCTCGTCTTGGCCCTGACATGACTTCGGGTATTATGCACCTCGATTCATGGACCAACCATGAGTTAAGGGTGTCTAATTGAGTGAGGACCCAAAAATGGGTATGAAAAGAGTTGGATGTTGAAAAGAAAAGCTTAAGTGAGAAAAAGATTTGATTTTAAGGAGTATCAAATGATTGAAAAAAAGAAGAAAAGAAAAATAAAAGACAAATAAAGAAAAAAAATATTAAGAGAAAAAGACGCAAAATAATTGAAAGTCACATTCAAAAAGGTATCAAAGCAAAGAAGAAAGAGAAGAAACATAGGGTGTGAAGAAGGAAAAAAAGAGGTAAGAAGATTAGCAGTAATGTTGGAGGGCAAAAGTTACTAAAAAAATACCCAAATGTATCACACCTGCCCTGAGCCTACGTTAGAATCCAAGAAAGTCCTAAAGTGATCCTAGAGTCTAGTATAGTGAACCTAAGAAGTGAAAATAAGGGCAAGCTTATGGCAAAGAATAGTTACTGTATTTTAACTCTTTATTAAGCATGAGTGTTGAAAAAAGATCCTTGTACAAAAGTTAAAAATCAATGTGTGAAAATGAGGATTTTCTTTGAAGTGAGGGCACTAGTGGTGGTATCGGAAAGTTGGTACCTTGGTGAGAGGCAAAATGGTATAGGTGTCTGGGCATGGTGAGTTTGTGTTATTATGTGATCCACATTAGTTAGCTTGTTGAACCTAGGAGAGTGAGCCTGCACTAAATCAAAGAAAGTGTTCGGGTTGATATCCATGTGATTGCTAGAGCTTAAAAGTGAATAATTTTGTTCAAATGTTGTTTGAGTCATCGTGCGTCGCTTGAGGACAAACAACAAATTTATGTTGAGGGTTTTGATGTACCGTGGTAACAAGGTGTTTTCAATGCATTTTTCTTAAGATTTGTGTGGGTCTAGAACCTTTTTGTTGTATTTGTAACATGTTTCATGTCTTGTTTTGTAGGAATGACGTCCAGGTTGAAAACACATAAGGAAGCTGAAAAAAGTGCAGATTGTGACCTATGAAGGCCATCGACGGTCCGTCATCTCATTGATGGACATTAGGTGGTGACCGTCGATGGGCAGTTCAGGCTAAGGGAGAAGATCAGAAAAATCTAACCAAGTGTGGAGCTACGAGCACAAACGACGGTCCGTCGGTTGTTCGATGGACCTTCCTGGTAAATCATCGATTGGTTAAAAAGAGGTTCTCATACCTCACTTTTCAAGATTCTAAGTTTGGAACGACTGAGGAGAATCGACGGACCGTAAGTGGATCAATGTACCATACTGCTAGTCCATTGTTTGATTAAAAGAAGGTTCTATCCGTTGAATAAAAATAATTCCAAGTATGGACTAACTTTCCATATTTCAGTTCTTTTTGCTTTAGGACTATGTTTTCTATAAATAGGGGATTAAAACTTCATTTTTGGTGTAAGCTACTATTACAATTGTTCTATTTTGTGTTGGAGATTGTTGGTTGTAAACTTTAGGCATTTAATCAATTTCCGGATTTGGTTTGAAGGATTATCTTGTAATTTCAAGTTGAATTTCTGGGTTTCTTCTTATTGTTAAGTAAGTTCATGATTCATTTATTCAATATTATAAATTGTGATCTTGCTAGCATGGGTAACTAAATCCACGACTAGGGTTGTGGGAACCATATGGGTAATTAACAAAGTATTCATAACATCTAAGCAATTTTCAAATAGTTCTTTTGTATGAATTGATAATTCTTTCGCTTATAAGTCTTTTTAACGAGTGTACATATTCGAACTCACCTTGTTTCTACTTGCCGGACCAAGGAGGTAGGAATAGGAGAAAAAATATCAACATAGATTTAGTGGAATACTATATAATAGGCTAGTGTTGATTGGAGCGAAGTATTAACTAAGACATACATCGATTATGATGTCCAATATGAGTTAAAGGTAGGGCATAGTAACTTATACACACATAACCGTACCAAGGTACGAGGTGAAATTCTCTGGATGCTAGCTAAGGTTTTAGTGATACATAGCTTGCCACATTACATGCAAAACACTAGGAAATAGTTGCTATTTCTAGGAATACAGCTTTATGAACTTGCGGGAAACACATACACCCTAATTATTCTCACAACATGATAAAAGATCAACATTTGATTTCGAATACTTGTTGATTTATATTCTTTATGAAACTTAATTCATAATCCCCCCCTTAATTATTTGCTTTCAGATAGAAATTGGCCAAATAGACGTAATTGTCAATTAAAGTTAAGTCTAGACCATTTTTCTTCTGGGATCGACCCCAACCAACTAGTTGGATTCTTTACTTGATTACGACTTCATATACTTCATTAGGGAGGTGTTATTTTAGTGTTTCAAATTTCCTTTCCATTATCTTAGATTGTGGTACACAATTTGCTGCTCAATTTTGGTAATCTTTCCAAAAGGGTCTTAGCACTCGTGTCAAGCTTAGCATAACCGTTAATTCTCAAACTGATGGGAAAGCAGAGCATACTATCCAAGCTTTGGAAGATATGTCGAGATCTTATGTGATTGACTTCAAGGGTAATTCGGATGATCATTTTCCTTTGGTTGATTTTGCATATAATGATAACTATCATTTAAGTATTGGTGTAACTCTATTTAAGGCTCTTTGTAGTAGGTGGTGTAGATCTCCAATAGGTTTGTTTTATGTTTCTATGGTTTCCTTTATAGGTCCTTAGTTGGTTCATAAGGCTAAAAAAAGTTTAACTTATTATAGAAAGGATGAAAACAATTTATAATCTTCAAAAGTCCTATGCCAATGCAAGAAGAAGAGATCTTAAGTTTGAAGTTGATGATTGAGTTTACTTGAAAATTTCACTTATGAAGGGAGTAATGAGGTTTTGTAAGAAATGGAATCTTAGTCTCCATTATGTTGGTCCTTATCATGTGTTGAGGCGGATAGGTTAGGTGGCTTACGAAATGAGTCTTCCCTCAAATTTATCGCTGATGCATTCAGTATTCCATATGTAATTATTGAATAATTGTAATTGAGATCTGACTTATGTTCTACCCTTAGATAATATTGGTATAAAGGACATATTTTTTGTATGAAGATGTTCTGGGTGAGATTTTCAACCACGAAGATCTAAGGTTGAGGAACAAGGAAGTTTTATTCGTAAAAGTGTTATGGATGATCTAGTGCTTGAAGGTGCTACTTGGTATTTTGAGGCCGATATGATATCTTAATATACTCATGTATTCCCCCTCCATTCCTACTCTAGATTAATGTTTTAAGCTCCTCGGTTTTCTTTCGTTCGGATTCATATGTCTTTGTAATTCTCAAGTTTCCATATGCATGCATGTTTGTTTTATGAATTGATGGTTTGTGTATGTTTTAGCTGGAACGAATCGATTCCTGTACTATAGGTATGTTATTTAAAAAATTGCAATTTTTTTTTAAGATTTGAGTTGCGATATCTGAGATTCACTCTTCCTTTTTCATGACTAGGATTTAATCCCATTCAAAGATGAATTTTCCCAAGTAGGGAGATATATAACACTTTGGAATTTGAAAAATCACAACTTGAACGGGAATGTACACTCTAGACCAACCATGAACCATTACAGAGGACTAAATAGATAATAGAGAGGGCAAGGATAGTCATTTAAGGGAAGTCAATTCTTTTGTCCCCCTTGTTCACGACACCCTTCACAAACTGTGAAGGGGTAAACAGTATGTGAATGCTACCATATAGGTCTCTCGCCAACTTTTAAGTTATGACTAATTTAGTCTTCCCGTATGCATCTTGTATCTGATCTATTCCGTTTTAACTCCTATTCTAAGCCTTTTATGATCTAAAATTATCCATTCTAAGCTCATTCTCCAGAATACTAAATTCCCTTAAAGTTGTCTCTAATGCTAAGTTAGAAATAAGCTAGGGTTTCACTTCAAGATGTTCAATTCACCATTGCTTTTGGACCTTGATCATTTATGTTAAAATTCACCTATGGGGTCCTTTCCTCCATAGAGTTCTTAAGATCTTCTTATTTACTAGTTAAATTCTAAATTTAAAGTGACAACTTTATTCCATCTATATGTGTTCTCTTCAATTATGATTTTATTTATTAATTTATCTTCTAATGCATGATAAATCGATCCCCTTATTTTTTTTCTTTAAAAAAAGGAGTATGGAGTAAGGAGAATAAACTCCTGATCAGACTAACCAACTACCAATCGTTTTGACAAGCGAATGACCGGGCTACGACATTTTGTGAATTTAACCTAACACAAGCCAAATAAACTTATTCAACGGTCACCGCTAACAGATTTTGCGTCTACATGATTGGTTGTCGAGGCTCAACACTTAACATGGGGATCTTTCTAAAAGAATCAACAATGGTTTGTTGAGGAACGAAGTGGCCCATAAGTTACTTGCATTTTACTTTATTTACATGATTTTGAGTGTAATCTATATGACCCCAAGCATGATCAATGATTTAAGAAAATGAACACATGATAAAGCTTATGAAACATGAGTTTATGAAGATACCCATGCATTTATGAAATTGATGTAAATTATTGAGCATTCTTTTAGATGGTAGTACAATTGAGATTGTAAAAGTTTTCTCACATGCTACTATGATCATTATTTTTAAAGGTTTTCACACATAATGTCACGACCGGGGAGCACCCCCTAGAAGTAACCGGTGTTTGATCTATTCTATTGCGTGGGTAGAAAGAGGATTAAGAAGTAACCTCTTAGCATTCGTCCGAACATTTAATTAGGTAGTTGAGGAAAATTAGAAAACTTCATACTTATACTTCTACATTGAGGTTTACATCGACCTTCGCTTATGCATAATATCTATATATATATATATAGATATATATATATATGGGGTTTACATAGACTCCTCGAATAGGAAGCACTACATAGGCTTCTACTTTTATTGCACATACATAGTATAGCAATATAATATCGTAAGACTGAATAATATCCAATACAAAGATACTGGCATCGTCCAAGGAAAGTAAGGACCTACCGAACTTAGAGAATGAGAATCCAAGTCTTCATGAATTTCCCTCTAAAATCTCAACGGCCAGAACCTACATAATATTAGAAATATAGAAATATGGTTTAGTACACACTTGTACTAAGTGTAGGAATATGCACAAAAAACATTTGACATCATGCTAAAGGGGACATTTGTTCAAAAACATGGTAAGTTACTTTGAAAAGCCTTATGCAACAGCCAAAGAAAAGAAAAGAAGTAAGGAAAGACGAACACATATAAGGAGATAATCACTTATTACTTAAGGACAAAAAACAAATACAACACAAGCACTAACATCATCAAGTATAAGAAAGTAAACTGTGTTAATAGCAAATTGAAGACCTACTAAACACCAAAACTCCAACATCATGTTATAACTATAAAAACATGTATAATGAATTCATAACATTACCCCCATACTAGACCATGTACTCATACCCTACATCAAGTCCACAAGTGCAATTGGACAAAAATAAAGCCCAGTCATAACCTTAATCAACCAACCCAACCCAACAAAGGACAATAAGCAATGTCTAAACATGACATAACATACGTTAGAGATCATCTCATAATTATGCAATATAGACCCAACATAACATGTGCATAGCATAAAAACTAACATTCATATTAGGATAATTAAATGTAGCGTAAATATGCGTATATTACTTATAAAAACATACGAACACCTTCAAGAATCCATTCAAGGGCAATAGTGCAACGAATTAGGCAGGAAGGTCCTATACCCCTACCTAGACTAAGTTCAAACCCCTTCGGTCACCCTAGTTAGTGTTTACACTACTACTTCGTTTACTTCACGGAAATCCTTGTCATTCTTAAACGGCATAGCCAATTTGATCTACAACATAGGCTCAGTGTCATGAAACCAACCCCGAGAAAGAAGTTGAACGACAATTGTAAATGGTTCTAGTACCGAAACATGAACATAGCATTCTAGGTAGATCCAATATCTAGTATTCCTATAGGGGCTAGATAGTTCTAGAACAAGGAGATATACTTGGGACCCTATTGATGCAATTGTAATAATGTAACCCTCCTAGAGAACCATTATTGAACACTATATTACACAGGGTGAAAGGGACCAATCTATCAACATATATATTCACTGGCGCTTTAAAACTAGGAGACCCTTTTTGAAATGTCTTTAAGCCTTTATTTATCATCATAACTTAGTATAGGAGATAAGTGTCACGACCTGAAAGTACACCCTTGAAGTTAGGAGGAACCCTCGTTTCGTGTCCAGGCGTACTTGAGCCTTTGGGTCTTGTAAAATCCCTTCAAGTAGCATTCATTACATAAGACATGAAAGTAGTGCGAAGTTAAAACTTTTCACGGATAATTTAATAAAAAGGAAATCTTTCATCAATATTTAAGAAATATCATCGTCACAAGCCAAACTAAATCACAACGATGCACATAAATAAATTAGCACACGACCCTTTACTTAAAGATATAAGATACCAAATAAGTCACGTTTTCTTAAACATAAGGGAAGAAACTAAGAGAAGATAGAATTAGCATTCGAATATCTTGGGGGGAGGCAATTTGTCTTGACAGGAACTTTCCCGTGCTTTGCCTTCTAGGCTTCAACCTTGCTTCCAACCTATACTTAGATAGTATAGAAAATGTATGGGGGTAGTACAAAACAATGTACTAAGTATGGCATATGCAAAAACATGAGAAAAGGGACATTTTAGTAAAATACCATTTCATGCCAATTAAGTAAAACATTCATGAATTTAGAATCAAAGAATCATAAGAACCATCATTTTAACACTTAAACAAGAACTCAAATAATTTCAATAAAAAGGCATTTATAGAAACTTCCAAAAACTTACAGTGAATTAAAAATGCCCTTAGAGTGAAATACTTTGAACTTTAACAATAAGTCATTTAAGGCAATCACAATGAATTATCCTATTCTAAATGAATGAACTTCCAAGTCCAAGCGAAAGAGAAAGTTAAAATATGCCATAAGAGTTTCCTTACTAGGATTGTGATTATCTAAGACTCACGAAGGGTAACAACATGAAGGAAGTATGCCTATGCCTCCTTTCACAATTACACACACAAAGCAATGTTCACGACTACCACCTTTCGCGGTACTCAACTCGGGAGGAACCAAAAACCTAATCAATGGATAGACCTCAAAAGCCACCCCACACAAGCCACCACAAAAAAAAAAGGTCTTTCCTTTCGGAATGCCTACTTAGTACAATGAGTAGATAGCGTCCCATACCACCACCTACTCTAAGTAGTACATTCTTTTAGAAGGTTTGGCACCAAATCTTCCCTTTCAGAAGGTCCTACTTAGTGTAATGGATAGATAGTGTCCCATACCACCACATACCCTAAGTAATACATTCTGTTAGAACACTTAGTTTATTTAATTAAATTAAGTATCACCAAGACTCCCCTTTCGTATTGCCTACCTAATGCAATGGATAAATAGAATCCTATTCCATTACCTACCCTAACTAGAATACTCCTTTAGAAGACTTAGCAATTTCACTTCTTTTCTGAGAGTTAGATTAACCGAATAGACCACGAGAGCTAGACATGGAATCCCGACATTAACCCCTGTCATATGATGGATCCTCACATGCCTAAAATTAGGTCATTTTCTTAGAATTTAAATGGCTTTCCTAATGGCTACACGTATGCAAGCGCATAGTTAATGGATAAGGAGATTGCTACTAAGTAACTCATTCTCTACTAACTAGGAGTACTCATCTCAAGAGGTTCATTGGAATACAACATCTCAACTCACGAAGTGTAATCCACCTCTCTTTATATCCTCTCATTGCTAGGCATAACTTCCCACAGATTCTCAACCTTATAGACTATAGGTTAAGGATAACTAGTAAACACCACATCTAACCTCAGGGAAGAGGCCATTCATGCCTCCAACCTATCTTAGGGGGGGAAACAAAAAGCTCATGGAGAGTACTGTGGGATTGCTACAGAAAACACTTCATTCTCAACACACGAAGAGTGTACACCCCACAACTCCCCATTTAGGCTAACTTAGTTATATTCAATTCATTCAAGTGTGATTGTGTGTGAATGTGAGCACACCTTGCAAAAAGTTGCATTTCATTTACCATTTCAGTTTATACATGGAAGCTTAGACATTCCTTACAAAAAACCACCCACTTTACATACTTCATATAAGCCTTTATAACAAATCTTACCTACTTCTCATAACAGCTTCACAAAAAACACTAACAAGAATATCTTCTTGTAAGCATATCTCTAGCCTTTTTCACAAATCACTCATTAGGCCATTTTTAACAACGATAGAAATTTATAGTATCGACTTCACAAAGAAACCTTAATAGACCTCATGGGACAAAAATTAGTTAGTAACTTTACATTCATACAATTCAAATAAACAGCGGCACCAAGAAGGTTGGACCATACCACGCAAGGGCATTTCGAAATTGAAACCAAACACCTAACCAAACGTACCATTTAATCCAATGCTTTCATAACCTAACATTTTATTCATAAGTACTCATAATTAGATCCTTGTGGTGCAGTTAGCTAGTACAACAATGATGTAAACAACAATAAGAATCTAAAGCTCAAAGACCTAAAATTCACTGCTCATCAACCATATCTTAAGACAAGTAAAGATGAAAGCTTTTAAACATGATTTCCTGAAGTTTTAACCATTATAAATGATAAAAAACTTAAAACAAAAAGTAATAAAAAAATAACCAGTACAAACTACATGTAGGAAAATCGTTTTCATGCAAGACCTTTTATTTAGATTTGAAGATAGTAGAAACTAAGGTTGAAAACCCATTTTGAAAATTAGTTTGAAGGAGCTCCTTGAATGAAAGAGAGTTCAAGGATGGATACCATACACTAAAGAGAAATAAAACCACGAATTTTTTTGAAGACACACGTACAAATCATCCCTTCTTTCCCTCCTTGAATCCTAGGTTCAATGGTGACTTTGGGAGAGTTTTCTCTAGAGAGGGAGTTTGAATATTTGAAGTGAGGGGGTGTTTTATAGGTATAGGGTTCAAAACTAATTTAATATTACCTAAAAACAGTAAAATTATCCACCTAGGGTCTTAAAAGACTTTGGGTGTATTTACATAAAACACCGCAAGTTGGCAGCATGTTCACATACTTGGCAGACCCTTACAGACGAGACCTTCACCAACGGACCATCTGTGCATCAACGGATCGTTGGTAGGTACTCGTCGTTTGGGACTTAGATAAAAATGGATTATGGAAAGCAATGACCTTCTGGTCCAATCGACGCCCTAGGTCGACGGACCGTTGATGAACCAACAGACCATCCTTAGGGCCGTTGATGGCCACTTCTTTTTGGCAGTTTTTCCCAAGTCTCGGTCCCTTCATCTAGGGCCCCTTGTGAGTCCTAGGTGGGGTCGTGCCCGGACGTTAAACACCCCTTATGAACGTCATGGACGTTCTTGGTCGATTGAACTCCAAAATTAATAAAAACTTCACACACTGCCTAAGAACACTAAAGTAAATCATTTTAACCTAAATTCAAATCAAGAAACAATTATGAGGCTCTAGTTCACCTTAGTTCATTTTGGGGCATTACATTCTCCCGAACTTTGAATAACATTAGCCTCGAATGACACTAAATATTAAAGAACAACAAGGAGTCCTTTAGCATCACATAACACATTACAATCAAGTATCAAACACTCAAAATCAAAGCATCAACTAGCAAGGGCATTCCTTCCACAGTTTTTAACGTTACAAAACAAAGGCTACTTGGTAAAATTCAAAATTTTCCAAAAATCACACTTTACTTTCTCATAGTGTAAACTCACTTGGCTCAACCTTAAAACATGCTCATATACAACCACCTTTTCACAACATTGATGAAACTTACAATCAAGGGCTAAACAATTGTCTTCGAAAATCACAAAATCTTTAACAGATGAACATTCACTGAGTCATGACCAGAAATACTCAAAAATTTTCAAAAAATCCATTATTTGAGCAATTCATCAAGATGACATGATGACATGCAGTAATAATAGCATATATCTCATTTATAACATATTGGTGGAAAACCAGTAATTCATGAAAAATGCCATTTTCACAAAAAAGTATTGAACTATGAACATGTGAATCAAAAACATCACTATGTCAAATTGCTTAAAAATTCATAATGCACCTTTCTAACAACTTTCTCAAGATGACATGATTAAATATGAGGTACAAGACCACACTAATTTTTCAAGAGACTTGGAAGTTTCACTTAGTGCAATATGGTAGGAGGAGCAATCCCATTACTATACTTCCCACTTAGTGACCCTTTAGGGGAATTCTATTGCGAACTAAATACACTACATGCCATTCTACTCAACTCCTATCCACCCTTAGGTGCGGCCATACACACACAATCTTCATATCAAGCAACATTATTCCTCAACAAGGTAGGACTGATAATACTAACACTCAAAGTCATTGCACATCAAGAATTAAAGGACATCAATTTTACAAGCTTCGAAGTAATGACTAACAACTTCAATCTGTGGATCAGACTAAACAAATTCTCTTAAACATCAAATCATTCAAATCTTAGGCATTGTTAACGACAATTATGGAAAAAACCGTCTTCATAGAATATTTCATACTACACTTCCATATAGTGTAAGCCTACACAACAACATCCACCAATCACAAGAACAACTATGAAACATTAGTCACACAAGTGGGTTGCCCTCAATTCGTACAAAATCTACACACACACTCAACATTTCCTCAAATTCACACCTTAAAACATATCTACCATCATTGAACATAATCACAAGATAACCCATTTATTCTCAAAAGAACTTTATTCATCCTCATAATTCTTACCATAGTTAGAACTAAATTACTATAAAGTTTCTCATTGCAACATTCCCAACCTCACAATTCACACATATACATAAATGGCACCACATTCCAAATTTAAAAACATACCTTCACATCTACTCTTTTAGCCATAAAACCATCATAACCTCAAAACTCACCCTTTCTCTCCCATAAACTTAGAAACATCTTCCCTTCCAAGCAATCACACCAAGAGGACCACCGGACAAGGAAAAATAAGATAGAGAGACATTATGGAGTTAAGTTTTATGGCACAATTCAAGATTAATGAAGAAGGTGAAACTATATCATCTTATAGACTCTTGTCTATGGATGTGTCGCGACTCACACCAATGACAAAGATACTACTAGACGTGACTTGCGAGTGTTATTTGACGTTAAAACTACATATTTTGCAAAACCTTTAGCTCTTGAACCAAGCTGTGTGGAACAACTAATAGAAACCCTAGAAGTTAGGAGAAACCCTCATTTCATGTCCAGGCATACTTGACCCTTTGGGGTTTCGTACAAGCCCTTTGACTAGCATGCATTACATAAGACATGAAAAGTAGTGAGGAATTTACACTTTTCACGAATAATTTACTAAAAAGAAAATCTTTCATAAATATTTAAGAAATCTCATAGTCACAAGACAAACTTAAATACACGACATAAATAACTCAGTCACACGGCCCTTTACATTGAAATGAAAATACGTAACAAGTCTTAACATAAGGAAACTAAGAAAATAGAGAATTGTAGCCCCCAATATTGTAGGGGAACTTGATTTGAAGAGGAACTTTCCCCAAGATTTGTCCTCTAGATTTCAACCTTGCTTCGAAACCTATACTTAGACTAGATATAGAAAAAGTGCAATTGGTAGTACAAACAGTATAAGTAGGGCATATGCAAAAAAAAACATAGCACAACAAGGGAGAATTATTAGTAAAATACCATTCCTCCAATTAAGTAAAACATTCATGAATTTAGTCTCAAAGCATCATAAGAACCATCATCTAACACTTAATGAAGAACTCTAATAATTTTGATAAAAAAAAAAGGCATTACAGTAACTTCCAAAAACTTACAATCAATTAAAAATGCCCTTACAATGAACTACTTCAAACATTAACAATAAGTCATTTTAGGCATTCACAATGAATTATCCTTATTCTAAATGAGTGAAATTCCAAAGCCAAGCGAAAGAGAAAGTGAACTCATTTTTCGTAAGAGTTTCCTAAATCGGGATTATACTAAGACTCACTAAGGTAAAACATGAAGGAAGTATGAATATGCCTCCTTCAATACACACAAAAGAAATCCTCAAGACTACCCCTTTCTTCTTACACAACTCGAGAGAAACAAGCCCCTCAATCAATAGCAAGACCTCAAAAACACCACAAACAAGCCCAAGTCTTCCCCCCTTTTCGGAATGCCTCCTAGTGCAAGGATTAGATAGGTACCATTACCACATCTACCCTAAAGTATACATTTTTAGAAGTTTGTCATCAAGTCTCCCATTTCGGAAAGTCCTCCTAGTGGAAATGGAGATAAAAGCGTCCTCATACACCACCTACACCTAAGTATACCATTCTTTTAGAAAATTAGTTCATTTAATTCAATTAAGTCTCACCACGACTCCCCTTTCAGATTGCCTACCTTGTGAAATGGATAAGAAGCGTCCCATTCCACTACCCACCCTAAGTAGAACACTCTTTTAGAAGATTTAGGATGTTCACTTCTTTTAGTGGGAGTTAGCTTAAGTGACATACACCATGAGAGATAGACAATTAATCCCGATAGTAACCCTTACCATATGAGGGATCCTAAGTTGCCTAGATGAGGTCATTCTCTTAGCATTTTCATGGCTTTCTCAATGGGTATACCTATGCGGGCGCATAGTTAAGGGATAAAGAGATTGCTACTAAGTAACTCATTCTCTACTAACGAGGAGTACTCATCTCAAGAGGTACATTGGAATACAACATCTCTACTCACAAAGTGTAATCCTCCTCTTCTTCATATCCTCTCGGTGCTAGGTATAACTTCCCACAGATTCTCAACATTATAGACTATAGGTTAAGGATAACTAGTGAACACCACATCTGAACTCACGAAGGGCATTCATCCTCCAACCTATCTTAGAAAGATCATGGGATATAATGGGGTTGTTATTAAACACTTCATCTCAACTCACGATGAGTGTTCAACCCAAAAAATTTCCTTTCGGACTTAATTAGCTTAATTCATTCATTCAAATGTGAGTGTATGTGTACATGTGAGCACACCTTGAACATAAGCTTCATTTAATTTAAATTATTTTTATTACAGATGATTAGACCTTCCCTTCATCACATTCAAACACACTTTACATACTTATATAATATAGAGTCCTTTATACATTAATCCTTAAATACATCTCATAAAAAGCTTCCAAAAACACATTAAAAGGAATATCTCATTAAGCATAATCTTAGCCTGTTCACATAATCACTTAATAATGCACATTAAACAAGAATAGAATTATTATTCATCTTATTCACATAACAAGACTAATAGCCTCATTCACAATAACTAGTAACTTTACATTCATTACAATTCAAATAAACACGACGTTGAAGAAGGTGGACCATACAACTCAGCATTTAGAAATTGAAACATAAACAGAACAAATTACCTTTATCCATTATTTCACACTATAAAATTTTATTCAATGTTCATCATAAATTAAGGGCCTTTGGGCAGTACCTTAAAAACAATAACAACCATAGAAATCAAAGCTCAAAGACTATCAATTCATGATCATATAGCCCATTTCTTATCCAAATTAGATGAAGATTTAAATGATTTATTAAAATTTTAAAACATTAATACTAAACTAAGAATTAGAAATACCAAATACACATTCATTAGAAATGTTTTCAAGCAAGACCCATATTTGATTTAAAGATAGTAGAACTAGGGTGAAAGCCCATTTTGAAAATTAGTTTGAAGGGCTTCTTTGAATGAAGAGAGTTCAAGGAGGATACCAGACCCTCAAATAGAAAGAAGAAAACCCACTATTTTAGTTTGAATACACACATCCAAACAATCTTCTTGCCCCCTGAATGTTAGCGTCAATCGGGGACTTTGGGAGGGTTTTCTCTAGAGAGGGAGTTCGAATATTTGAAGTGAGGGGTCTTGTCTAGGTCTAGGAGTTAAAACTAATTTATTATTAACTAAAAACGCTAAAATTATCCACCTAGGGTCTAAAAATACTTGGGGTGTATTTACATAAAACACCCCAAGTTGGCAGCAAGTTCACAGACTTGGCAGGCCCTCACAGACGAGACCTTCATCAATTGACCATCTGTGCATCAATGGACCGTTGGTAGGGTCTCGTGGTTTGGGAATTAGATCCAAATGGAGCCTTTACACCATGAACTTCTGGTCCAATCGACGCCCTAGGTCGACGGACCGTTGATGGACCAACGAACCATCCTTAGGTTCGTCGATGGCCACTGCTTTTTGGTAGTTTTTCCTATGTCTTGGGCCCTTCATATAGGGCCCCTTGTGGGTCCTAGGTGGGGTTGTGACCGAATGTTAAACTAGTAAACTAAGCCGCCTAGGTATAAGACATCCACACTTTGTTTCAGGGAAAGAAAAACCAAAACACGTAAAACTCTCCAAATACATAAGACGAATAAGAGCAATTTAAGGCACACCTTCCGAACATCATGGGGTTCTTGCTCGATTGAACTGCTAAAACCTTAACGCAACTTCACACACTGCCTAAGAACACTAAAAATCATTTTAACGCTAAATACAACTCAAGAAAACAAATTTACGAGCTTTAGTTCACCATTAGTTTCTTTTGGGGCGTGTGCTATAATAGGAGGACTAACCATTGCATATCTATCATTTAAGCTTATGAGGATGCCATGGGAAAAAAATCCTGTTAAATACACACCCTTATAGCTGAATCCACCACTGTAGCATCATCATGTCATTAATAAGGACACATAGCAATCATACCCAACATTATATCATGGTTTTCATCTTAAAATAATCTCCCCTGCTTTCAAGATAATAAAGACATTCAATTACATCATAATACCAACACCTACTTTATATTATAACATAAGGACATGCTTCAGTTGGGAAATTAATCACCAAGTACAACCATCACAAATTGAAAGTAAAGGTTCACGATAAAAAAAACAGGCTTACCAATTCTCTCAACAAGCCTACCATCATGGGTCTTACCGTAAACAATCCAACTTTCTCATTAGTAGGGTCAATAACATCGTTAACTATTATGTCCATCCATAACCCCACACCCTAGAAGTTAGGCAATCGCGGATGCAACGGCGTACTTCACGTCTCGGAGAGGTCTTGTGCAAGCGCCGCTTAAAACATCATCGCCCATATAAAACATATTGAGAGAAGTAGTATGGAATTTAAATGTTTGCTAAAAACATAACATAGTCTTTAAAAAACTCGTAATCTAATATGATTAATATCATAGGAAATGCATAAGTTCAAAATCTCATCAAAAAACTTAATACACGAGCATTACTTGGACATAACTCAATACTTGAAAATATAGAAATACTTAGCGTTAAAATATTTAATAGTCGAAAAATAAAGACATATATGCCTCAAGTACAAATGAGGCAACTGAGACTTCTCTTGAACGATGCTGACGGTCCAAGATGCTTTCCTTACCAAAATGCTCATCACCTACCAAACAAACTATAGAGATAGATAAAAGCATGAATTATACAACCACATGTCCAAGTATGGATAATGCATGAAAATCCCATGAGAAAGGGGACATTTAGTTTCGAAATATGCAACTTGTTTAAATTTAAAATGGCAATTAAAATAAGAATGTTCAGAATTTAACTGTACCCTTAAAAGAAACATAACTGGACAAAACCTTAAAACACCCCCAAATATTACAATGAATGTCTACTTTAAAAATGAACCTATTTCACTGTAACTGAAGTTCTCACTGTTACATTTGAAAGTGCTTCACTGTTACACTGAAAGTCTTTTCATTTTCCCATTGCACTTGTTGTCGATGTATAGTCTTCTCACTAAAAGCTATCCTAAGATCCACTTAAGAAACATAAAGACAGACCACTCATACAACCTCCCTAGGCATACCTAAATGACCCTCAAGAACACTTATAATAAGTCATATACACATTTACAAGACATCAAGTATCAACATATAGACAATATGAAATTCTCCCTCCAAAGGCTATCGAAAGACATACTTAAGTAAATCAAGAAAATAACGTCCATGATGGTGCGAACCTCTTACAAGAAATACCTAAATTAATCCTTAAGACTCTAAGGCTTAGATCAGGTGCCAAATCATCAAATCTTCCCTAACTAGAACCATTCTTAAGACTCATCTAGGTTAGATACGAAGTGGACCATTCCTATGCCCCCTTCACACATTAACTGGACAAATTACTACGCTAGATAAGTTCTAGTCAATTAACATACGTCATAACATAAGTCATTAGTTCATTAGTTCCATGGAGAATCATAAACCTAAGGAAATTCAAGTCGTGGTTTGGACAAGACTTAGGACTAATTAACACCTTCAAGACTATTGTGCAATGTCTAGAAGGTCCCATATCGCCACCTCAAATCATAGAACTTTCTGTAATGTACTAACTATTTCCACATGATAAGAATTGACTAACTGACCATACACCCATAAAAGCAAAGACATGGAATCAGAGTGTTCTAACCTACTCCGATGAGAGGGGCTGTGACTACATGCCAAAAGGAGTACGTTAGAACTAGGACACATCCCCATATAGGCACCTGGTAAGTAAATATTGAAGGGGCTTTTATGGCACTGTAGTCTCATTCTCAATAGAGGTACGTTGTACTCTAGTTCATCTGAGTAGAGAGACTTCCCTAAAACATAATCACTCGGTGCGAAGCCTTGGTTCTCATAGATAACTTGAAATTAAAGGATCACATGAAAAAGGTTCCTTCTAGGATTCAAACGAATCATGTCACGGCATACCCGAGAGGTCAACTAGATCTACCCTTGAAAATGTGCGGACTAAAATAGCTCATTATGACTTTTCTAAGGTTAATATGATGCTTTTCCATCCAATTAACCTTAATTCCATCATTCCTTTACATGAAGGATCCCATTACGACTCTTGACATCAACATTCATAAACTTACCACTAGGTTTAAGGTTCCACGTACATGAACTTCTTAACATCCTCTAAGGTATCACAAATCTTTCATTAATACATGACAAGGGTGCACTAATATTACCTAGTCAATACATCTCATGTTATCATAACATTCATTCATATATCAAATAAGGGACAAAAGTCTACCAAACAAGACAACATTTTTTTACCTTATCACATATAGCATATAAGTATTTAAAGCACATAGGATGACCCTAATCATATTTATGTTACCCTATACATTACTACAATATCATCAATATACAACTTATTGACTCATATTGTCAAGTAGGAACAATCATGCATCAACTCTAAGACTACACATGTAAACACATATGTTAATGTCTAAATGATCTTCCTAATATACATCAAACTTTAAACATTACCTAGGCATGTAGGTAGATGCTGTCGATACTTCCCATTAATAAACTAGTGTACAATTTCATCAATTATTTGTCAAATGTAGTTTGCCGATTAGGCCCATTGATATCAAAAATACATCAACAAGTAACGTCGACACGGGCACATCCATTACAAGTAGCAGACACATAAGACAGCAATATAAGGGGATGGAACCATTGACCAACCACAATATAATTAAGTCCTAAATTAACAGTCAGAAATACAAGATAAATAGGGAAGCTTGAAGACCACATCATCCTCAACACCTTCAATTCGATGCTAAATCATGCCAAATTCAATACCATAAGGTCCTTACCAATGACTATATGAAACTATGGTATAAATTTATAAAGATTCATTAAATATAATAAAACTGTATATTCAATTAACACAATTCTTCTGTTAATCATTAGATAACCCATTGTCATCTACACCTAGAATTCATAAACAGTCCGTCAAAGAAATAACCCAAAAACTTAGTCAAAATCGGAGCGGTTCACTCCAACTTCATGGGTATAATAAGGTAATAATTAGGTTAAAATCATTAATAAAGATATCAATTTAATCATTATTCAATGTTTAGAAATCAATAATGTAAGAAACCTATGTGTTAGAATCGGTGAAATTCAATTCAATTTCAGCAACTTCAAAGAATTGTTAAAACTTTGACGCCGTTGGGCTCCTTGATGAAGTTGAGAGCGATTCAAGGATCAACAATCCATTACACTTAATGATGTATAATTGAGCCAAAAAACAAAAAGTATAAAAATAAAATAAATAGAATTTACTAAAAAATTAAATTCAATTAAATTTTTAAGTACACATATTCCAAGACTGCAAAGAAAAATGTAAAAACAAAAAAAAAGACAATCAACAGTGAAAACATGCGATGAGGAGATGATGATAAACTAAAAATCTAAAATTAAAAAAAAAAAAAAGAAATGAAAAAAGGATAAAAATTATTAGAGAATAACTGTAAAAATGATAAAATTGATAAAAAAAAAACACTAAAAAAAAAAAAAATCAATTAATTAAAAAAATTATAAAAAAACAATAATTAAAAACATAAAACTAAAATCACAAAAAAAAACTTAACAAAAAGAATCAAAAACAATGCAAAAGAATGAAAAAAATTACAATATCACAAAAAAAAACATTAAAATGAATTATATTTAAAAAATTAATTATTACTTTATTAATATCGCCAATCAATTTAACAATCCCAATCTATTCCTTGACTGCGACTCCTTTAATGGAGTCTTAAGGAATTTTTAAGGGATTTTGGGGTTTCGATTTAAAAGAATGAATTCTTCTACGTTTTAAACACTTATATACACACTTAAAATACCCAAAATAACCCTAAGGAACCTCCAATACTCTTATTAGGAAGTGGGGTGAAATTACAACTTCACCCCTCACTTAATTGTGAAGCTGCGCAGGAACACAACCTAAACGATGGTTGCCTATCGACGGGGCGTAGGTCCACATGCAGGTCATCCTGTCCTCCGTTGATTGGTTCAGAGGCTCAAAACTGGAAGATTTTCTCCCTATTCTAAGTACCAAATGACTTCCACCACCTACAGGGTGTCGGACCAGGCACTGGGCCATCGTTGGGGGGGGGGGGGCCTCATCCCGTAGGTGTGGACTGCTTGGGGCAGTTTTGGCACCAAGAGGGTCCTTTCTCAAGGACCTTGGGGGTCCTTGGGGCAGGTTTGCAGCCGGCCGTTTACGTAACCAAAAAAACAATTATTGTATACAATTTTAAACAATCTCACATGGCATTCTCAGAAAACCAACACGTAAAATCGATCCGAAACATGCTTAGACATACAAACGATCAATCAAAGGGCCAATCATTCGAAGTCATGGACGTTGCTTGAGACGTATTGAGCCTCCCACCCCTTCCCCAAAACTCAACACAGCTAGCAACTAATAAATCATAATAAAGTCTTAAATATCATTATAAACCTCATGAATCAACACATAAAAATATAGAAAACACAATGAGGCACATAAGTGACTAGTTATGAACGTCGTAGTCCATCCCTTGATGTTGATCTTCCAATGCCACCTAAGCTCTTAGACCTGCCTACAATATCATAGATGAGACCCAACTTAGGGTGTCTTAAGAAAACCATTAAAAACATGTTAGGATCCATTTCACCTAAGTAATTTACGGTGTCTTACAAATTAACACAATAACTAACACATTTGTGTCAATACTAACGAATTTAACTTGAGTTCATAACCTAGAATTGGGGAATTTGGGTCAATTCATGATCTATTTCACATACTAAGTTAATTCATCAAGAACCAATGTAATGAATGAAAACAAAACATAATTTAATCATAATAACCAAAATAAACCATAAACAATACAATTTAGGAGATGAAATTCATATTACGAAGAAACACATATAAAATCATCATATTGCAAGACCCACACTGTGGAAGGAAAAGAACTATTTGGGAAAGGAATCACACCTAGGGAGAAAGGTACCTATACCTTGTTAACAATCTTTGAAGATATATGGTAAAGAGGCCTTACTTTGAGACCTAATCCTACACCTTGGTTATTTAGGAGTTTCCTGGGAGAGAGAGAGAAAGTTTAGAGGAACGAAGAGCAAATTAGTGTTTGGGAATTGGAGGTGTTACGTGAGGTTAGGTTAGGGTAGGGTTTATTTATAGTGACTGAACACTAAAATCTAATTAAGAAAATCCCTTTCAACCCAGTTATATAACCCTGGAAATACTCTAACTTAATTAAATGACCCCTTTAAAATCTTAATAGAAGCCTGACCTACGAGACCACGATCGACGAGTCGTAGGTCAGTCGATGGCCTCACCTCCCAACCGTCCTCCACAAGTGTCGTTTTGGTTAGACAGTTGTGTTTTTGGACACTTCATGAAATTTTCTAAGTTTCCATCGAGGGAGGAAATTGAGGCTCCATCGATTGGCCTACGCCCCATGGCCTGCAACATGTAGGTAGACGCTGCCTCAAGGCTGTTGTTTGGATAAAATGGAAGGGTCCTCCTCATGGAATCTTTGGGTGGTCCTTGGGGAGTCATACTCAAACGTTTTGACACTAAACTTATTTTAATACATGTTTGAAACCTTCCCACCAGATTTCACCAAATTCTGACTATTAAAACCTTGTGAAATAGGTTAAGTCATACTAGCACCTCTTTGACTAGTCTTCGGATGTCATGGACGTTCCTTGACGTTTTGACTCCAAAACTTCTTTAATCACTCACAAATACTATTTTTGACTTTAAAATAGTATTTAAAACACTTGACACTGCATTGTCGAGAAACTCTATAAGGTTAGTGTAAGACTATTTATAGTGCTACGCAAACTCCCCCCAGCCCACACCCTCCCCCCCGACAACATGTTGTCCCTAGAAATGACACTAAAATCTTTTGACGGGAAAGGATAGACTCAATACTAGAAGCCCAACTACAACCACAATATCAAAACATGAGTTCGACACAAATTAAATATTCAACATGAAATTTAACTAGCAAATCAAACAAAACAATTCTTTACATAAGGGGCTTAATATCACAACATAGAAAATTTCCTTATCAAACAACCACAGAGATCAATAACAAAAAAAAATTTTTATGGCCAAAAATCATTTCAAAACACTCAACCATGCTATATAATTTTATGAAAGTTAGAAAACTACCAAATGTCCAATAACCAGTGCAATTTAAGTAGAATAAATCATTTCATAAAATCTCAATTTTAACGACAAAACTTTAACTATGTAATTAAGGCACGGCTTAGAAAAGACAAGGTCAAAACTCAATTTTACTCTTTAGTTAGTTATTAGCAGGAAACAAGGACAGGAACAACAACCTTAATCTAGCCAAGGAGAGAGGATAATTGGACTTTCATCTCAGCCTGGCCTCCCAAGTTTTCTCGCTAAAAATAGTTGGTCTTTTATAAACCTTTACGAAAGCCAAATCCTTATTTCCTCAAACCCTCCTGACTTATTGATCAAGATTTCACCGTACTATTCTTAACGGAGAGATCCCATCCCCTCCGAAATTTAATAGCAAAAAATAGACTCGGGGACACCAATGCCACTTTCTTAAGCATGGATTACATGGAATACCGGCTGTAGAACCGGAAGAATTACGCTCAGCTAATGGGTATAATTCAATTGTATGCACCTTACCAACTCTTTTGCAAAAGTTCATTAGGGAGGCCCACATAACAAAGAACTCAAAATTCCACTTGTTTGCCAATCTAGTCATCACGTCTTTTCATCGGTGATAAATTTTACGAACCTTACACCTTCTTTATACTCTAACTTTTCTTCTAGTATGTCGGCATTGAGCTTTTGCCGAGCTATATGGCTATTTTAACCAATTCCTATATGATGTAGAACTTGCCTTCAAAGTTTTATAGATCAATTCGGTACTAAGAAGTGGGACTCGCCAACCTTCAAACCAAACCCATGTAGAAAGAATCCACAATATCTACCTTATTAATACAAGCTCAAAGGATCCAAGGAGATATCGTTAACTGTCTGTAATTTGGTATAGGAGAAAGATACTTGTGCAACACAAAAGGCAAGTATTTTATCCCAATGTCTCCTTTAAAATCAATCACAACAAGCCCTAACTTATTATCCTTAAAGGTATGAATAGAACGCTCGCTTGACCATCCTTTGGAGGACGAAAACAAAGCTAGGGCAAACTTCACAAGTATCTAACCTTTTTGTTGAAGTGTCCTCGAAAATCTGATACGTTAAATGTGAGGGCCTCTCCTCTCAAAAAATAATGGGTTAACGAGGATCAATGAGAAACTCACCAAATCTCAGTAAGAATAGATCCTTGCATTAATCTTCCACGAAAAGTGGACACAACTCAACCAACCCCAGGATAAAGTTACGCAAGATTTCGTCAACTTATCCACAACCACCCATATAAAGTCATTTTGACACCGTGTCCAAGGAAAACCTACTATGAATAACATACTAATTTCTTCCCACTTCCAAGAGGGAAATTGTATTTCTTGAAGTAAGCTACCCGACTTTAGGTGCTCAACTTTCACTTGTTGACAATTCAGACATTTTGCAAAAAATTTCGCTACATCTCTTTTCAGTCGATCCCACCAAAATTCTTATCTATGGTCATAATACATCTTCGTAAAAGTTGAATGAATCGAATAACAGGAACCATGAGCTTCCTCTAGGATCCGATTTCTCAAATTATCAACATTGGGTACACACAACCTCTCTTGCTACCTCAAGACACCATCCCCCCAAGAAGAATGATTAGTCACATTCAGCTTTTGCCAAGAACGCCAATTTCCGTTCACTCCATTCCCCCCCCACTTTTATAGATCATGGCTGAGTTATCACTACACTCGACCGCCAAACACGACTCGGAGTTATGATGGATCATAAAACCACCAATTTGAGAATCTTCCAATCTAACACACCCAAATGAGCAACCTATGGGCGTCTTTCACTAAGTCTTTCTTTTCCTCTTCAACATGAGACACAATACCCATAGTCATACGACTTCGAGTATCCGCAACCATGTTAGCATTGTAGGGAACACTCATGTCGTAATCTTTTAATAACACCAACCACCTTAGTTGTTGGAGATCTAACTCCTTCTAAGTAAACACATATTGAAGACTCTTATTGTCGGTATACACATCAACATGAACACCATATAGGTAATTCCTCTATATTTTCAAGGCAAACACCATGACTGCTAACTCAAGATCATGTGTTGGTAGTTCTTCTCATGAATCTTGAGTTGTCTAGAACCATAGGATATGACCTTCCCGTGTTACATAATTAAGGACAAAATCCAATCCCACTCGGATGCCTCAAAATATACCACGATACCCTAAGTACCCTCAGGTAAAGTCAACACTGAAGCGGTGGTAATCCTATCTTTCAAGATTTGTAAGCTTCTTTCACAAGCCTCCGACCACTCAAATTTCACATTCTTTTGGGTCAAAGTATTCAAAGGAGATGAAATTGACGCAAAATCATCCACAAACATCTTATAGTACCCGACTAGACCCAAGAAACTTCTTATGTAAGTTGCAGCCAAAGTTCTAGGACAATTTCTAACCACCTCTATTTTCTTTCGATCAACCTCTACAACCTCACTAGACATGATATGAAAAAAAATGCCACCAACCTTAACCATAACTCACACTTAATATACTTGGAAAATAGTTGGTGTTCCTTCAACACTTGTACCACAACTCTCAAATTCCCCATATGATCACCCCTATTTTTTGAATACACCAAGATATAATCAATGAACACAATGACAAATGAATCTAAGTAGTTTCAAAACACCCTATTAATAAGGTCCATAAATGTCGTAGGGGGATTAGTCTACCCAATTGACATCACCATAAACTCATTGTGTCCATATTTTGTTTGAAAGACCATTTTGGGAATATCTTCATCTCTCACCCTTCGTTGGTGATACCCTAACCTCAAGTCAATTTTGGAAAAGTAGTTTGCCCCTTGGAGTTGATCAAACAAGTCATTAGTCTGAGGGAGAGGGTATTTATTCTTAATGGTCACTTTATTGCGTTGATCAGGAGTACAATACAAAAAATGTAAGTGAACATCCTTCTTCTTCATTAAAATAGAAACTGAGAAGACACCCGCACCATGGGAAAATACTAGGTTGAATGAAGCCTTTGTCTAGTAAATCCTTGAGTTGTGCCTTCAACTCTTTCAATTGGATCAGAGCCATACGAAAGGAGGAATTGAGAAAGGGACTTAGTATCCAGCGGTAGATATAGAATAGCTCTAATACCAACGTCGCGCATTCGCGATTCACCAGAATTCATAAGATCATTAGGCAAAGTCCTCCAAAAATTTCACTTTCACCTTTTAATTCCTTTTGGGGAGGGGGGGGGGGGGACCTAAGAGGTCCTATGGAGGAGACTTTAGAGCACAGTCAAAATTTGAACGCTAACAATTGGTATAAACAACCAGTTTGAATAGATCATATTACAAGATTTTCGGGACACAGAATGATACGACCTCTAGGAATAAAACTTTGCCCCTTCCACTTTAAGACAGGTTCATTTGGAAAATTAACTTGGCCACCTTTGTCCTACAAACAATGTAAGCAAACCAAGCATGAAACCAATACATTCCCAAAATAACATCAAAATCCACCATATCAAGTTCTACTAGTTAAAAGTGAGTAACTCTATTTAGAAACATTACAAGACAATTTCTATATACCCTTTTCGCAACCACCAACTCACCTACCGAGGTACTCACTATAAAAGGTTCATTCAAGGTATCGAGCAAAATATCAAACTTTCTAGCTACCAAAGGAGTAATAAACGACAGGTAGAACCCGGATCAAGTAAAGCAAAAACATTTATATAGAAGACTTGTAACATACTGATCACCACATCAGGAGAACTCTCTTTTTCACCCCTAAAGAGGAGAGCATAAAAGCTATTTTTTGTTGTAGCATCAACATTAGACCAACTTTCTTGAGTTTTCCCACCATTTTTTATTGCCCTTTAATATTAGGGCAATTCCTAACCTTGCGACCCTCTTTTCTACAACTAAAACAATTTCCCATCCCAACTAGACATTAACCCCATTGCTTCTTACCACACTTTGAACTAGTTGGTTTATCACTTGGTGACTTTCCACTTGTAGACTTTTTGGACTTATGTTTATACACCCTATCATCACGATCCTTGGGAAATTTAGAAGGAACTTGATTGGAGAACCTCTTCTTGAATCTAGGATTATCTTGAATTTCCAACCTTCCCTTTGAGGAACCACTTTTAAAAGACTTAGCCCTCGTGGCCTTTATATTCTTCCTCCTTAACCTACTCTCTTCCACTTGTTGAACATGAACCAATAGGCGAGAGATATTCATATTATCATGAAGCATAGCCTAATGAAATTCTTCCACCAAGTCATCGGACACTCCCGTAAGTAAATGAATCATATCATCCCTTGTGTTAGACACCAAGGATCATACTTAGACAATTTGGTAAACTTTAAGGAGTAGTCAAGTACACTCATAACTCCTTGACAAAGGTTGATAAATTTTTCAACCTTAGCTTCCCTCAACTCTATTGGAAAGAACCGTCAAGGAAAGCTTTCTTGAAGATCTCCCAAGTACCAGGACCACCTCTTAGAACCCTATTATCTCTCCATTGGGTGTATCAAATTTGTGCCACATCTTTGAGTTGATAGGCAACCAACTCGTACTTTTCACCCATAGTCACTCCCATAGCAAATAGGTACTCATAGACTTCATTTAGAAAATCTTGAGGGTCTTCATTCTCCCTTGACCCGTAGAACATAGGAGGGTTCATCCTAGTGAAGTCTCCTAAACGAGATGCCATTGTGCTAGCATGTTAAGGTACTCAGGGTCCAACCTCTCTATTCGCTTGGGCCGTCATGGCTTGGATTTGAGAAGTGACGGCGTTAGCTTGCGAAGTCATAGATTGGGCCAAATTGAGAAAAGCTTCCCTTATCTCTTCATCGGTCATCAGTGGAGGAACAACCGAAATGTGATAACCCATAGCAACTTCTTCAAGTGGAGGGACTAGATTGTCTTGCGGAGGACCTTGGTTGTCATGATCCCCCACATTAGCAACCCCTTCCTCAGCCCTTTGTGCAACTGCTCTTATAGTATTAATACCTATAACCACAATAAAACGCTTAGGTGAAAATAAGGCATAAAGTAGATTTTAGAGGAACGACATAGGATTTCAAGAAAATGAGAATTTCCTACTCATCATATAGTAACTCATTTATAAGTGTGGGGCTTCACAATTAGGAATAAGAATCTACATAGACGTAGTTTAGTAAAGATATTCAACCTCATGCTCTGAAAAAAAGTTTGTCACATCCAGGGAGCACCCTCTAGAATTAACCGGTGTCATTGTCCTCGAAGAGGACTAAGACTAACCTCTTAGCATTCGTCATTACAATTCATAGGTTAAATTGTGGAAAATTTAACTTTTTATCTACTTCTACGTTGAGTTTTATATAGACCTCTTGCTTACACATCATATATATATATATATAGGGATTTTACGTAGACTCCTCACATAGGAAGCACTACATAGTCTTCTACATTTATTTCACATACATAGTATAACAACATAATATCATCAGAAGTCTAGGATACGTCTCATATAAAAAAACCATCTTGAACGAGTACAAAAATGGTTATATCCCATACTTCATACAATAAAGTCCGCATATAGGCATATACAATCTTAGTCTTCAAATGAAAGAGAATGAACAAAAGTGTAATTAAGATTAAACAATATTCAATAGCAAGATAGTGGCATCATCCTCGAAAACTGAGGACTTAACGATCTTGGAGAATGACAATCCATGTCTTCTTCAGTGGTTTTTTGAAAGCGTAACGTCCGAAACCTACATAATTTTACAAACATAGAAATATGGGTTAGTACACACTTGTACTAAGTATGGGAATATGCACATAAATATTTGAAATATTGCTAAAGGGGACATTTGTTCAAAAACATGCTAAGTTACTTTGAAAAACCTTATGCACAATCAAGAACACATATAAGCCAATAATTACATATTATTTAAGAAAAAACCATATACAACACAAGACCTACATCATCAAGTATAAGCAAGTCAACATGTGTAATAGCATAATTGAATACCCAACCAACCCAACTCCAACAATATGTTACAACATCAAAGCATGTATACAAGAGTTAATAACATTACCACCCATACAATACCATTACTCATAACCCAACATAAAGTCCACAAGTTCAATGACCAAGAAAAGCCGCATAGCCTTACTCAACCAATCAAACCCATCAAAGGACCATATGCGATTTCTAATATTACATAATATAGCATCAAGAGTATTCATCATCATATTTAGCAATATTGACCAATAACATAGTCATATATAAAACTAACATCATATGGTATCAGTTAAAATGTAGAGTCAACATATGCATATCAGTTACTTTATAAAACATAAGAACAACCTTCCAAGACTCCCCTCAAGGCCAACTAGTTGAATTTATAGGTAGAGTCCCATACCCCTACCTAGACTAAGACGAACCCCTTAGGTCACCGTAGTTAGTGTTCACACTATTACTTCATTTTACTTTCTAGAACACTTGCCTTAACTGAAACAGACCACATGAGCTAAATTTGGAATCCGGTGTAATGAAACCCTACACTGAAAGAAGGTTGACTAGTTTCAAAGGTACTACCAAAACATAAACATAACATTCTAGGTGGATCCACTAGCTAGTATTACTATGGGGGCAATATAGTTCAAGAACTAGGAGATGTAGTTGGGACCCTCTTTATGCTACATTCATTATAGTCTCTATTCACATGAGTACATTAGTGTTCCTACCTTCGATATATAGGAAGGGACACCTCCTCACTCGAGTTCATTTTGTGCTAAGCTAGAGTCCCATTTTTTAATGTCATTAAGACTTTATTTTGTCATAATAACTTAGTTTATGCCAGGACACTAACCCTTTGGTTATTTATATCATTAGAAAATTAGGAATTGCATGATAATATCCTTTCGATACAACCTATAAACGTGAGATCAACACATTATCATCATCATGTCATAATAAGACACATAGGAAATTCATAACCAACCTTATATCATTTCATCCTAAACATAATCTCACCTCTTCACATAATCAAGACATTTATATTGCATCATCATACCAACACCGTGTTAATATAATCATAATACATGCTTTAATTGAAGTACATCACCAAGTACAAGCCATCACAATTGAAGTAAAGGTTCAAGATCACAAAGTCTTATCAATTCTTCTTCAACAAGCCACCGTCATTGATCTTACCCTCAACCAATCAAATTTCATCATGAATAGGTGTAATAACATCAACAATAACTAACTCAATTGTATCAATACTAACCAATTCAACATTAGTTCATAACCTAGGGTTAGAGAATTTAGGTTTGTCGTCTTTGAAGAGGACTAAAACAAGCCTCTTAGCAGTCTTCATAGCAAATAATAAGTCAAAAATGCGAAAAAATCAAAACTTTTACTTATATAGAAAGGAGGTTTACATAGACCTCTACATAGGAAGCATACATATGCTTCTCGCAGTAGACAATATAACAACACATAGGAATTTACTCTAATACTTTGTCTCTTATTAAAAATCTAAACGAAGTTAGACAATCCAGGAAAAGCCCTTATACATATCCATAATTGCCACATAGTGCTTACATCAATATTTTCAGCAATAAGAAAGAAATGATTTTTTTATTAGACAATACAAGTACTACTAGATAGAGTGTGTGCTGGCATCCTCGAACTAGAGGGCATACCAAAACATGGAGAGTTTAGTCGAAGAAATCTAGCTTTAGCCTCAACGATACCTCAACGGCCCGAACCTACAATATTTGGAAAAAGGGAAAAGATATGGTTTAGTACGAAATACATGTACTAAGTATGGTCCCTACGCAAAAAATTGTTAATGCATGAGAAAAGGAAAATTTAGTCAAATCCATTCTTTCTATCAATTTAAATCAACATGCATATATAAGAAGCACAATAAGTCAATTTAACCTAATAGCAACCCAACATGTAGATCACCCAAGTAATACTTGTGCAATGCCAAAGATAGAACCCTATAATCCCATCCAAGACTAAGTATCACATTAAGCAACCCACTTAATACTTACAACATATTTTCATAACATGCTTATACATAAATAATTAATCATAGCTTATCAACATAACCATAATCATAATCATAATCATAAAATAACACTACTAGAACCATCCTTTAGGATCCCACATGTACAATGAGTATAGAAGTCTCATACCCTCTCTCACCCTATGTAGTAGCCTTGAAGACAACCCTAATGAGAGTTCACATGCGTACTTATTAATTACTTTTACATTAGGGAAAAAAGTGAAATAACCGACATGAGACTATCTGATCTACATGGAATCTGATATTATACTCCCACAACGAAAAGAGAGGGTTAACACTTGCCTAAGGTTTAGACATTCATACATAGCTATCTAGGTGGATCCACTAAGCTAGAGTCCTATGTTGGCACATATTTACGGGTCAAGTACATTTTTGCTAGAAACCTTGACTCACTAACGTGGAAGTTTCCATCTCATGAGAGAACACATAACTTGGGAATCCAGACTTACTAACGTGAGGAAACCCATGTGGGAAGCCGGACTTACTAACATTAGACCTCCATCTCATTTACACCCTTTCGATGCTAAGCAATTATTCCCTTTAGTAAGCATAATATTTAATAATACAAGTTCACATTAGTCTCTTCTAGACTCCTATGTAAACATCTTATCATATCTCGCTCATAGGTCATCACAAGTGAGAACAATCCTTTCACTTTATACAACATTTCATAAGTGAGTAAAGCTTTCATTTAGCACTTCATTATATGCATGAGAAACTACTTTCAATCATATAACAATCATACCATAACATACTTGTGTAATTCAAAACCAATTCAATAATATAGGGTTAAGGATGAGGAATACATAGAATCAACATCACAACCACACATTAGACTAAGAAGCATTACTATCTAAGAATTCATAATTGAATTAAAGAATAACCAATCAACATACTTGTTTGTTCCTTCCAAGAACCTTCATACTTCTATTACCAAGAATACATAATCAGTTACATAAACGAGGTAAATTCAAGAAGAAATTACATAACTAACAGTAGTGTAGTCTATCTACTTGTTCTTCCTCTTCATAATGCACCATATCAATTCAAGGTTTTCATGAAATTGCGGAAAGGCATGGGTCTAGGGAAATATCCTAGTAAATAATCAATGGACCATTAATATATACATAAATAACCTTAATTCATCATAATTAACCATAATTGATTCATAATTTCATTTCAAATAAGACCCATGTGTAGATGAAAAACCTAGATTTTGGGGGCTTTTAGGAATCATCTTTTGGAGGTACCTCTTGGGAAAAGGAATAGAAAGAGTAAAAAAAATAATACATTAATGAATATTAATCCACAAAATTGAGTAGAAAAACTTGAGAGCTTGATCTTCTTGTTGGAGCTCTATTGGTCTTCAATGGAGTTTTGGAGGAAGAGAAAGAATTTAGGAGAGAGAGAGAGAGAGAGTTTTTTGAGTTCAACTAGTGGTGATTGGTTTGAGTGATAAAATTGACCTAAAACTGACCCTAAGACATTATATATTCACCTATTAAATTACCCAAAAGGCCCCTCACTTAAATGAGTTTATTTGTGAAGTCAAAACACCCAAAATAGGACTTTTACGATATTTGAGAGGTAGATGCGAGTCACGAGGCTAATTCCCAATTTTATTTTCTAATTTTGTGATGAGGAAGTAGTATCGGTGTTATACACGCGTCGCGATGCTAACTTTAGATTCCCACGTTATGGCTGCGTGACGTGAAGCAGCCACCAGAATTTGCCTGTGCGCAAGCTGACTTGGCAGCCTGCTCGCCCAACTTCGAGTCCTCCCCAAGGACCCTTCCGGTTATCCTTGGGTTGTCGTGACTGTAAGTTTTGACCTTATATACTACATTCTACCTATTCAAAGTCTTTTTACAATTTTAGGACTTCATATGACCCTCCAAAACCTTCACTGAACATAGGGATGTCACTAGTTGAATTTCGTTAGTTTTCGGACTTTAAGACTTTTCGTTAATCCTATCCCTCCCATACTTCTCAAAAAATTTATTTACACTATTTTAGGTCTAAAATCATCATTATAAAACATATGAGTATAGGTCATGGAAATTACGGGGTGTTACAGCGTAGCAACGTAGATCAAGAAAACACCTCTAGTAACACAACGAAAATTAGAAGGTTAAACTAGATCTTAATGTGAGGGTTAGAGTCATGAATATAACTCCCTTTAATAAAAATAGAGCATTTCATGTTAGAATGTCAAGATATTACCCGTCAAGGATAAACCATGAGTCACTAAGGAAGACCCTAGAAACAGCCAAAAACATTGAACCTGGCATGACCAATATTTCACGAGCATGGAGGTTGGCTCTAACCATAGCCCGTCAGTGTTGTCCCATGGATTGTGACCTGGGAGCACTTTTGGTGGTTAAGCTTAGGGTTATTTTGAGTCTTTTAAGTTTTAATTAATATTAAGAGGTGTTGTTTTAGATTAATTTTGATCACCTATATAAGGATTATATACCCCAAAATTATGTTATTGAACTCATTATTCCCAACACCCAAATCAATTCCCAAAATTTTCATCCTCATAAAAAATTCTCTCTCTAGAATTAGAAGAAGAAGAAGAAGATGAAAGTTGGAGCTAGGGTTAAAGAAGCAAGTCTCATCACACCATATTTATTGGGCTTCATTGATAAGGTATGGTATCTCTTTATCCATGGATGCAATTATTCCACGGAACCCCTTCAAAATCCCTATTTCAAATCTAGAAATCCGCAAAAGTTAGGGCTTGATTCCAAAGACATGGGTTCCTTTCAAATTCAATTCTACTGAAAGAATTATGTTATATTATGTATAAAATGATGATTTTATTATGGTTTTCTTGTTGTAATCCCCAATAATCCATGAAACCCCTAAATTTCTCAATTATGATCTTGTGATCTGGGTCTTTGTTGATGAATGAAAAATGTTATAAAACTATGCATGTAGTAATTAGGTTACTTCAATTATGATGAAATCCATGTCTAATTTATTGAATTGTATATGTGTTGATGTGATATGATCTTTGATCGTTTAAAAGGCAAGGAGTGAGGATTATACATGTTTTACGAAATCTATGCAAATGCTTTAAGAACACTTTGAGAGTGAAGTGTCCATAATTATAATAATATTGTGTTTATTGAAAGAATAATATCATGAGCACATAATGAACTTAATGTGAAATATTTTCTCACAAAACGAAGATTCTAGGTTTAAAGTCTTTCTGATGCTTCTTCTTGTGATTGTGATCAACGACACTACCATATAATCTAAGTGTGTACAAATCGAAGCGAGTATAGTAAACCAACCAAGGGTCGGGGTCGTTTTCCTTTGGATTCTATGCATTTGGGATCATTGGATGGAATGATTCTGCCTCGCGAAACTACTCGGCGGCGCGCCGACTGCTGCTTTTGATTGTCTTTTTGATCCAATTACTTCAGGGCTTCATTTTCTGGAACAAAGGGCAATTTACATCATTTCGGCTGATCACCAAGTATACTTCGTGATATTTAGGTGTTCCTCCTCAACTCTTTTCTTCCTTTTTATTCTCGTTTTGCGCAAAAGTGATCATGCTTACACTTATATTTCAAATTATTGAACCATAAGATTTTTCATAAGATATTGAGATAGAATGAACATTTGAGGACACTATTTTCATTTAAATAAGGCCTGAAATTAGTCCAATATAAGGACTCATCAACACAGTCAACTTAAACTTTTGCTTGTCCTTATGTAAAAACTAAAGTTCTGTAGTTCAAATAGGATGTCGGAAATAGTGCTACACAAGACTTAATCACAAAAAATAAACAACAAGATTAAAATTACTCATGCAAAGATCCATTGTATACTAAAAGATTCAAGTTTTGACACACCATTACCAAAGATTCCTGTGCCCACAATACATGATACTCATGCAAGTACAAGCTGAATAAAAGTATCAATATACCCTAGCACAAATTATGATTCCATATTCACAAACAAGTATTAATCAATTGAATAATAGGAATCAAATGCAACACTCACATTCACAAAGATCAATACAATGCATGTTTTCACCCATAGGTTTGCCTTTATTGTCTAACCGATCTCCGGTTTGGCTCACTCAAAATTAAAAAAAGGGTTTTTTCAAGCTTGTCAGGGAGGCTGAGTGCAAGGCTCATGCGGTTCTCATGAGATGGGTTCTTTTCAAAAATTCTCTTTGACTATTCCTTTTTATTCAATATTCTTTTTAAGTGATTATATATTATATATTTGCACTTCTTGACTTCTCCTTCTCCTTTTGACCACACCCCCAACTTAGCTTTTAGCCTAAGTTGGCTATTCAATCTAAATCAATAATAAAGAGGATAATAGGTGGTGGATCATGTAAGATTAAGAGTTCATCAAGATTTTTCCAAACACCGGTAAGACTGAAAGTGTTTTTTAAAGAGTTACACACACTCACGGGTAAGCCATAATAGAGGTATATGTTAAATTTGGATTACACTCTATAAAATTCCCTAAGATTATCTCAAGAGGATACCTTTCAAAATCAATTAGACTAACCAGACAAATTCTAGGCTTATTCATGCAAGTTTTAAAGTAAGCTCCTCACACAAGCCATTGTCACTTAACAAAAACAAGGCTACACACTGTCACTAGTGTGCAATGGTAATTACAAAAGAATCAATTCAATAAATGGCTAATCACAACAAGAGGTAAAGGTTTTCCACCGTTCTATGTACTTCATTTAGTTGTTGTGTGTACATTCTTTTGTTCGATGAGAGCCCTATTCCAGTCATATGTATTAATTCCAATAAACCAAGATCTGAATTTGTATAAAACATTCAACTTTCAACCAAATGTTGTGGAAATTTTTGAAAATGAAATTTTTTCTAAAGGGTTAAAATTAATTTGCAATTAAACCAAAAGAGAGCATAAGCACAAATAATTGTAAAAGCAGTTTTAAAAATACAATTAAAACAAACAACCCAAATATATATCAAAACACAAGTATTCATAATATGCACACAAAAGGTGGGCATTACCCCATCCCACACAGGATTGTGTGTTGTGGATCAAATCAACAACCATAGCAAAAGTCAAAATCAAAAGTGTAGAAGATAGAGAGAGGTGAAAAAATGATCTAGTCTATGCAATCTCTCTACCTGTAGGGATGTCAATATAATAAGCAGTGACATGTGCTTGGGCATCACAGCGCGGTGTACTCACTCTTCAAGAGAGCAAGTGTGATTGTCCCTATGTGAGCTGCTCTTGGAGTCCTGCATCGGTCGATATCTTTTGACACAATTGTTTTTTTTTTTTTTTACCACAACCCTCCCATACAATTAATTAACGAGTTTCTTAATTCCAAACGATTTAAAATAATTATATTTTATACACTCAAATGGTTTAAGTTATGTTAAATTGATTTCATGATATTGTTATATGATTATGTATATAATTGATATTTTTACGATTATGCAAAACCCGCCTCAAAAATTTTACTTTTTGTTCAAATATCTCTAGTTATACAGTAGCTTATATTTCGGATTAATTATCTTATAACTAAGTTACTTATTCTATGTCGTTAAACTTAAGAAACTTATTAATTAATTGATTCATCTTATCATTTGCAAAATATTTTAGCTAACTTTGTCAAGAGGCCAATTTTGGGCCATATCTTTAGCAAATCCATCCCAACTGTGGCCTATCTCCCTTTTATTTCCAATTTAAATTGGCCCACTAGCCCTCTAATCAGCCCAGTCGTCCCATTTAAACCAGCCCATGTTTTTTTTTTATTATTCCCAAATCTGGCCCCTTTCCAGTCCCAATTAGAAGACCCGACCCGATTTCATTTCCCCCCGACCCACTCTATTTCACCCTTCCCTTTCAACCCTGAGAAAAAAAAACAATTCCCAGAAACGTTAACACCAGCGAGAACAACGAGCCAAATGGTGTCTAGACGCGCCCCACGTGGTGACGATCTCACAATAGATCAAGAGACGTCTTTCCAACGGCGTCAAAATACGGAAATTGCATACAGTAGTACGCTGCAGTTCCTGTCGTCTTCTTCAAAGCTTCCTTCCGCATCTTCTATCTCAACAGCAAATGGATCACTCGTTCGTCCTTCATAGCATGAGATTTCTCCACGTCTTCCCACAAGGACGACAAGTTGATCGACTTCGTCCATTCCCCTTTCCCCTTCGGGAACAGTTTCAGAGAAAATGTGGTATCCCTTTATTTTATAAAAGAACTAGTATTTTAAATTTTGAATAGGACTAGGGTTTGATCGGGTATTTCACCTAATTTCGGAACCCTAATTCCTCTCATATATATATTATCTTCTGTTCACAAGAAAAAGAGGGAGATTTTGGGAGTTGAAAGTTTTATCTGAAAATTTTATTAACATGTCCGAGCGCGAACAGAGAGAAACACGGGGGAAGAACAATCTTTCAGGATTTTTCTTATTTAAAGATGTAAGCAAGGACAGGATTTCTTAGGAAAAGGAGGAAATTTTTTTGGAGAGACTTTAAGAGAAGAAGGGAAGGAAAGCAGTAAAATTTTGCTTGAAGCTAGTGCTAGAAAAGCTTGAAAATTTGTTTTTAGAATTTTTCTTTGAGTCTGAAAGCTTAAGAAAAACAATAAGGCGCTTGAAAAAGAGGGTGTTTTAGTTTAAATCGAAATATTACATTTTATTCCATCCGCATCGGATACTCCGAGTTCAGCTCGAGGTTCAAATTCGGTGACAGAAGTTGGTCGTCTCAATCTCATAGTCTCAGTAGCGCTGCACCAGAAAAGGTAACATCTACATCCATTTACGTTCTGCTTTTGATCCTGAGTTGCTGTGTAAGAAATATTTTCCTTATTTCTAAGTTGGTATGTGAAGAATCTTATTTTTTTTGTTGTTGCTTTTTTTTATATATTTTTTTGTTTGTTTTCTATTGTTGCCTTTGTTTCTCCTCTGCTCTGCTAGTGTTTCATCCTGTTTGATGTTGTGTTTGCCTTACTGTAAAATGGTAGAGTACGATACAGGGTGGTGTAATATTGTAACACCCATTTGTATTTTGATTATTAGATTATCTTTTATGCCATGTCTAAATGCTGATATGATAAACCTTTTGGAAGCATCATGTTTAAGTCAAATTTAGCGATTCGTTAAATCTCTACATTTCGTATTGCTTTCCATTGGCTTATTTATCTTCACCATTTTTCTCTTTGTGAAAAGTTTCTATGAATAGGAATGACATGGTCTGGTTTGAGGTTTCGTGAACATGCTACATGCCTATGTCTAGAAAGTTTGTCTTGGTCGATTTAACGAGCTCGTTTGGTTCGCTTTTTTGGCAAAGTTCGTTTTCTTGGTGAATCTTAGAAATCTGTCCAACTGCTAGTAATCGCTTTGATCATGGTCCGAGTCATGTTTTCTTCTCTAGAACTTGGAGTTTTAACAGCTGAAATATATATATGTATTCTAAGTTCATATATTCGAATCTTGAGCAAGTTTAGCCATCCTGATAACTCTTTAAATGTGCATACATACATATAAGTGTTCATCATTCCCAGAAGTATAGAGTAGCCTAATGCATTGTTTTCCCAAGCATGTTTGGCATCCATTTTAGCAGGGAACGAACATGTTCAACTTGCATTTGTCATGGTTCCATTTTGTTATCATTATTATTGTACTTATTATTTTATTATCATTGTTTGTAGTTACACAGTCTTTATAATTTGTCTTGCATCATTATTGTTGTTTTAGTTCTTTTTTTTTTTTTTACGAATTTCCCGGTAATGCATAAAGCTCGTTTGTTGCCTCTCCATAGTAAAATGCATTTCCAGTTCTTTGGTATTGATTTTCTTTGTTACTTACTCTCAAATTTGTATAATTGCTCCATAAGCATCGAGTCTTACTTTTGGTTAAGTTTGTGACACTTCTGTTTAGCACCTTATATGATTGAATATGCCCTTCTATTGTTTAGGTGAGTTTAAATAATGAATCTTAAGTTGGCCAAATTTGGGCAACATAATCCTTGCCTAAATATAATTATAATTTATCAAAGTCAATTCTCTCGCAAGTGAATTTCATCAATATTCAATTTTTAATAGGACATATTGGGTTTGAGCTTAACATGCTGCATTTTTGTGTTGCATGTGATCACTGGTGGAGTCCCATTCGAACATAGATCCCCTCGTAACTCGCATTTTGGAAGAGCTATAAAGTCTCTTAAGCTCTTTTCCCACCGGCTTAGCCTGCCATAGTTGAAGGATAGGTTCTCGAAAATTGGCCTACAGGTTTCAAAGGTTAAAGAATTTGAAATGGCTAGAGTTAGAGAAATTGGGTCTAAATCGAAATTTATTATTTTGAAGCGCTGTATTTTTGTTCCTTTTGGGCCTAAGCCTTGTTGTCTTTTTATTTTTTTGTATTTATGATTTATTATTATATGTTAGTTTAGGACAGGCACTCAAGATGTCAAAGTGGGTCAAAACCCGGATTTGGAGCCACTTCTCTTTCTCTATATATATATCTCCCTTTATTTTCTTAATTACTTATTCGTTATTGATTGTTGTTAGTTCTAGGGTCGAAAACTCCAAAATCCCTGCAAACGTCGTAAATATTTTATCGATTTTTCAAAATGGATTCTAAAAAGAGGAATAAACTTGCAAACAAGTTTTTCTTAGATAATTAAATACTTCATTTTTCCAAACAACTGCAATAAATCTTATCTTAAGAATTAAAAGTTAAGTTTTTAGCCAACAAAGTTAGTTGTCGGATTGCCGCAAGTAAGCGGACGTCTTAGGTGCTTTCAAAACCTTCCTAAGACGTTAATAGGAATTCCCAAATCCTTTTAAAGTTTTCAAATAATTTTTTCTATTGAAGTCTTTTGAAAACGGTAGTTTTCTTGATCTTTCTTCAAAATTTAAGTGACGACTCTAACAGTCGAAAATTTTTGAAACAAATATTTTTCGTATAAAACAGAAGTGGCGACTTTGGTGGGGAATTGGGTAAAAGGTGGGCTGGTATAAAATATAAATTGGGCTCACAAATTATGAAATGGTTAGGAATTTAAAAAAAAGGCCTAACAAATGGACCAAATAAGTATTTACAATACTTGACTAAAAAGACAAATTAATAGTAAATTAATTTAGCGAGCTTCTGGAACTTTACGAAATGAATTAATTAATTTGAATATAGTTAGATATTTACAACATTCAGGCGATCATATAATCAACAATTAAAACTCCTAACTCTACGCTAAACCAAATTTTAAAGAAAAATACCCACTATAACTTATAAGATTCCTTGAGATGAATTTTCACACCACAACCTTTAATATCATCTACTATATTACATTTTAATAAACGAGAATATCACTTAAAAAATGTGAGAAATATTAAAATGACTCATTCAAATTTTTACAATTTTTACTAAGTATTTCCACACCGTCCTAACTTAGATCTCTGAAATTAATTGCTCCTTCTCCTTCCTGGCTCAAAAAAACCCAAGGGGAAGGTCAACAATCCAGACTTCTTGTGTTTTCCTCTTGGTGTTTCTTCCTTTCACACACTTCCACCACTTGCGCTCCAAGGGGCGATGTATGACAAACTACCTAACCTACTTTTCGCCGTGACATGTCTGAGCTCGTTGTTTCTCCCCCCCCTCAACACGCCTCCCAGACAGAAAAACCACATCATAATACACCAAGCGAAACATCCCACCAGTTGGGTGTCAAAGACCACAGGGCTAAGAGTAACCATATAGGCACTGGGGGGTGTGTCAATACACTACTAATACTACAGTCTGAGGCAAGTCCGCCGTGTGGGTGTGTAACTAAAGCTGAAGGTGGGCCGCAGGAGTGCTGTTGTGTCTACGGAGGGGGGGGTTCTGTGGTGGTGCATGTGGGGGAAAAGGCGTTGGGTGTTATCCAACAGCTGTACGCCCAAGGGGAGATGAGGAATCTCCGAGGTCTCAAGCTCGCCTCAGCTACAACGAGGTAGGGTTTGAGCCCTCTATCAAATCGTTGAAGTCAATCACTTAAGCGAATCAACGTGTTGGCATCGGGCACATCGAGGTCGCGGGCTTTCATAGTCCAGAGGGGGAGAGGTTCTCACGTGTATATCTTACAAAAACTCTACCCTCAAGGTCAGTATCGACAAGGCCTGTAGAATATAGGTCGAGTGTCTTCATAATATGGGCAGTCTCTATCAGCCTTGGACGAATCATCTCCCCCTATTTGGCTTGTGCCGGGGCGATAGGGGTATTGGGGTGAATCTGTTCCCTCTTTTGATCTACCCTAATGACCTAATTGGTTTGACAAAGTAAAACCCGGGAATCCTGTGAGAACATGAACGGTTATAAACGCATGTAGACATAGACGTTTTCATGAGGGCTGATGTTCTTGTAGGTAACATGTCAATATGGATCTCTTGATGGTATCAACGGGACCTACTCCCCTCATGTCATCCTTCTCTTGGTTACACTCGGCTTCAAATTGTCGATATTAGTGGAAGCTGAGGGAATAATCTCAAGGTCTCTTGTTGGGTCCCGAGGAACTCAAACATGTCTGGATAGCTCAGTAACCAACACAGGAAATTACAAGGAAGTCTGTTTCTGTATGGCCCTCATGGCCATCTTCTGTGAGTTCAACAGGGACATGCTGCCTCGGAAGGATGCTTTGGGAAGTCGTAGATCAGACTCGTTTTGGGATGGCATGAGAGTGATGTTGAGGAAGGTAAACCAAAATATTGAAGCCATCTTCTTACTCCTCTTCTCAATTTGAGCACCAACTCCAAACCATATGTCGGTATTCTCTAAAATAATAGGGCCCATCCATACCTTAAGGTCATGTAATGATGTAGCAGGGGGAAAGCCCACATAAGAATGTATCACATGAAGTGTCCTTCACATCACTACATTTATGTGCTCACCGTAGCAATACATCTCCTTGCCTATGATTGTAATAGATCTCACTAGTCTTAACTCACTTGCCTGCCTTTTGTTTTTAGGAGCCAGTGCTCCATAGGCTTCGTAGAATTCCTGACCCAAGTAGGGATGTATAGGCCTTGGGATCTTCTCAACTGCTCGAACTTGTGGAAGAGAAGGGTAGCCAAAACATGAGAATATTTGTCCAGTTTTCAGTTGATAGTATCTTCTTCTCTATAATGGTCCGGACACCATCACCCTTCAACCTGTTCAGTAGTCGTGGATGGGGAGAAATAGGAGTTGTAGGAACCCCTGGATGTGGTTGTGCTAGCTCTAGGGATTCTTCACTTCCGAATGACACAACATGCCCATTTTGAAATCGAACTCTCGAAACCGTCCTTACGATCTTCAAAAACAAAATCAAAGCATGCAAACTTTAAATTCATACAAGACCCATACTTTAGTTATCCTGTAAGTACTCGGGCTTCTTCCAATTTCAGCCAATTTTGCCATTTAACTACAATCATTCTTAAGAAAGTTATCACATGTTCCCTCATTGGATAATTTTCGTTATTTAGCACAAATGGTGGTTTACTTAGACTTCACGAAAGCAGAATTACACCAATTAAGGAACACCCATCACGATTTCAATCAATACAAATAATAAACACTTAGGCATTTAAATATTTAAGAATTTCAGGCAAAATTTTTGAGTGAAAAATAGCATATTGACAATTTATTTCTATCATAGAGGCCCCTAACACATCATCTTGATACTATGATTTCAGAATTATTGAAAATATATTCAGGGTTTTAGACACTAACATTCCTGCTCAAAACAAGATCAATAATTTTCTAATAATGCTAGGGCCCAAAGAAATCTACCCCACCTATTCCTGTCTACAATAACTATCATTCAGATGACATTTCTAGGAAATGATAACTTTGGTGTGATATTGGAGAGTTTGAAACGAGTGAAAGACTCAAAAATTTTACCTTTGGCCCTTATATAACCGCTAAGTTCTTGTCCATTCGACAACATTCATTGTACTTGCTTAACTATTGATGATTCGCCAAACAGTCTTTTATCTTGCCTTTTCATCAAAGTCTGTAATTTCCTAGGGTGAGATCGGCTGTCTGATTTTAGATGTCCAAGAAGATTGGTAATTCTCCAAGCTACTTTAGAGTTCGCCGAGTTTTACATGCTCTACACTACTTTTGTATCGAGCCAAACAGTGGAGTTCATTTGGGCTCGCCGTCCTTCTTGTCTTCTCGCTGAATCGATCTTCTACTACCAATACTGAGAAATTCCACACTTTTCTCATTATATTCAACACTAACACACCATGATTTATAAAAGTAAAATTCTATAGTTACAACCTCATGTTGCCTCCAATCAAGAACCTTATTTATCGTCGTGGCTTGATGTAAGTCTTCTTTTGCCTCACCTATTTGACGATTATAGCGGGCCTAGTGTCCTATTATGCTAATATACTTAGGGTGGAGTTTGATCAAAGAACACCAGGATAATCTGATCAATGCTGGATTTGACCAGATGAGCTCCAATATTGGTTTCATCACACGCTCAAAATTCTCTCTCATTTCATCCAAAACTCGATCTGAATCGATAATCTATTAGAGAATGATTTGAAACATGTCCTCAACACGAATTCTCTAATCTTCTATAGACTTGTTTCGTGTGTGGGGAGGTATGTTCCTCCCTTGGCGTTTGCACTGAGTTTCCACCTCAGATATTTTGGTGGTCAAGTCATGTAGTTGAGATACCAGTACAGCTAATGTGAAGTCATGCTCTACTTTGTGATCTGCCTCAACTGTGTTGACACCCACTCCCTTTGTCATTCTTAGAGGAACTGCACACACACAAATACAAAACAAAGAAAAACAAAACTTAAAGTAACATTAGTAAAAACTAAACTAAAAAGAACATAAATTTTAGCTAACCACATCTTCACGTAACAACACTCCCGGCAATGGCGCCATTTTGATGCTTCTTCTTGTGATCATGATCAACGACACTAGTGAGTATATTATCCCAACCAAAGGCTGGGTCATGTCCCTAGGTAGTGGTAGTTAAAATAGTAGCTAAACTATAATTCCCATTCTAGTCAGTGATACTTTGAGAAATTATCAAAGAAAAATGGAATAAATTTAATTTGTGAGACTGAAGTATTAAATATCAACTTAAGGATTTGTCATAAGTAGTAAAGGCAAAATATTAACAAAGGGGAATCAAGTATGAGGCGAAGTTCTTGGGGTGTGACCTCAATATATGTTGAAGCAAAGTGTTGGGTACATGCTTTCGATAGGAAATTTACAAGATAATGATGATTAGGCTAAGACTTAGGTGAATGAAAATTCTCTCTCAGACAACTTACCCCTTTATCAAATGGGTTCCTCTCAGACACCCACTCGTCTAATGAAGATCAACCTACTCCTTACCCACATCCGCTCTTTCATGCACTGCTGGGATATGGGATTAGAGTTCATCCTCTCGGGCTGAACCTCAATTGCCCTCTCACTCTAGCCATCCTCTAGTCTTGTTTTGTTCGAGACCGCTCTCTCTATCAGCCAATCACAGGTGGTTTTGCATTTGCAACTAAAAACCCATTAGCTTAAACCACACCCACTAGGTGAAATTACCATTAAAATCCATCTAACCTTTCGGCAAGCAAGACCCAACAATAATTTCGAAACATATTTTCAAAATCACACCCCAAGAATGGGGGGTTTTATCCACACATAATGAAATAACCAAATTTAACTAAAATGATAAACAAATCAAAAGGGTATAAGAAATTAAAACTTAATATGAGCAAAGGAAGAAGAATGGAGAAGACCCACTTCTGATTTGAGGAAGAAGAGCTCCTTTCTTCAAGTCTCCTACAAAATCCTCTCCAAACGTGAGAAAAAAGTATTAAACTAAATTCTAAGTCTAAAACTTACAAAATTATATCATTAGTTTCTTTATCTCCCCTAAAAATAATAAAGAGTTTAGTATTTATAGACATCATAATTAAAGTTGTCGAATTCATTCAGCGAAGTTAGTCGTGAATGCCGAGTGATTCGGTGATTCACCTTTCTTCTAGATCATTTTTGTTTGTGGTTTTCCTTCAGCTTCTATGCATTCTGGATCATTTGGCGGAATAATTCTGCTTCACAGAACTATTCGGCGTGCCGTAGACTACTTTTTTGCATTGCCTTTTTTATCGAATCTTTTCAAGGCTTTGATTGCTTGAACAAAGGGTGTTATACATCCTTTCGGCTGATCCCCAAGTATACTTGGAGATTCTCAGGTGTTCCTCTTATCCCCTTTCATCCTTTTTATTACCGTTTTGGGCCTAAATTTCCATGCCTACACTAAAACATCAAATACCCAAAACTTAAGAGTTTTCATCAGATATTGAGATAGAATGAACATTTGAACACACTATTTTATTAAAATAAGGACCAAAAAGAGTCCAATATGAGGACTCATTACCTTTTAACATAATTTAATCTCATACTTACATGTGGACATGATGTGAAAGGTTTTCTCATCCATGATCAAAGAGCTATCCTAATGAACTAAGTTGGGTAGATTGTAAAAGATATTCCTCCAAGAAACAAGTTATGATTTAGTAAGCATTGCATGGGATTAATTCTTACAATCACGTGAATATTGAATATGAGATTGAAACTCTCGTAATCAAAAGGTCGGTTTTCTAGAAGGAATCTCTTGAGATAGAAGCTCACCCAACAGATTGGTTGGGTTTCTAGTAACAATCTTTTTATCCGATAAACTACGTGCCCGTTAGGATATTTAGCTAGTTGATCCACCTAAGCTAACAAACCATGGTCTTACCTTAGGCAAGTAGGAAAAACCTTTTTGGTTTGGGTAACATCGGGTGATTATGTGTAGTTCACATGGTCTCATGTTGGTTAAGGCTTATCCCACAACAACAAGAACAAAAATATAAATTATGGATTGTGGTTACTTAAGAAGCTTTTATGTTATTTTTAAAGTTTTTTAGTATGATCAATATGAATTATGCCTAAGGAGTTTTACTTAGATTGGGTGAGATTTATGGGGTGTTATCCATGCATTGTACAAGTATGGTTTGAGTTTACTTATCAATTGTTTCTCTTATACTAAAATGATCTATGTATTGACTACGTTTCCAGCTCATGCTTTTTATACTATCTTTATAATGATGTTAAAACTTGGTAAGTTGAATGCTTTCAAATGAAATATCCATTTTTTCATGTCTTCAATGCCTTTATGCATGACTATTATACTTAGTGCATTTTTGTACTACCTTGCCTACATTTTTCGTTAGTGTAGGTTTTGGTTATCGAGGTGATCATTCAATGGCTAAGGCTTGGAAATGTATATCCTCCTATCTTGTTGGTTAGTCCTCATAGTTTGAGGATGACTTTTGGTCATGTTGTAGTTTCCTTCATATATTTCCCTTTTAGGACCTAGTGGTAAATGGGCTTTTGTTTTATTTTTATTTCCAATCCAAACATAATAAAAATAGGAAAAAAAAATTTGACTTGTTGGAATTTAGTGTCTAGACTTAAAATTTTAGACTTGAATTATGTTTTTACTCATATTGTTCTATTGCTTATGTTATGAGGACTAAGTGGCTTCTATGAAGTCCTACGGGATTCTATACTGCATGTTAGACCTTGGGGTACCCCTGAGTCATGAAAAACTTCTTAACAAAAACAAGTTAGATGCATATTAGGATGATGTCTCCACTAGCCACGTAAGTCAAGGGCTTGTTCAATGAGTGTGACTCAACGCCAAATGCTGAATAGAAGTTATAAGCATGATTTTCAAAATTCCTTCTTTCGTTACTTTTATGTTGTGCAATATAGTCTAACTCTATAAGGTCTTTCTTTTTTTCCTTACTCGATGGTCTACACGAATTACTACTCGAAGTACTATCGCTAGAAGGAATGAGGAACAAAATAAGAATCAAGGAGCTCCTCCTTAAGCTCCTCAATCTATAGTTTATCCTTTGGTTGTGAATGTTATTCGTGTGGAGTTTCGGGCGACATTTTGGATTATGATATGATGATTAAAGCCTATAGAGAGATGATTGCTCCTGTGAACCCTAATGTAAATTCGGTGGCTTCAAGAGTGAGGGACATTGCATGAATGAAACCCACGTAATTTCATGGCTCCAATGTGGAAGAGGATCCTCAAAGATTTATCTACAAGGTAGTTGCTATTTTGGGGGTTATTTTGGAAGAGAAGGTGGAGTTAGTTTCTTACCAAATAAAAGATGTTGGTCAATTGTGGTATGATCAATGGACGGGAGAGAGACCGATGGGAGTGGGTCTTGTATAATGGGAAGTCTTTAAATTGGCTTTCTTGATAGACTCTTTCCCCTTACTTGAGAAAAGCAAAATTGCAAGATTTAATTAAACTTTGTCAAGGAAGTATGGGTGTTAAGTAGTATGCCCTAACGCTCACTAAATTGTCCAAGTATGCTCAAACTATGGTGGTGGAATCAAGGGCTAAGATGAGTAGGTTCTAGTCGGGCTTGTTCGACATGGTAGAAAAAGAATGTCATTCGGTAATGCTCCTCCATGATATGGAAATCTCATATCTTATGGTCAACGCCTAACAAACTAAGGAATCAAAATTGAAGAAAAAGAATAAGGAGATAAAAAGGGCTAGGACTGTTTATGGGAACTATACTAGTAGCTAAGCCAACCCATAAGACGGAATGATAAGTAATAGATGTAGGGTAGAAATAATAACTAATATGAATGTGGATACATTTAAAATATCAAATGAAATAACTCAAGTAGCGTATCTACTCTACTCTATAATATATCTATATATAATATATATCTATATTACCTGGGGGGGGGGGGTACAATGTCGGTAAAGTAACTATGAATAGCTCTGGTACCACACAAGTATATTAACTAAGGATGGCTCACGTGCCACATCGGTACACTGTCAGTATGATTTGGGTTCTTTGAGAAGACCTACCATATAATTGTTGCATGGTGGACCGGTCTAGGTTACTCTGGAAGTGTCATGACCCAGAGGTACACCTTAGATGTAACATGATGTACTTTACTCCAAAGAAATCTCATACAAGCCCTTGGCATATCATAACATAAAATAATACAAAAGTGAGGAATTTTAAAACATTTTTTTCATACAATCCAAGTCTTTATTAAATGAAATGGATTTCTTACTAAACTTTTGTTTCCAACAATCGAACATAATATTTTGAATAACAATTGGGACAAAGCCCATACAATAGTCTCATGACATGAAAATAAATAAAAGAATATATAGGTACTGTGGCTTCACCCTCGAAACTCATGATGGATTCACACCAGTCCTTCGAACTCTTACCTTTCTATAACCCTATCTCAAGAAAAAACTCAATCTCCGAACCTACTATTGATGGAATGTAGAAAGACGGTTAGTACATAATAAGAGCATAACTTAAGGGTTAGTGAACATAATACATAATACATGAACATAAGAGATACGTCATGAAACATAAACTATAAGCATAAAGGACAATATAATAATCATAAGCACAGTATCCAACATAACCATTTTATAAGCATTATTCAAATCTTTAGTCCTTAATATCATAAGAGAACTACTTCTCAAGTAATCCAAAAAATTACATGTTCAATTCAAGAACGAGACCCCGTATTTCCATCAACACGAAGTACCACTTTTATTTCATCGTAATCATACTTACCATCTTAGGATTTCATCCTTATCTTATCTCTCATAGATAAGGAAACTTTCATTTTAGTCAAACATATTCAAGAAAGGGCAACTATGATGAAATTCCAATCTAACCATATATCATATATGCTAATATCACATTAGGACATGTTCACGTTACATCTTTTAAGTAATTTAGTTCCATCATACAAATGTTATTTAGATTAGGGACTTTTCCCTCAAATTCATAAATCATGTAACAATACTTCTTTACTAGTCAAAGACAAATCTTTACTCATGGATGGTCATAATTAACGTATTCAAGGATACCAAGAAAAGTACTATTACTAATCCCAATCTAAGAATGCAACACGTAAGAAAAATACTTCATAAGTAGCTTCAAATTATACTCGTGCAATGCATGGCTAAGGCCCCATAATCCTACCCATACTAAGCACTACTTTAGGATATCATACTTCAATTACTATTGTTTCTCATTCTAGAACACTAAGGAATAACACCATATTATGCTAGACAAAGCTATCAGGGAAACTACAGGAATCATGTAAGTCCAAGCTATTCTAGGAAGGGTACAAGTATTCCCTATTTTCTACCATAAAATAGTCTTATACCAACTAAGTCATTCTACCATAAAAGCACCCTATGGTTCTAATGTAATCTAACCTTAGGATAGTAGGATTTCTCAATCCTAAGGTACAATGAATTGGTCTTGTCCTAACAAAGTCATGCAACCATGCAAGGATTCTATGAAGCTAGTTAAAGTTACCCCTAGGAGATTATGATTTCTAAATCCTAAGCTAAAACGAAATACTCCTAACGCCAAGCTACCAAGCATGGCCTAATCTTACCAAGTCAAGCTATTCCTGAAAGGACGTTAAGTAACAATTTCAAGTTATTCAGGTCTAACATGTTTTGATTCATTTAAGGTTAGTAAGACTTTCATCCTATTATAATTCTATATGATAGGCTCCTAGCATATTCATGCCTAACTGTGTAAGTGAGAATATTCTTTTAACAATATACAACAAGATCACATCATATTAGCTTTACTCTCAAAGCCCTAACATTCATAGTTCATCACATTAGATTTAGTCTCAAAGAACTAGGAACCAACTACAAGCCTTACTCTTAAAGTTTTACATCTTACAATTATCGTGCATACCTAGATTCCGAGACATTATAAGCACATTCTTCATTATCAACTAGTTCTAATCATAACTAATCATAAAGATTAAAATTCAACTTCTCTAGTCATGACCCATCATATATACCATATTATATTTAAATTAATGTTTACATGTTTCTAATTTTATATAATTACTAATCATAAAAGCAATTCTAGAAGATCGTCTATGAATCCTCAATTTCACCTCTCATGGCATAAACCCACATAATTCAGTTTCATCAATTAGACTAGGGTTAACCATGGAAAACATATGATATTATGATAAGTTAATCATAATATCATAATTTCATATTAAAAAAATCATAAACAAGTAATATCCACTCAATTGTATTCATACTCAGTTCTACCCATAATATAGGAAGAAGTCGTAACTAGAATTTGCGTTTATCTTCACAACTGGGGGAAATCTGGGTGGCTCCATGGATAAAAAATCTATAATACCTTGATTATAAAGCCCTAATAATGCTTAAAACAATGCACAAATTTTTCCTAGCTTTGATTCTTCTTCTTCTTCTTGGAGTTTTCTAGAGATTATTTTTAAGATGAAAAACTTTGGGATTGTTTGGGATTTCAGAATTAATAAATTTATTGGGGTTCTTAAAAACATAAAATAGTTTATATATGTGTATAAAATCCATATAAAATGACCCCCACTTAAAACTAACTAAAATGGAATTCACTAAAAAACCATTCGCTAGGCGTCCATGGTGCTAGGCACCACGACAGGGCTCAAGAGCTATGGTCCACACAACGAACAATGGTCCTTCCTGTTGTCCTTGGGACTAAGGATTGAGTTATTTGTCCTCCTCAAACTAAGGCTTCATCACGAGACTTGCCACGAGCCTTAATCCTCACCATTGGTGTTGAAGGGGCCCGTGAATATGAGAAATTTTTTGGGCAGCATTGGAGGGTACACTGCCTAACAACCAAGAGTGGCCCGACGATCCATGGAGGCCACCACCAACCATGAAGTCTCTCGTGGTCAAAGTCAGTGCATTGGAAAACTTGGGGCAGCCTTGGCCCTTGCCCACTTACCTTAGCTCATGCCCTCTAAGACATGACTTGTATCCTTCAACTTAGCCCTAGATGGTCTAAAAAACTACGGGGTGTATCATTTTCTCCCCCTTAAGGTCAATCTTCCTCGAATGAAAATCACTTCTTAAAGAAAATAACTCTAGACTATCAGCCCATCATGCATGCACATAACTAAGGAAGAAAACTTCAACTCGAAGATAAACATACTCAATTTAACATAACGAAGTAGGAACTACATCTATCAATAAAAAATACATGAAAATTCTATATTTACTCATATACAATGAGGAAATACCATTTTTCAAGCTAAAGATGCTCAAGAGACACTGACAAAGGCTATATGCAATTTACTCTCGAAAAGCATCTATTCATTGAGCCAAACTAAGGAATGCTCATTAATTTATCTCATGAAGTCTATATGAAACTCTACTCAACGCAACACAACATGAGGCAAAACAATGCACAAAAGGCAAGACCTAAAATTTGTTTTTTGAACATGCATATAAAGTAGTCATGGCCATATATAGACACATGATGGCCTAGATATCTAGGCACACCATCTTGCCCCTTTGACTAACTCTAGGTTGACTTCCTAAGCACCATCTATGACATAAAAGGAACAATGAAGGTCACTCTTGTTGAATACTTCATCAAAGACTATCTTATCAAATCTTCCAAGTCATAAAAGACCAAACAATACAAGAATCTAAGAAAACATGAAGCACATACTACTAGCTATATTAGGAGGTCACTCTTGATTAATTTTAGCTTTGAGGACATAAAACTAATACTTCTTCTGAGAACTCTCATCCGGATCACTAGTGACACTTATTTACCCTCTCTTCTTATATCCCTTACCTTTGGACAATTTTTTATTTTTTGGCCACTCTCACCATAATTAAAGCAACCCTTTGTAGTAGATCAAACACCTACCCTCATATCTCTTAGAACACCTAGCACAAGTAGACAATAGGGACTCATTTCCAATTATTTTAGGTGTAGGGTAGACACTCTCTCTTTCTTATACTTGGGAGTATTAAAAGAACCTTGTCCGAAAAACCTTTTTCGCTCCCTAGATTTATCCTTGAGTTTATCCTCCTCCATTTGTTGAGCATAAACCATAAGATGTGAGATATACATTCCATGATGGAGCATTATCGTACGACATTTCTTTGCTACCAAGTCTGGCAACCTCGTCCGGAAACTCATCCTATCTCTTGAATCTGCTACCATAGATGGAGCACACTTTTATAGTTGGGTAAATTTCAAGGCATTATATTTAACACTCGTGCTACTTTGACTAAGGTTAGTAAAATATTCTACCATAGCCTCCCTCAACTCTTGGGGAAAAAACCTATGAAGGAATGCTTCTTTGAAACCTTCCCACTATATGGCCCGCTTCTACTTGCCTATTTTCTTTCTATTGTTCATAAAAAAATAGTGCTACACCCCTAAATTGGTAAGCAATGTACTCTCCCAAGGTAAACCCCATTACAACTAGAATCTTATAAACTAAAAACCATACACTCTTGAGGATCTTTTTCCACCTCGGAGCCAAGACATAAAACTCAAGAAGTTTCATCCTAAAAGCTCTCTCACTCTTAAAGTCGTTGAATTTATATTAGGCTTTAATAGAGCTACCATATTCCTATTGTCTTAAGACATCAAGTCTTGAGCCAACAATTGTAAGGCGGACCTAAACTCCCAATGAGTCACATTCTCCCATATAGGTCATTTGGAGCATGAGAAAGAGACTGGTTGGAGGTTTGAGAGTTACCTCTTGCACCTCATTTCCTTAGTCATTATTCATAGAATTTTCCCTTGTATTAGACATACCCGGAAAACCATAGGGCATGTATTAGAAGAAGGATATACTAGAGCCAAACTCTATGGCACAACATAGAGAATGAAGAAGTTAGATTTCCTAAACATCCAATGGCCTCCCATTTATAAATATGGCGTGCTTCACATTTATGAACAAGACTCTACTAAATGTGGTTTGAGACAATCCTAGAATCATTCTAAACCTTGTTCTCTCACTACTAAGTTTATCATAACCTAGGGATACTCCCTAGATCTAACATGGCATACTTGACCTCGAAGTGGAAGTCTTACTACACTTTTCTCTCAAACCCTCTAACATAATATTTTGATTAACTCTTGGGGAAAAGCTCATACATTAGTCTTAAGACATAAAAATAAAATACATAAGGGAAACGGTGGCTTCATCTTCGAAGCTATGAGGATTCACCAAATCATCAACTCCTTGGACGTTTTGAAATCTATCTTAAAGAATGGAACTCAAATCTCTTAACACCTTATTCGATGAGAATGTAGGGAGAGTTATCGGCTAGTACAAAAGTACTAAATATGATAGCTAGCATAATATATGGGTTAGTCAACATAAGATATAATCCATCAACATAATAAATATTTCATTAAACAAAAACTATAAGCACAAAAAACATTATCATAAGTATAAGCAAAGTCTCAAACATAAGCATCATATAAGAATTAACTTTTTAGTCCTTCATATCATAAGAGAATTAATTTTCAAGTAACCTAAAAGAATACTTGTGCAATGCATGAATGAGGTCACATAATACCATCTACACTAAGTACAACTTTTAGGTAGGCATAATCATACTCACCATCTTAGGATCTCATGCATCGCTTATCTCTCATAGAAAAAGGAACTTTCACATTAGTCAAGGATATTCGAGAAAGTGCAACTATGGTAATATTCCAAGCTAAGAATATATCATATAGGCAAATTTCACAATAGGACATGCTCACATTATTTCCTTAAAGTAATCTAGTTCCATCATACACATGTTACTTAGATTAGGGACTTGTCCCTTATATTTATAATAGTCATGGAAGAGTACCTCTTTTGACTAGCCCAAGACACGTCATTACTCATAATTGGTCATAATTCACCTTTTCAAGGCTATCAAAGAAAAGTAATATTACTCAGTCAGACAACTGTCAACTACTACATGCCTACTTTATCATTACTCAAGTTTTATACCTTGTGTCATGCATGATAAGACCCCATAATCCTGCCCATGCTAAGTAATACTTTAGGGTACCATACTTCAATATTTACTATTTTTAATTATAGAGTAACAAGTAATACCAAGATATTCTAGCATGGGTACAAGTGTTCCCTCCTAGCAACCATGAAATAGTCTTAGACCAACTAAGTCATGCTACCAAACAAAAACCCTATGATGTTAATGTAAGCTACTCTTAGGAGAGTATGATTTACCATGAAAAGGTCTTTGCCTAAACAAGTCATTCTACCATGCAAGAATTCTATGATGCTAGTTTATGATACCCTTAGGAGAGTATGATTCCTCAATCCTAACTATGATGAAATTCTCCTAACTCAATCTACCAAGCATGGTCTTATCATACCAACTCAAGCTTTGTGAAGGGACCTTAAGTCACAACTTAAAAAATAATTCTAACATTCTTTTATTCATTTTAGGCTAGTAAGCCTTTCGAGAAAAAAATATTCTCTGTGAGATAACCTTTCATCTCCTAACATATTCATGCCTAAGTGTGTAAGCGCGAATATCTTTTCAACAATACACAATAAGATCATATCATATTATATGTTCTCTTAAAGCCCCAAAAATTCATAGTTATCATATTAGCTTTACTGTCAAATCACTAGGAACCAACATTCATAACTACAAGCCTTACGCTCAAAGCTTTATTATTACAATCCTCATTAATACCTAGATTTCAAGGCATTCTAGTCACATTCTTTATTATTAAGTGATTCTTATCATAATTCATCATAAATGTTCAACTTCAACTTTTATATTCGTGACCCATCATAGAAACCATAGTCTAGTTCAATTCATGTCTACGTGTTTCTATTCTTGAACAATTCCTGCTCGTTACATCAATTCTAGAAGATCATCTATGAATCCCCAATTTAACAATTCATGGCATAAACCCACATATTCAATTTCATAAATTAGACAAGGGTTAAATATAATGAAATTATGAATTCATCATAATTTCATGATTAAATACTAAAACTATCATAAACTATTAATATCTACTTAGTTGGAATCATACTCAAAACTACCGACAATATCGGATGCAAAAACTAGCTAGAATTGGGGTTTATCTTCACAATTAGGGAAAATATAGTGGCCTCCATGGATGGAAGAATTCATGGATTAATAAGCTACAAATAATTATTATAAATCCCTTATAACTATTGCAACAGTGGATAAATTTGACTTCGAGTTCTCTTCTTCTTCTTGGAGTTATCTAGAGAGAGGATTTTTAGATGAAGAACTTTGGGATCTTTAGGGGTTTTGGAATTTAAAACTTAATCGGGGTGGTTAAAGGAATAAAATAGTTTATGTAGGTGCATAAAATCAAAAGAAACAACCCACAATTAAAAATAACTAAAACGAATTTACTAAAAGACCCCTCACTAGGAAGCTACCGTGCCAGGCACCATGACAGGGCTCATGAGTCTTGGTCCCGCCAGTGGTCCTTGGTAATTGGCTAAGTCTTGAGCTATTTTTTTTTCAAAAAGTAAGGCTCCTTTACGAGTCTTGGTCCTCACCACTGGCCGTGAAGTGTCTTGTGTAGATGAGCCATTTTTAGGATGCTTTTAAGGGTACATTGCCTCACCACCACTAGTGGCCCCATGAGCTGTGAAGTTTCTTGTTGTCCAAGGCAGTGCCATGACAATCTTGGGGAAGACTTGAATCTTGCATTGTCCCTTGCCCCTTTTCCTTGGCTCATGCCCTCTTGGTCTTTGATCTTAAGCTTCACTTAATCCCTAGATGTTCATACTAAACTACATGTGTTACTATAGGATTTTTTTGTTTTAGATTTTGATTTTGGCTTCTATATGACCATAATGAACATGGATAATGTAACTGTAAGTATCTGTAAGGATTGGAATTTTGGGCTATGTGTCACTTCTACGGATATAGGTAAATTAAATATTTCATTTTCATATAAATTCTTGGGATTCTGCTGCATAATTATCTTTACTACATGATTGAGATTATGGAGACTCAATCCTCTAGATATTCATTAATAATCATCATTATGATGTTGTTTTGTAATGGCTTCTAGGTTAAGTTGTTAAGAATAATTTTGTCTAAGGTTCTTATATATTAAACTAAAAGGGCTGTTGATTGGAAAGAGAAATTAAAAAGTACTAGTAAGTATGTTGATAGGGCTAGTGATTGCCTAATATTAGTGGATATTAATGTGATAAAAGGGATAAGTTATGATTTAACATTGTTGTGACATAATATGTATCCTTTGGGAGGCCTTAGGGTGATTTAAGTGATGTGTTTAGTCATAGTATTTATCGGAAAAGAGTATGAGTATGTGAGTAGATAATTAGGGTGGTGTAAATCTTATATTTGCATGACATTGTGATTATCTATATTACATTGTATGGTTTTCTCATGTTGAATAATGATGCCTATAAGTATGTTTTTTTTTGTTGAGACTACTCTTTCTATGACAGTTCGTACAGTCTAGTTGCAGGAATTCAGTGATATTTAATAGGAGAAGTCAATGATGATCTCTGATAGACTCTACTCCTTTTTTATTATGGAGGGAGCTATGTCTTATTTCGTTTTTAAATTTTACCTTTAGAAGCTCCTATGTATTTAGACTAGGCATTGGGCGGGGGAGGGGGAATGTTTTTCGCCACTTATAAGTACCTTGCAGGTTGAAAAACAATTATAGGTGTTTTCATATTTTTATAGGGTGTTAGATGATGATGCACTTATTTTTCATATGGCTCAAAATAAGTTAAGGGTGAGGGTTCTCTTATCTATGTGCTATATTAGGTACCCGCACAACCTAGTGGTTTGGGTCGTGACAAAATGTTCTCCTTTTCTTTATATTAATTATCAATATGGGTTTTTCAATTCCCTATTCATTCGTTACGTATGAAATATTAAATTATCAGTATAACCAGTCTTACGAATTAACAATTCTTTAAACCTTTGTGATTTTAGAAATGAATAACATCAAATGTCATAATTTTTAGCTCTTTATCCAATTGGATACGTGTAATTTTTGAAATTATTAAATTAGTGGAGTAAATGTGGCATACAATCAGTCAACTTTTCAACCGCTCAGTTTTTAATATTAAATGGTATAGTCAAACATCATTAAATTCAGAAATAAATATTAAATGAAAAGTAAATGTTGTTTGAATAAATAAATAATATATATACAAAGAGAGAGAAGAGAGAGAGAGAGAAAGAGAGAAAAAGAAAGACAGAAAGAGAGAAAGAGAAAGAAAGAAAGAGATTTTAAAAGGGTAATATTTTTAGAATTGTTGAAGAAACAACTAATTGGGAGCAATCTCACTGAACCTTGGCTTCACGACAGGGAATCCATAGTTTAAGAAGAGAAGAATAAGGTGAAGGTAGATACCACTCATCAAAAGATTGGTTAATTGCCCAAAATTTTAGGTCTTGCTAGTTGCATTTGAATCTTCTGTTTAGTTATCTTAGTCTTTTTTTTTTCAAGTCTAAATAAGACCCCCCAAAGGTAAATATGACCTAAGTAAATCTTTTTCTTCTAATGTGCAATTTTTTTGGGAAATTCTATATTCAGTGTTATTGAATTAGTGCAACAGAAAAAACTTTTTCAAGTGTTAACACACATAAATATTATTTTCTACATCAAAATATCGTTGAGCTGGTAGCAACTACTTCCAACAATTTGATTAGATCTTACAAGTTTTTAATATTATTTTCTAATTTTCTTATAACGAAATTTTAAATGTGAGTGGAGTTTTTCGTTGTTAATCCAATGAATTCTAAGTTATTCAAACAAGTAATTTTTTTGTTTGATGGATCCATGTGTTTTATACTCCCCCCCCCCACATATTTGTAACAATTTGTTCCGATTTATTTTTACTTTAAAGATACAAATTCTGATAAAAGATTTTATTAGGTTTGACCATTAAAAGACATATAATTGGTTCTATGGGTTGAAATTAATATGTTTTGTGATAAATCTAGATAATGTGGTACATTTAGTGAATCATTTGACATGCATGACCACAACAATATATGATCTTGTTACTGAATGCATTCATTTGATAGACAAATATCTTTTAGTTTGACTATTTTCTTGTGTTCTTATTCTTCCATTATCTTCTAAACATATTACTTCACATGTCAATATAAGTTATTATCAAGCTAACAATTTTCATATTTTGGGAAAAAGGGCGCGAGGGAGGGGCACAAAAAGGGGGAGGGGCGACAAGAGAGGGGACGAAAAGGAGGGGAGGGCGGCGAGAAGAGGCAGAACCCACCAACAGACGGGCAGAAGCGGGAGAGGCAGAAGGAAGCGAGGGGCCGGGACAGGGGAGCACACCGCATAAAGCAAAGGGGAGGATGGGGAGGGAAGGGGAAGAACGGCGGGGGAGGGGAAGGCGGTGGGGGGCGGGAGGCCGGAGAAAGCAGGGAGAGGGGGGGCGGGAGAGAGACGATGAAGGACGGGGGGAGGGCGAGAGAGAGAGAGAGAGAGAGAGAGAGAGAGAGAGGAAGAAGAGAGAGATGAGAGAGGAGAGAGAGAGAGTGACTTCATATATATGTGTGTCGTGTGTTGTGTGTAGGTGTGTCTACGTTATTTGTGTGTTTGTGTGTGTGTGAGAGAGAGAGAGAGAGAGAGTGAATGTGTGTAGCGAGAAAGAGATAAATATTTATGAAAGAATACTTCTCTTATTAAAATTCTTGAAGGAACTACTAACTCTAACTATCTAATTGCACTGATCAGGGTGGATCTCACTAACCCCTTAGTTGTCCATGCTAAAAATACAGGCTAAGGAGAGAATAAGGTGAAGGAGGATCCCGCTCATGAATAACTTTCTTAACTGTCCAATACCAAAAGTCTTGCTCGTTTGATTCCATTCTGCTATGTAGTTATATAATATCTTACTATTTACAAGTCTAAATTGTGCTCCCCAATAGTAGATATGACATATACATATATTTTTCTTCTATTGCTCTCTTTTTTTTGTTAAGTCTACCCTCATATAGAAAACTTGTAGTCATTCAAGATAACTTTTTCAATATGATATTTTTCAATGTTGTAGAATTAACAAAAGAGATACCACTTTTTAAAGTTCTCACACATAAATATATTGTTCCACATCAACTAAGACATTCATACCTACATGAACATTATAGTTTAATAGATATTTAATTAGAATAATTATTTTGACAGGAGTTGAACAAACATTTAATTAGCATTGATAATCTAACATAAATATCATTACTACTCTTAATATTTTTAATATATAAATGTATTAAAAAGAACTAGAAAAATTGAGTGAAAACTAGAATAAGAACATCATAGCACTTATGAATAAGAAGGAATAAAGATAGAAAAAAAGGACTAAAAAATTAGAAATAAGAAAGCTTTTGAATTTTAACTGGCAAGTCTAATTATTCACAGCAATGAATACATACATTTATAATAAAACACTAACTTCAACTACCTAAATGTCAGCACACAATTAGTTGAAAATTAAAAAACTCCTAAGGATTAAGAAATGAGGTTTTTTTAACACGACTAATTTGTTGTAGCAAATAAAGGAAGTTGCATTCCTTAAGCATAGAAACTAAAACTACTCCTTGCTTTAGGATATGCAGCTTCCTACTTTCTTTCTGAAAAACTTAACTTGTCGAGGGGAACGGGCTTGGTGAAAATGTCCAAAATCCGCTCAACACTATTATAGTAAAGAAGCTTCATAGCTCCATCTTTATGCACGTCTCTCGACAAAAACAACTTAACATTGAAATGCTTGGTTCTTCTATGAAACACTGAATAATTAACAGTAGAAATTAGAGTTGTTAATTCAGTTATAAACCTTAGCGCTTCTTCCATATTTACCATACAATGATTTTTTGTCATTAATTTTTTTTTTAGGGGGGGGGGGGTTACTTGATTACAACTATTATTGAAGCAATGAATTTTGCCTTAGCTATTGATTACACTACTGTTTCTTTTTTCATGAAACACTAAGAGAAATCTCCTGATCCATGATTGAAACAAGAACTCGAAGTACTCTTCATATCAAATTAACCAGCCCAATCAGTATTAGAAAATTCGATAAGTCTAAAATTCTAACTTTTGTGGAGTTTAACACCATATTTGCTAGTTCTCTTGATGTATCTGACAATTCTTTTAGCTTCTCTCAAGTGTTAATCACTTTAACAATGCATGAGCCAAGTCAAAAGATTCACTTCATACAATATATCAGGCATGGTTGTAGTCAAATACATTAATCTACAAATCAGACTTCTATACTATGCCTCATCCACCTTTTCCGATCTATCATCAAAACACACAAATTTTCCTTTTGCATCATAAGAGTACTAATCATTTTACAATCTTTCATATGAAACTTCTTTAGGATATCCTGACTACACCTTTTCTAGTTAATGAGCACATGACCTTCATTTTAATTGATATCTATTCCAAGAAAGTATGACATCAACCAAAGGGATGTTATTTCAAAGACCTTCATTATTTCCAACTTGACATCCTCAATAAGACAAGTTTTACTTCCTGTTGCAAGTAGATCGTGAATATATTAAGAAATAATAAGTATATCCTCATTTGAACACTTACAGTAAATTGTACACTCACATAGGCTCTTCTTAAATTTTAGACTATGTAAATGATCATCAATCTTTTTATACCAAGCTCTTGGTATTTGATTTACACCATAGAGATCTTTCTTTAGAAAATAAACCTTGTCTTCTTGCCCCTTAATGAAAAAACCATCTGGTTTCTCAACATAAATATCCTACTAGAGAAAACCATTGAGAAAGGCCAACTTAACATAAAGTTGATAAACTTTTTAACTTTTTCCTTTGAAATTTCTTGATGTAGTCTAAATGTGTCAAATCAAGTAACTGGTGCGAAAATTTCTGAGTAGTCTAGTCCAAAAATCTGAGCATAACCCTTCACCACAAGAGTCTCTTTATGTTAGCTTATGGACCCATCTGCATTCAACCTCTTCCTTAAACCCCATTTTACACCAGTGATCTTTCAATCTTGAGGTTTATGAACAAGTTCAAAGGTCTGATTTCTTTCAATCATCATCATTTCTTACATCATTGGAGACACCCATTTTTCATTCCCTTCTGCTTCCTTAATGGTTGTGGCCTCATAAATTGCAGTATTGCATCTCGGATAGATATTAGTGATCAACATCGTGCTACTAAAATAAAGACCATCTACTAGATTTTTTTGATCTCTTAGTGTCAATTTTTGGATTGCTGTTGGGATTCTCCCAATTCTACTGTTTTCCTCAAAATACTAAACATTTTTACTTATGAGAATTTTCTCCATTTGAGGTTGACAAACTTTATATGCTTTGGAAAAATTACTTTAACCTATAAAGATTTCAGGAAATGATCTTCCTTTCAATTTTATCTCTTTTAACATGTGGCACGTAAGAGAAACACAAACAACCAAAAATCCTAAGTAATTGCAATGAAGGTTTATGACCATATCATGCTTCATATGGTGTTTTATCCTTCACGGCTCTAAAAAGAAGTTTGTTTTGCACAAACATAGTAGTGTTGGCTTCCTATGCCCAATATGTTTTTTATAAATTTTTCTCATGTAGAATGCACCTTGTCATCTCTATTATTTTTCTATTTTCCTCTCACTTACTCCATTTTGTTGTGGAATATAAGGGACAATTATTTGAAGTTCTATACCGGCTTTGTCACAAAATATTTTGAACTGCTCTAATGTATACTTTTTTCTATTCTTACATCTTAAAGTGTTAATTGGCAACAACTTTGATTGTCTACCTTTGCTTTATAACTGCGAAACACATCAACAATTTCTGACTTTAATTTTAAGTAAAAATAACCAAGTCAGTCTTGTCAGATCATCAATAAATACAATGTAGTAAAGACTACAATTTAATGATGGCGTTTTATGGGGTCCACATGGATCTGTATGAATTAGCTGAAGAATTCTTGATACTGTCAAAGTTGTTCTAGGAAAGAACAATCTGTTCTTCTTGCCAATTAGATAAGATTAACAATATTTGATGCCAAACTTCTGTAGAGCTGTCTAAAATAAGAAAAGTTGTTTTGTGCTATTTTAAAGGATTGAGCGAGAAACATCTCCCCTCCCTTTTGACCTTGAATATTGCATGGCCTGATGGATCTTTTGTCACGCAAACCTTGTTTTTAAAGGTTTGGTTCAATCATTTGTCCATTAACCGACCAACACTTATCAGTTTTTTATCAAAGTCCGGGACATATAAAACATATGTAACAATCTTATTCCAGAGAAACTTGTAATGGCTATGGTTCCTTTGCCTTCCACAGAAAGATACTCACCATTTCTAATTCTAAATTACATTGCTTGGGTGTTCCTCAAATCTTAGAATAAGTTTTCATCTGTCATATGGTTAGATCAACAACTGTTAAATTAACCAACTTTCAGTTAAATTAAGACATGTGAAACAAGTTGCAATTTTGGCTTTAAAACTACAACTCTTCCTCCTTGTTTCACTTGTTGCACTTGACGTCAGGTCTTCTCAAATATTTGAAAGAAGGGTGACCTTTTTTCCATAGAGCCGACAAGGGGGATAGTTAGCCTTCTCGCTTTTTGAAAATTTATCATTGTTCTCTCCTTGTATATTTTTGTTTAGCTTCTGCTTGTTTCATCCATCGTCATATTGTCTTACAATTAGGGTTCCTTCAATAGCCCCTTCATGTGTCATTACACGCCATTGCTGTTGTTCTTGAAAAGCATTAAGAGCTCTACTAGTGTAATATTAGACAAGTCCTTAGTATTTTATAAAGTTGTAGCAGTAGCCTCAAACTTTTTAGGTACCGTTACAAGGATTTTCTCAATGATCCTTGAATTTTTAAAATTTAAATTAAACAATCTAACAAAATTTTCTATGTTAAAAAGTCTGTCAGAATACTCCTTTGTAGTTTAACTTTCCTACATCCTTTGCAATACAAACCCACGTACTAAATTCAGCACTTGCATCCCTCGAATCCTTTAATCTCCTTCATACTCAATCTTGAGATAGTTCCATACCTCTTTTGCTGCCTTCAAGGACAAGATACGAGTAAAGATGGTCGATGACACTGCAGTATAAAAGCATACCTTTGCCTTTGATTTCATTGTTTTCCTCTCGTTGTGGTTTTTATTTTACGCCATCATGGGATATTTCTGTAACGGAACAATTTCATATTCATCTTCTATAGCCTCCCAGAGATCCAAAGCTTCTAGATATTTTTGTAGTATAACTGTCCAGATCTGATAACTTTCTCCATCGAAAGTTTGTGGTATCATTGAAGAAAAACTTGATTCCTTTGTCCATAGAATGCACTAAAATAGATTGAACACACACATGTCCCTCTAGAAGAAAATGCTATGTACCAATTGTTGTTTAAATTGATTGAAAACCATAAAAAGAACAACAAAACACTTATCATCAAGGAATAGATGAAAAAAGGACCTAAGAAACGAAAAAGCAATATTTGCATTTGAATGTAATTCTTTTATTATCACTGCAATGAAGACTTACATTTATAATAAAACCCTAACTTGAACTATTTAATAATCAACACAAATATGCTTAAAATAAACAAACCTAAAGACTAAGGAAAAAAAAAAAACTTATTTTAAGAGACTAATTTAACTATAAGTCAAATAAATAAATTGTTGTCTAGAACATAGAGAAGCAATATTGTTTCAATATTATAGAATTAACAAAGAGGAAACAAATTTTCAAGTATTAACATATATATATATATATTATATATATATATATATATATATATAGTGATATATAGATATATATCTTATATCTATAGTATAATATATATATATATATATATATATATCCATTGATCTATTTTAACACATATGAGCCTTTCATCATATACGTACATTGAATTACTATGTTGTAAACCTCAACTTCATTGACATCATACTCTTGGCTCTCTTTTTTCCCCATATAAATTAAAGAGAGACATTGGTTTGTACTATTGTACAAATCAGTTTTTTTTGGCTTAAGACAAACACAGTTTGTTGTAATATGAATCGAAATAAAATTTTCTCTTTATATAAAGATGGTTGAGTTGAAACGAAGTGTTTTACATTTTTAGTTGAAATGGAAATCAACAAAGGAGTATGTGAGATGTATTTGTCATTCTAAGCAGTTCCGATTCTTGTCTGGCCCACCCGAAATTATGTATTAACGGTAAGTTTCAAACATTTGCCTCAATTAGTATCGTACATATGTTAAGGTTCTGAATTCTGTTATTTTAAAATATTAGAGATCCTTTTTGAATGCCTTTAAATAATGTTGCTTAATTTATCTTTTGCAATTATAGACGTCTATCTTCTTTCAATGCATATCTAAATTATAAATATGCATAAGAATTTTTTTAAAATTGAAATCTCAATATAAGAACGATTTCTTAAAGATCTAAATTCTAAAATAATAAGATACTAATTATGGATGAAAGTATCGTTGACTTAGTGTCTATACCCCAAAGACTTCAGCTTAGGAACCCTAGAACAGATCATCTCAATTTACATGTTTTACTTTCAAGAAGGAGAAGAAGGAGAATGAGAAGGAGAGAAAGAACCTCTTTTTCATTTTTTCTCTTTTCCTGTTCGCTTCCTTCCTCCTCTTGTTTATTGAGGTAGAGTACCATCAGTCGTCACTTTTCCACCAGAGCAACCTGGTTTGAACACCTTTTCTTTCATTCAGAATCTTCAAGCCTACTTATTGAAAAATCCTAAACAGAATACTTCAACTAAAATAGAACACGTATCCATCAACAATAATCATAATTAGACTAATCAAAGAAATCATAACACCTGACTCCTAAAAGGGACATAATATGTTACTCCAAAAGCAGAAAATATGTAGAGTTACTCAACTTTTTTTAAAAAAACATGATCTTCCTAAATACTAGGTCAACTAGCAATCTAAAAGAAGTTCCTACAGTTCCTCCTTAAAACTGATGTTTGCTAACAATTAGTTTACATATTTGATCGTGTATATGCCTGAAGCCTTCTAAGTTTAATGAAGGAGACCGTCTTCACATCCTTAATGAAAATATCGACAACCTTGTATTCGCTGCTGCAGTAGATTAAATAAACTTCTTAATTAGTGTTACGATCTCCTAAAATAAAACATCACATCAATGTGATTGTTTCTACAATGTAGCATTGTATTATTGGATAGTTTAATTGCTGAACCGTTTTCATATTTGTAGATTTTAATTGCTTGAATTTCGACTCATGCAAAGTCTCCTCACCCAAATAGCTTGACATACACAAGTAGTCGACACAAAAATCATGGATTTCATAGTAGACTAAGTAACAATTGGTTTATTCTTAGCTGACCATGAAATAGCATCGGACCTGAACATAAAAGTGTAGCTTGAAGTGATAATTGTGTCATCATAGTATTTAACACATTCACTATCTCAATAGTAGAGAAGATTTGACTTTTCATTTGTCTTATATAATATATCAAAGTCTCTCGTTCCTTCCATGTAACGAAGATTTCTCTTGGCTACAAACAAATGCATTTCTGTAGCATTCCCATGTACATCCTAATTATACTCACATAGTAGTAATTGTTAAGATTTATACATTAAACTACCCATACTTTTTATGTTAAATGTGCTATCAACCTTCTTTCTAGGAGTATTTTTATTTAGCTTGAAACAAAGTTAAGCAGGAGGGTTAACAGGATTGCAATCCATCATCTGATATATGTTTAGATTCCCCCATACATGTTTTTCTGAAAAATAATATCCCTTTATTAGATTGCACTACCACAATGTCAGTAAAGTAATGCATCAATTCGAGGTCTGACATATCAAACTCATCCATCATTGAATTCTTAAATTCATAAAACATGAGAAGACCATTTCAAGTAAAAATAAGATCATCCATATGCAAGAAAATAATTAACATCTTTTCTTGATCCCCAATATTAACAATTAATGTATTCATAAGGACACTTTGAATCATCAACTCTTAGAGAATACTTCTTAATGCGACTATACAAGCCTAAGGATATTGTTTAAGATAGAGGACCTTTTTCAATCTATAAAACTTATTCCCATTTTCAATTTTAAAATAACAAGGTTTTTTTTTTACACATACATGTTCCTCCAAGTATACATGTAAGAACACCGACTTGACATTTAGCTTAAAAATATGCCAAGAATTCAGAGTTGCCAATGTGATAACCAATCTGATTGTATCACATCTTGCAACGACAGAAAATACTTCTTTATAATTTATCTTATTTAGTTACTTGTAACCCTTTCTCACTTAGCGACCATACCAAGTCCGATGAGCTTTTTTTAGACCATCCATTGCTTTTATCAATTTTTCTTCTTTTACAACACTCTCAAAAGATGTAGGATTACAATTTGAAAACAAAGGAAAGTGAATAATTGGATATTCATTTCCAGATAGATTGTAATATTCATCCAAGCTGGTCTTCTTCTAACATGGCCGAGAGTTCGAGTTGCTTGTAGTTAATTTACTAAAACAATTGGTGATAGAGTTTTATGTGTTGAAGTACATAAATAACTTGGAGATCATTATAATAAAATTGATCTCTAATTAGATTCGAAGTCTCATCTTGAGGTATATATCTGATATCCTTCTAATTGAAACAACACAATACTAAACAAGAACCATCTAGATAAGATAAGAGATCTACCTTGTTAAACCCTCACAATATTTTAGTTCTAATTAGTTCAATTCCTCATGGGGACTCTAAGTTGGATACTATGTCCATAACGGCCTACAACAACTTAATAGGTCGCTACAAATATGAATATTTACAAAAAATTAATAAATATATAATTTAGAAAAGTTGTTAAAATAACGCCTAAAAAGGCTTACTTTACAAAAGCCATAGTACTCTGTTGGATATTTTTGAAGTATTGTTTTTGAAATTTTTCCGGTTTGACACAAGTCAACATTTGAGTATGGAAGAACATACTGGTTCAAAAGATTAAAGGGTGATGCATAGGGTTACAATTATTTATTTTATTCAATAATTGTGAATAAGTGATAATGATTGGACAACCTTACATTGTTTTGGACTTTTGACTAGTGAAGGTGTACAAATGAACTAAAAGAGCTTGAATTTGTTATTATGTGCACTTGATAAATAAACAAAGAAGTTCTTTAAAAAAATACTAGAGGGGTTACAAGACCATTATAATGTATGATTATATTATATACAAATTTACCTACTCAGACCCATTAAATGTATTCAACATAACAAAATGTATGTATTGTTTAAATCGACTGAAATTCAAACCTAAAAACATACAAATTAATTGTTGAAGTTTGAACCATTAAAATTAAATCTTCATTAGTCAAACAAATTAATGACACCTAAATTCTAATACTTACTAGAAGACATCACATATACACATATTTTCTCTATTATGATATTTTACTTAAGTTTGCATTATTGCATAAATTGTTAATATTAAGAGTACATCTTCATTCATATGATATCTAATACCTCTACATACAACAGTTTAACAATAATAGATTGATTCATCTATAGAATCGACATGGCCAAATTATCTTGAAAATATAATTAAAAATAGAAGTAATAATAGTAGTAGTTTGATAACTTATTTAACAAGTAAAAGGCCTAATATGATATAAACATTAATATATACAACTACTTACTATTTATAATATGAATATGTAACAAATTCTGTAATTGCAATATTTAGATTTCATAAATATATGTCCAAAACAACTAGATAATATGATACAAATCTATTTACCGAATTCATTATAATAAACTCATACTTTATACAGGACTTAGTATGCCCTTGAATATCTTTTAAATATATATCTAGTGTGATACTAGAAAAACACGTTAATGGAAGATATATGATTCATGAGATTAAGTTTCAAAAATATTTGGAAGAGTTTGAATGAGTGATAACTATCAAACCCATTTGTTTTTAATTTTTAGATTAACATGCAAAATTGGATAAAGTAAATGTGTCATTTAAACTATTTTACCTAAAATTTATAAAACCAAAACATGCGTTATATTACATCAATAAGAATTAAAAAACTATAGTGATTAATAGTTGTGATTGCTAGTTATAGTGCTAATGGATGTCAATTAAGGAAAATGCATTGAGTTATTCTTGTGTTGTGGATAATCGCAATTGGTGGTGGTCATGGTAGAAGTTTATGGTAGTAGTTTGGTTGTGGTTGATAATTGGACAATATAGTCATAACTAATAGTTGTGATTCTTGATGATGTTGGATGACAATATTTAGTTATGACTGTATGTATTGTACGGTGATTTTTTTTATAATAATTGATTGCATATGTAAATAAAAAATTTAAATTGTTGGTGGTGGTAGTTTGTTGGAATATTGTCACAAAAGTGGTGACTGTGGGTAGTTTATTGTGGTATTTGATTTTGATCGATAATGATGATGGTAACTGATAATGAAGAGATATTGTGTTAGCAGTAAATAAATGAAATTTGTGAATTGCTATATTTTAAGATATTTTTGCACATACTGTAAATGATATTAGGCTTTGATATATATCTTAATCGATCATTGTTATTCATATCCATTTAATAATTGTATCGTCAAGAATGTACTTCATGGTGAAGGAAAGATACATTCTTACTTATTGAGACTTGATTGATTAATGATAATCTTAATTATGTGTGAATAGATGAGACCAAATTCCCAATATTCACTAGTAGATATCACCCATATTAATTTTTTTAATTATGTATGATATCTTTGGTTAAGTTTTAATTTATTCTACAATATAGTATGTCCTTTGAGCTGTCTTTCCTCTATACAATACTTAACACCTTCACTTTCCATAATTTTACATGATTAGACCAATAGATCTATAAAACAACAGATGACATGAACAAACTATATTAGATGATTTTCTCTTATATCAATATACTAATAATAATAACAAGATAGTCTCTTTTCACATACTAGTGCAATGAACAACATGGTGGTTTCAGTGTTTTGAAACTTGTTACAAGTACTGATCAGCTGAATCTACACTTTTCGTGATTTTTTTCTTTTCTTTATTTAACAATTTGCTATTATCTTTCTATATGAAGAATAAAATTTATATACATATATGTAAGAAAATAGGATATTGATCATCTCACGTTTTTCCTATTTTTTTTAAAAAAAATTGGTTGTTGAGGTGAAAATTAATTTAATTAGTGATAGACATAGATGTTGGCCTACTTTCAATAGTTTCTGTAGATAAAGAAGCTTTTAAAATTTATCCTCCCCAAAAGGTAGTACTTGTTTAGAAAGAAATTTTTATTTAGGATAAAACTTTATATCATACATACAATGAATTTAATAAATCTTAAGAGATGCATGACCACAACCATCATTGACATTGTTAAGGAATGAAAAAAATTGATGGATATTCATCCTGTTTTTAAATATTCTTGAACTTTTATCAAGTTCATAAAATATTGCTTGATACATACACACAAATTAGCAGCATGTGAACAACTTTCATCATTTTTTTGGTATTTCACACTTACTCTTACAAAAAAATTAACTAAAATTTTCATATTTTATACTAGAAGAAACAAAAGGATGACAATCCTGAGGATGCAATATTAATAGAAGTTCCAATATCTTTTGATGCACAAGGTGAATTAAAAGTCGATGTATTTGAGGTAAGACTTTTGAAATTCTTCAATTGTAAATTCTTAAATTTTTTCCTCTTCAAGTTATTTACAAAAATATTTTGATGTATTCTTGAAAAACTTTTTATATTTATTGGTATGTTACGAAATAAAGAGATACAATATTATCTAAAAATAAAAATATGTTTAATATATACTCCTTCCTTTTTAAAATTGTGTGATATACCATAGACAATGTTTAATTAAACATGAATATTTTTTTTGGGACTGATTAAAAGCAAAAGTGTTTCCTATAAACTACAACATAGTACTTTTAAAAGTTATCTAATATGTCTAAATTCAATTCTTCAATCGTGCAATATTGTTAGTGAATTCCTTTATTCATGTTAAAGTTACACCACACATGATTTAGAATATTTCTATGATATCACCTGGGTACATCGAATGAGGTCATTCTATAGTCATACAAATAAATAAAAGTAAAATAATAATTTCAATAAAAAGTTAAAGAACTCAATATTTTTATGATTATATATAAGACGCCAAAATTTGAATGCATATTTGAATGATAAGATGTGCATGAATCACAGAATTGACATCTCAACACTAAGATTTTGTATTAACATCTAATACTGAATAATAAGACTGTACATGTTAATAAATAAAAAGGATTTCCATATTAAAAAATTAATAATGATAAAATTTATGAAAAATAGCTTAAATGGAACTTCAACTATGATCAGATTTATTGTAAAAAATTCATACTTTATAGGGGACCTACTTTTCCTGAATACGATATGAATGAGATGAATTTATTTTTATAAGTGATTCAACCAACCTATTTTCCTAGAAAATATTTTTATGGAAAATATTTTCCTTCATACCCAATTCACCCAAATAATATTTAGGAGTAATGTAAGTGCATACTAATGTTTTGACTTTTGACATATACAATATAGTGTTTATCATATAGTGGTATGCAATAAACATGTATTATATATACCATATGGATTATGAATATATCATTAAATAAAAGTAAATGAATTGAATTTAGATATAGTCTCAAGAACTAACACCATCAAACCATCAAATTTCATACTACAAGTACAAAAAAAACAACATCCATAGAGAATAGAAATTCAACTTAGTAATTCTTATAGGAAGTCATGACTTCAAAACACTTGTAGCAACTGACTCATGGAAGATAAAAATAGTGCATATTGTTGAAGTTCTACTATGTTATGAGATTAATGTATTTTTACTCTCCAACCAAATCATTTGCACATGATTAACTAGAAAAATTGAAACATTTAAAAAGAGGCATCTTTCTCTGTTTTATTTGATATCATATATATTATCATTGCAAATCATGTCATAGCTCTCCTTGAAATAATCTGTCAGGATATAAGTGTTTTTCACACTTCATTGAGAATGAGCATAAGCAACAAAATAGTGTAAGTGTGTCATAATGTTTGAACTCCTTTTTTTTTTACTATTGATGAACAAGCGTTTACATACAACATAAAGAAAGTTTTCCTTTTTCTTCTAATCTCACTCAATAATTTCAAAAAGAAATGTTTCAACAAAAAAATTCAGAGGAGTCTTAGGACCCTCAAAAAGTATAAATTTGATACAAAAATTCCAACAATAATATAGGTGTTATTTAAGTACTTTTCGGTAAAATATAATGAAAGCAAATTAATATAATACTACATAAAAAAATAATTTTACAAAATTATATGGTTATTGGTCATTGTGATGGCTAGTGATGGTAATAATGAATGTTAATTATGGATGGTATATTGACTAATGATAGCGTTGTGGATAATAGATGTATATATAACGATTGTAGTATAAGCTAACAATTTAGTTTGGCGGTGGTTAATAGTTTGATGATATTTGTAATAAATGGTCACGGTGAATGATGATGATGATTGACAATAAAAAGTAATAACTTATGATGGTGATTCTCTATATTGGTAAATAATTTTTGTTGAACTGATGATTGATGTCAATATAACTGTAAATTGTAGCTCGTGTTACTATTTCCTTATTGTACTGATTGATTTTGTCGATGGTTGAGCATGGTAGTTCTTAGTAGTTGATGATGATTTTTAATAATGGTGAACTATAATGATTGTAATTCATAATGATTTGAGTAGGCGATAGAGGTGAATGGATGAAATTGATGAGCGATTGTCATTTTAGAACCTTTGAATATACATGTTAATGGTGTTAAAATTTATTCAAAGATAAGAAATGGTAAGTCTTTTGATATTACATTATTCCATATGATATTTAACACCTCCACTTACTATAGTTTCACAAAAAAATAACTAATTCAGCTATGTATAAAATAAGATCTCAATTATTTTTACTAGTCAGATAGATCTAAGCGTTGCATGATTCTTTCCTCTTTTTCTCTAATGTTATTTTATTACTTTTGTATTGCTAGGATGCAAGTTCTAGTAAAAATGTAGGAAATTAATCATCTTAGTTTTGACCAAATGCAGTAAGAAATAACATCGCTATCGTGGAAATACATTTAATTTGTGATAACTTTTGAGGCTGAGATCACTTTTGACAATTTAATTAGAGAGAGAAGTTCTAATGAGGGATTAAACTTTTCATCTCATATATAATTGGTTAGTCAGTCTTAAAAGATGCCTAACCATAACATTCATTGATCTTGTTACAAAATCAATAAGATTGGTGGACAATTTTTTTTTGGCATTCTAACGCTACTATTATGTTTTTGAAATAATATTTGGCACAAATATTTAATTACTAAAATTGAGCAATTTTGGATACATAGAGTGATCCAAACTAATGGGGTCTAGAAAAAGTAAACAGTTCTTAACATTGAAATTAACTATACAAATACGTCAGAAATAGTTACAGGCGTAACGTAATAATCAAGGTAGAAGTAGAAGTTAGTTATTTTATTTTTTCCATAAAATAGAAGAAGCCAAAATGGAGAGAAAATTAAAATAATAAATAACAAAATCATCTACTCTTATTTAGAATCAATAAACCTCTTATTATGTAGGTCAGACCACGAACCTTTAGAGTATAAAATATTGATGCTCCAATATCTTTATGTACAAAATATTGATGCTCCCGTTACATTCAAATATTTACCTTTTGTGAATGAATTTTTGATAATTTGTAATTGATTAAGTACAACTTCTTTGGTTGCAGAATGAGGTGATACATAAAAATATGCAGTACCTGCATAGTTATACATTTGAGCAGAGAAGACAAAACTGGATCATCAAGAGTACTTCTCGTCCAGCTGGTTCAATAATTGATTATGTAAGTTCTTTTTGAATAATATACATGTTTTCTTTCCAACAAAACTGGTTAAGTAACTTTTCATTGAAGAGATTGTGCATACATAAATATTTAATAATTGTTGGAAAACAGATCTACCATCATTTGGATACAAACAAAAAGTTTCGATCTTTGGTTGAGGTTTACAATTTCGTTCTACATGGGGAAGTTCATGAAAAAAAGAAGAAATTAAGCAAAAATGAAGAAACGGTGCAGGTTAGCTCAAGAAAATAATTTTAGAATAGGCAATGAGATTTACTCTATTCACGCATGATCATAAAATGGTTTGATTTGCAGATGACACCGAGACATAAAAAACATATTCGAGGTAACAAGTTGATCAAACATTGTGTAGTTGGAACATGTACTGAGTTTTCCAAGGGGGTTTACATAAAAAATCGGAGGAAGAGTTAACTATCTATCTGAACGTGACATCCTTCTAATATTGGTAAGTTATGTTTGACATAGATATATATATATATATATTATATATATATAGATATATATATATATATATATATATTAGATATATATAATATTATATATATATATACACCTTAATTGAACTTTCTCTATTTGATTCTTATCATTTTTGAAAAAATTATGGGCAGGAAATAAAAGAAAAAGAGAAAATGAAGATTTATATGGACATCAACAGGTGAACTTGGGAAATGATACTCCTGCAAAATCCTTTTTTTACCTGTGGGATTTTGAGCTCATACATCTACAAGAGAGGTCAAAAGAGGTGTTCCCAATTCCAGACATTGATGAATCGCAAATGGTGAATCCATCTGTTGACTTAATGAGTTCTTTATCTAAGGCGTCAGGTAAAATTCCTCTTAAAGAAGATAAGGAAGAGATTAAATCAAAGAAGAGAAAGAACTTTAAGAGAGACCAGGAGAAGGAAGATATTTTGGAAGCTCAGAGGAGGTCCAAGGTTAATGAGGAGCTAAGGTTAGATGAGCTCAGAGCTCGTGCCGGTGGAGCTTCTTCCAGCTCGAATCCAACAGAGGTAGGCCTTATTAGTAGAGTTCATGTGGTGATGGATTCTCAGATTCAAACTGCTATACCACCATCTTTTGAGGGGGCTCCCGATCTCTCATTGAGTGTGCCAGCCACTAGTAGAATCACTATTGATGTTTCTCCAGATATAGGATCCCATACATCACATCCAGACTCTAAGACCTAGAGTTTCAGTGATATACCCTACTCTTAATATTATATGTGTTGTGTAGTTGTCTTTTAAGGAACAAAATATAGTAGTAGTAGTAAAGAGTTACAATATAGTGACAATATATTTTATAGTTTGTATGGTATGAATGTATCTATGATTATAATGATTGGTGAGGATATCACTATGATATTGGATGATATAAGACTTGGTTATAGTTTCTTATTAATTCATAGATGTTCAAACCTATCCAATGATTTTTTCCTTAAAAATGTAATTCATGGTTATGGATACATGCATACTAGTTGAGATTTGACTGACTAGTAGGAAATAATAATTATGGAAAAAAGAGACCTAAGTTCAATCATGCACTAGTAGATATCAACTATATGTGTTTTTGTTTCTATTGTGTGATAGGAGATATCACATGAAAAATCTATTTATGGAATTCAAATTTATCAAAAGTCCACTATCAAAAAGTAATTAACAGGATGGAGTGGGAACCATCAATATTTTGTACATTAAGATATAGAAGCATTAACAATTTTATTTTAATGGAAAATGGTGTGACAATAAGAATACGATGAAGACTATTGCTTATAAATATGAGTAGATATTTTTTTTGTTTGTTCAATTTTAGTTTTCCCCATCTGAGCTTCTTTTATTATATGGAAAAAAGTAAAAATGACTAACTTGTATTTCTAACAAGACTTCAAGGTTAGGCCTATTACTATTCCTCATGTATTTTTTACTGTTGGTTTGAATGGTGTGATTTATTTAATCTCTGCAGACCTCATTTTATGGAATTGCACTAGATAATTCAAATTTGCTCGCCTTCTAGTAATTTAGATATGCGTTTCAAGTAAAATTTTAAGAACTTAATCACAGTGCTATAATTCCCCAAAAAAAATTTTATTCATCAATCATATGTACTTGGTAACATGATCAAAAGTGGTTTTAGTGAAGTGTCCCTTAAGATTCACAAAAATAATTACATATGAGGTGAAAATTTGCATTGTCAATTAAAACATCTCTTTATAAATAAATGGAGTCGGGTTTTAAAATATATGAAAGTTTCTCACTTTCTTATATCGTAAGAACTTAATAAAAATAGTGGAATACCAAAAAAAATTAAGGAAAAAAAATGGATGTCCATCAATATAATGCATTCCCTAACAATATCAATGATGCTTGTGGTTATGTATCGCTTAAGATTCACTAAATTTAATGTATGTATGATATTAAGTCTTACCGTAAGTTTCACTTTCTTTTTAACCATGTAATATTTTTTGGGGATTATAAATTTTAAAAGTTTATTTATCTAAAGAAATGATTAGAAGTCTTTCTCACCCACGTTACTCCCCTAATACAAAACCCAAAGTACGCGGGACTCCACCATAAACAAAACAAGACTCCTAGCAAGAGAACTCCTATCCCGAGACCTGTCGACCCTCCGTTCTACCACTCTGCTGATCACCGTTGTATTTTGTTTTCAAACAAACAATAAATAGTTCACTGACAGAAACAATTTCTTTTTTAAATTTTTTTCCAAACGTGTCAAGATCGTAATACTCTTTTTTAACCTTGATTTACAACAACATGCATTCTTCAAGTATAAAAATAAAAGCAAATCGTTTGATCAAGATAATAAAAAACAAAAACAGTTTAGCTCCATTTCACTAGTACTAGTAATAAATTTTCAAATCCCAAAACTACCATGTTATTAATTTTATTTGTCTACAAAATGATGATATCTTTTTATTATTCATATAACTGATAAGAGAAGATCATTTGAGATTGGTTTTTCATCTCATATGATTTTTTTATAGAAGTATTTGGTCCATTCTTGTAAAAATATGGCATGAGAAGGTGTGAAGTTATTATATGGAAGAAAGATGGATCAGACGACTTACCATTTCTTAGTGTAAATGTAAATTTAACTAACGATATCACACAATAGAAAAACAAATACATGTAGGTAATATGTACTAATTAATATTAGAATTATTTCTCATTTATTAATTAATCCAATCTCAATGAGTAATTGCGTAGCTTTCCTTAACCATCCAGTTTTATTTTAAGGATCCAATCATTAAATGGGTATAAGTACCTAAGAATTATTAAGAACATTAACAAAGTCTAATATTATAAAATGTCATAGAGAGATCCTCGCTCGTCATTATAATCATAGATGCATTAATTCAATTGTAACATATAACATCACTCTTTAAAACTGAAGTTTTGATTTGTTGACACGATTCCACAACACATACAGTACTAAGAGTAGGATATTTTAGTGAGGATCTAAAGTCTAGATATTTTGTAGGGGTTCTTGTAAATTCTAAAATATCAATAGCGGTGCTAGTGATCTTGGCGCACTTAAGGAAACCTTGAAGGACACCTGAACAACAGGTAGTATACTATTAAGAGTCTCTAACTTAATCAGAATATGAACTTCAATAACAAGCCCTAACTCTGATGGAACTAAGCTGGAAGAGCTCCACCTGCACGAGCTCTCAAGTTATCTTATCTGAGATCCTTATCAACCTTGGGCCTTCTTTAAGTTTCCAATATATATTTCCACTCCTTGTCTCTCTTCCTGTACTTTCTCTTCTTTGATTTATTCCTCTCCTTATATTTCTTACTAGAGTGCTTTCCAGGGGATTTAGGTATCACACACAATAAGTCAATAAATGACTCTTCAGTTGGGTTTTAAATATGTGAACACGAAATAAAGAGTTCTGACTCTCCTGAAGGGTTGTCACTTTGACGATGGGTTGTGACCATTATGAAAGGTTGTGTCCCTTCTAAAGTGTTGTGACCTTTTTAAAGGCTGTGCCTTTTCCAAAGTGTTGTGACCTTTCTGGAAGGTTGTTTTCTTTCCTAAGAATTGTGACCTTTACCCTTTGTTTGATATAAATTGAGAGGTTGTCTCTTATTTTTCAACATTGAATTCTTCCCTTCTTTTGCATACATTTCTTACAAAAGAAAATCGATCGATCGTGTCTGTATGCGTGATACGTTGCTGTCATTTTTAGTTCGTTGGAGTTATTGAAGTTTGAGATACCACTACTTCTTAATTGGACAATCCGTTTTATCTTGGAAAGAATTAATCTACAACCTCGGGTACTTGAGGGGATTAAATTTCATAACGGCACATAGTGGATTATGTGGACTCGGATAGTTCTTTCTGTTTTTCTTTAATCTTCTATTATTTTTTCTAGGTTGCTAATCTTAGTACAGGAGTTAACAAGCTTAAGAAATTTATTATTGATGATATTTTCTGTGGTAAGGTAATTATTCCTATTTTCTGTGTTGTTTTTGTTGGAAAGAAAAAGAAGAAAAAGAAAATTATTTGTCATATGATAAAAGAGATTTGAGATGATTACTAGTACTTAATTATGTTTGAGTATATTTTATGTAGTAAGTTTTTCTTGGATAGGTAAGATTAATCTTATTTTCTTTCCAAGTGTATTCAATCATTGCATCCCTTAAGTTTTCTTTTCAACGAGAAAGTTATTTTGTGCATAAAAGTTAAGATGAACACTTTAATGAACATATGTTGTCTCCTAACAATATTTGAACATAAGTTGAATTCCTCGCTGAAATCCAATTTCTTTAAAAAAAAAAATGTAATATAATGAAAACTTGGAAAGAAAGAAATAATTTGCAAGAAAAGTGACTTGCATGAAATCATTGTTGATAGATAGAATATGATTCAATGCAAGGAAAATCAGGTTCTATTTTTATTTCTATTGATTATTATTGTTTCTATCATTTATAAGTTAAGAGATTTATTTCATAAATGTTTGGATAGATTGTCATTATGTGATGAACTCATAATATATATCTATTATTATTAATATGTATTCTGTTTAGAGGAGATTTTTTTTGTAGTTTTCTACTCTATGTGAAATTTGAATGTTTTGGAGACTATTTTTTTTGTTTTACTTCGTTGGTTTGAAGAATATATGAACTTCATGAACAAATCAAATTGTACACTTGTTCGAAAAATATAGAAACATCATCAATTTGTTAAATACTCTATTTGAATGAATATTTTGACCGTACGAGTAAAAAATCTTCATTAGGAATATAAAGGGTAAAGGATTCGAAAAAGATAAAATCTTCTTCATCAGCTAGAAACAATGTTGTATTTGTGGTTTCTGGAGATTAAAACCTTTTTAGTTTGCTACTCTTTCTAAATTGGAAAATGATTAGAAGAATATAAAATTTTCATCAAGGTTTATTCGGTTAACGTTTAGAAGAATATAAAAACTTCACCATTAAACTAATAAAAAAGTTGTATAAAGAGTGAATCTTTATACTGAGTATTCTAAATACTATGTAGAAAGGGAAAAAACACTAGTGGCATAAAATTAGTGATTTTGTGTCTATAATAGGTGTTTCTATGGATTAAATCTCCAAAAGAAGGCTTCGTGTTACCAATGTGTATTAGATGATATACATTATTAAAGCATGAAAAATAAGCATGTGGAAAATAATTTCAAATACTTCAAAAATATTTTTGAGAACATATTTCAAATGTGGGGGTTCTTACTATCTTATTTAAATTTGAAAGTACAAGATATTAAATTTGATGATATTCTCTTATTATGTTAGAAGCACAAAATTTTTGGAGTATATTTGATACTGTGATCGTTGAGTCTTCTTTACTAGTATTTGATATGATTAGTATAAAACCAAAAAATTATATTACTTGTTCAAAAGAATCATATTCTTGGTTGAAAAAGTTTCACTTAATATAGTGTGATCTTTCATGAAAAGATATGTCTATCAAACAATTTATTTTTATAAACATTAACATTGGTGAAAGTGACATGTTATGTTTGTGTTGTAAAATAAATATTTGGGTCATATTACCTTATTTGGCCAATGAGACTATTGTCATGGGTAATTTTATAATAAACTGTATGTTATGGAAAGGTCCTTCTGAAAAGGACATATGACAAGGTGTCGACTGTAAAACAAAGTCAGTATTTGAGAAAACTATAAAAAAAAGTAATGAACAAAATATTTGTGGGAAGAGGTTACCTCACATAAAGTCTTTCCTAACTTAGTAATTTTGTTTGTTCTTACTTGCTTGACTGAAATTGTTTGTGACATAAATGATTGATGCATGTCAATTACAAAACCTTACAAAAATTTAGATGTTTTTCCTAAATTCTAGTGCAATAAATCAATGTCAAGTATGTGTTGTTTAAATGAATTAGAATACATTGGAATTGGTTTACACTGACATTTATTATATGAAGTTAACACCAGTTGGTAGTGGGAAAAAATGCTTCATATATTTTACAGACAATTGAACTACATACTGGTATGTCTATTTGTTGAATGATAAGGATGGTGCAATAGAAACATAAAGTTAATATAAAACTAAAGTTGAAAATGAGTTGGATAAAAAGATTGTCATGATTAGAAGTGGTAGATGTGGAGAATATGAATATTCCTTTGCAGAAATATATTTGGAAAATGGAATCATCACTTAAATTAATGCAGATACTCACGTTAATCTAATGAAATTGTTGACAAAGAAAAAAAACAAAACTTTAAAGGAAATGTTGAATCTCCTACTTATAAGTTGAGGTTTACCACAAAACTTGTCGGAAGATGCTATCATTATAGAAAAAGAGAAGAACAAATTTTTGTTTTGTATATTCTGAAAGAGAGAAACAAAAAGTTCTTTTTGTTAATAAAGGGATCAAAAAAAGAAAACTTTTGTTTGTTAAGTAACGGAGCAACAAAAAAGTTTTGTTTTTCAGACTTTGTTGTATCCTGATAGAAAATTATTTGTCGTCTTTTGAAGTATATACAAGCAATAACTCTTGAAAGATAGTGATCTAAAAATTTCCAATACAGTCTTTGTCATATGAGAAATGAAAATGAGAGAACTATTCCCAAACAGGTCGAAATAGAACCTAAGACTGTTCATTAAATATGCTACAAATATTAAAATATGTTGATTTAAGGTTCAAACGTCTGAACCGTCGAACAGTCAAAGAAAGGTTTGAAACGATCTTTGATAGAACCAAAGAATAATATGATTAATAAAGAGATTCGAAGGCGTAGTAAATATCAATGGAAAAATTACTTCCTCCGGGTTTTATTTTGTAATATTTCTTTTAAAAATAAGTCCATATAGTCTAAGAAGACATGTATTTTGGGGAGTCATCCTTTTGTGGAAAGAGGCTGCCAATAATAAGATAAATTCAGTGTTGAGTAACCATACTGGAGAGTTGGTTATTCTTTCTCCAGGAAATAATCTTTTGAGTTCAAAGTGGATTTACAACAGGAAAACAAAGTTAATGAAACTATTGACAAATATAAAATGTTGATTGTGCTAGGTCGAATTTGTCAAAATGGATGTAAAATTTTTTTTTGGAGGAAGAGGTTTACATGGAAAGACCCGATATCTTTGCGGTTCCTAGTAAAACAAAGTGTGTCAACTTTTTAAGTCACTTTATGGACTAAAAATAAGCGCCCAAATAATGACATGTGAATTTGACCAAATTATATTAGCAAATGAATTCTAGATTAATGAATGTGATATATGTTCTACATTAAAGATATTTCAAATCATAAGGTCATTATTTGTTTTTATGTTGATGACATGTTGATCATTAGAAGAGATATATTATGCATAAAAGCAACTAAGAATATGCTAGAAAGTAACTTCCATACTAAATAAATTGAAGTTTCTAATTTGATTCAAAAGATACTTGACATGTTCAAGTAGTTGGATTTCAATATTAACTAGACTCCAATAAATGTGAGCTTTATGTTCAAAAGAATGAAGGAAACAATGACTCACAGTTGAATTATGCTAGAGTATTAAAAAGTAATAGATATCATGAAGTGTACGCGATCAAATATAGCATGTGCTATAAGTAAACTGAGTCGGTTCAGAAGTAATCTCAATCAAACTAATTGAATGATAATAAAAATAGTTTTGGAGTATTTAAGCATACTTAAAAACTATTGTTTTGCATTATAATTAATATTCAATAGCATTGGAATAATATAGTAGTGCAATTGAATCACCAAGTCAAATAAAGTAAAATTTCACGAGTGGATATGTATTAACTTTTGGTGGAGGAACAATTTCCTGGAAATCTTCCAAACATAAATGTATCACTCCCATTACTATGAAATTTAAGCTATCACTTTAGATAAGGCCAGTGAAGAAGTGGAATGACTCCAATAATTTCTTGAAAGATTTTAGGCCCTAAGCTTAAGCTCTAGTATGCATATACTGTGTTAGTTAATTTGCAGTAGGTAGGGAGTGGCGAATGATGTATAATGAAAAGTCTTGTCATATATAACATTGACATAATCTCGTAATAAAACTACTCCCTAGTGGAATTTTCATAATAAACTATGTTAGGTCAAAAGATAATGTGTCGGATCCACTTATAAAAGCCCTAACTAGAGATAGAGTTCATGGATTATCAAAGGGAGTGAGACTATGGCTGATGACAAGTCATTGTGGCGGTAATTATACCTATAAGAACAGAGATCCCATGATCTAGGTTCAAGGAGATCAAACAAAGTTATTAATGACGGATAAACATTGTCAAAATATATTTACGATCAATTTTCATGATAAGACAATGTTAAGTAAAAGGATAAAGTCATTAGGACTTTTTAATGGTTTCTAAATTTGATACAAGTTGTATCAAATTGTGTTTCTACGGAATAAGACATTTAGAAATTACCTATGTAAGTGTGAAATGTAAGACACTTCAAGGGGAATTTTGTACGACCAATTCTCTACGCACTTATAAGCTAAGATGTGTTCATGGATGAAACGAACAAAATAATGAGAACCAAAAACAATTCAAGGTTTTATTGTGTGACTTATGTTGTCTAGGTATACACCAAAGATCTACGGTTCAAAGATATCAAATCTACCGATTGACGGCATATATTCGATATATGTTCATTATGGAGAGTTCAAAGGGAAACCAACTTAACCAGATGCGATCAATACTTACTTAAGAATCACACAATTTTTCATGCATATTATTTTAAAAATAATCATTCCCTGTTCATGTGGGGGGTTGTTTGTTTTAAAGATGTGAATAGGAAAAGAAGGGCTGTGACTCTCTTGAAGGGTTGTCACATTGACGGAGAGTTGTAACCTTTATGTAAGGTTGTGTCCTTTATAATTGGTTGTGACCTTTTGAAAGGTTGTGCCTTTTTCAAAGTGGTGTGACCTTTTTGGAAGGTTATTTTCTTTCCTAAGAGTTGTGACTTTCATCCTTTGTTGGATATAAATCGAGAGGTTGTCTCTCATTTTTGACCATTGAGTTCTTCCCATCTTTTCCATACATTTCTTACAAAACAAAATTGATCGATGATGTCTGTATGAGTGATTCGTTTCTGTCATTTTTAGTTGGTTTAAATTATTAAAGTTTAAGGTACCACTACTTCTTAATGATCAATCCATTTTATCTTGGGAGGAATTAATCTACAACCTGGGATACTTGAGGAAATTAAATTTCTTAAGTACAAGTAGTGGATTTTGTGGACTCGGATAGTTCTTTGTGTTTTTATTTCATCGTCTAAATTTTTACTGGTTTCCTAATCTGAATATAGACATTAACATCTTTCCCCTCATGTTCCTCAATATATTGAATGGGTAACACCTTTGTTGTCATCTCTGTGAGCTCAAAATGGCAAAGGTAAAAAGAGTAATGTACAAGAGCACTTAATACTAAATCTCATAAGTTCACATGTGTTGCATAATTTATGAAGTTCACATGTTGATGTCCATATCAATTTTCATTTCCCTTTTATCTTTTTCTGGCCATAAAAGTTTTGTAAAATTGTAAGAATCTAATAATAAAGGATAATGAACATGAAACATTAATAGTTTTACTAACATTTGGGTTCTATGTAGAGACCCAAAGTAATTTATGACTTACTTAGACTGACACTTTAGTCATCGGGTCGTTCATTTGGATTTTGTGCAAGTTTCAAAGATTTGAACAATTGACTTTTGTAATTGAATCCTTTTAACTTGAACAATTGACTTTGGTCAAAAGTTTAGGAAGACATCCTTAGAATTGAAATTTGATGATTTCATCAATTCTAGAAGAAAAGAGATTAGGTCCAAATCTGTATGTCCCTCATTTGAATAAGCACTTACTCCTAGATTCCTCTAAATTATTTATCTAAAAGAATTCAATAGTCTCAAAGCTATTGAGGAGAGGAAGATTTTTGAGGACAGACAACTCTGTACAAATAGAATCATGATCGATTACCCAACTATCTAAGACATTATTCAATTCCACAAGTTTGAGGGGTCCACAAAATAAGAAAACCCCAAATTACATATCGGGTTCTTGGGTTCAACACTGCCTATGCTTAGGCTCTCTGAAAAAAGTGGAAATGTACAGTTTCAGAGCCGCTTGTAGAAGTGGGGGTACATGACAAGAAAGTAAAATGAAATTTTGGGGAAATTAACATTGCACTAAGGGTACTCAAAATTTCAATCAGATTTGTATTCACTCTAAATACGGTATGACTTAGACTTATTAAAAGATTGGTTGGATCCCTCATTTATAATACTTCTTCCTTCTGGATGGCTGATGGTGCCCGGATAAAGAAGAAGGATTTTAAAGTGGTAACAAGACATTGGTTTGTCTTCATCAACAATATTATAATACCCTCACAAAATGTGTCGATCCTTTGCCATCCCAAGGAGGTCTTGGTGGGTATGATCATTAAAATAAGATCATTCATGTGGGTTTGATTATAATTGATTATATATTGATAATAGATAGATAGGAGCATACACGTCTCCCATTTCCAATAGTGATTACACAACTATACGACTTGCAAGAGTAGGGACATTAGTTATGCTAGGGTCACCCCGGCTTATTCAAATGACATTAGAAGGATTGAGGTTGGGTTCTTATTCGGTGATGCAACTTGGAGGAAGACGCCGCCACAATACATAATTACCGTTGTTGATCCCACCTAATTAGGAGCTGAGGCTAGCACACTTATTCTTTTAGTGAAAAGACATGTACATCATCCCATCCTTCTATCGCTTCTGCATCTACTACTTATGTGTCTGTTGGTACTTCTGCTGTGACACCTACCCCTACTCCAATCACCCATCCCCCTTAACCTAGGAAGTGATATATCAAATGGAAAGTCGTGCCCATTCAGCGGATGTTAGAGCTGCACCGGTTGAGAGGAATTGCTTGGGATCATTGATGGGGATATTGATATAGACTTTTCTATGTTGAGAGATAGGGTGAGTTGATGTTAGAGCCTGTTAGAGGGTGAGGTGGTATGTCGATTACCTCACTAGGGAAAATTGAAGTCCCAAAGAGGAACCGAGGGTTTTTCTAATGCATTAGATAGATAAACAATATAAGGGATCTTTTGTACTTGCAGTATAGTAGAAGAGAGTAAGTTGAAGTTCGTAGATATTTCTATGCGGAGGGGATGATGTCATAACAGGATGCACCTAACGCTATGCACAAAGTGGCAACTAGTGAGGCCTCTTCGGCAATGTGCCTTCCTAAAGATAGTTTGGTGTCTCAGTGATGTTTGGTGACGAGGTGAGTAGGTGACTTAAACATATCACGAACACTACGATTTAAGTGGACAAGTGACCGTTTTCGTATATCACCGCAAAACAAATAGCTTGGGAAAGTGGTTCCCACTGGAGTGGACCTAGTCGATACAAAGGCCAACGAGTGAAGGAGTGTAATTCATCATACGACATAAACATTTAAGAATGAAAACATTATAAATTCAAGGGGATACACAAGTGTCATTTATTAAAAAAGGGGGGTTTGTAGTTGCTTATCAACTAAAACAACTAGAATAGAATATGAAAGGGAGACAACATTCTTGGGATTTGATAGGAATAATTACTAAATTAAACGACCCGGTAATTTCTTTTGATAGTAAATCACAGTAAAATTTTAACTAAGATAGACTTTAGTGGGGGAAAAATCTCGCTCGAGAATCAAATTGGTTTTTGTCGAACAATGTTAAGTCGCAATTACGCCCATAATTTTCCTTAAATCATTCACAGTCTCGAGTTGAATATGTGGGAGAGGGATTAGAATACACTCGTTCGACCTAAACCTGAAACAACTCAATAACTGTACGCTATCCATTCAGTAGTCTTGGTTTTAAAACCTCTCTCTTGAGAAAGCCAAAAACACAAAGATTAAATTATATTTGCAACTATAATTCTGTTAAGTTCATACATAAACGGTGAACAAAATCACATTTAAACAACGAATTAACTATTAATTAGTGAGATCCGACAGTAAATTCAACCCATATTCACATAATCACACCCCAATAGTTGGGGGTTTAGCTATGGTAAAGAAATAGAAATCAATACTACCGAAAAGTTTTTGCATCAATTGACGATAGAATATTTCTTTACACACGTCAAAGATGAATATTCTTCAACTACATGTACAACCCAAAACGGCCGGAAGGCACCCACAATTATCCTAATATGTGAGCGAACCAACCCATCCAATTCCAACGTTTTCAACCAAAATAACAAAAATATTGCGGAAGAAGACTCTTTTTTTAACAAAACTCATAAGAAATAGATAAATAACTTATAATAACTCAATATATTATCCCAAAAAACTGGAAAAGTCATCACCACAAGAACATCATTCAACATACACTCTAAGAGTATCAGAAGCTAAAAAAGTAAAAAAAAGCTAGTTTCCAATGCCGAATCTCAAGGCATTCAAGAAATGAAGAGGAAGATCCAGTCCAACACTAGAAGCAATAGCTCACCTGAATCTGGCTTGATGAAGAATGGATAGATTTGCGGATGAGTTGAAAGGACGATGGCACGTTGCCTGCCACTCCACAAATGACAAAAGAGAGACATACAACTAGGGTCAGTACAAAGAACACACAAACTACTCAGTAGGGTATCATCCGGCCCAACTCGAAATAGAAAAACATATATATCTAATAATATCATTAAATCTAACGTACAATTACTCACCATGTAGCCAACAAACAAAGGTCCTATAATCATAATAGCACCGCCAAGTTCACCATGAGGGACTCAAGCTCAATGACATACCCATTTGGAATTAGGTTAATTAGTGATAATTAACGTCTTGTCAAGATTGAGTTATGTTTATTCGTCTCGTGCTCGGAGTGACACTCCGCTCCATATTACACCTGGTGTTCGGAACGTGGACACTCGAGCCCCAAATTTACGTGTCGGTCGTGGACACCGATCCCATAAATTTACGTGTTGGTTCGTGACACCGATCCCCTAATTAATACGTGTCGGTTCGTAACCCCGAGCCCCAATCTACGTGTCGTTAGTGACACCCGATCCCCAATTCTATGTGTCGGTTCGTGACACCCGTCCACTAACTCTCATCCACCTTTAGTTCAATCAAGCCCTTTTTTAACCAAGCAATCATTCAATTCATTAAGAGGGCCGATGAGGTTTTCAAGATTCTAGAGTGGATTCAATAGCTTCATCGCGTATTTATCACAAATATGTAAAATCACATTCATAAGTAATACAATTAAGCATATAGAAGGGTTTACAATTACTACCAATACATAGCATTCGCTATAAAGAGTTTTACTACGAAATAGAATAAACCAAACCTACCTCCACGCGAGATTCGTGATCAGAGGCAGCAAGTCCTCAAAAAATGCTTTGCTATCTCTTCGTTTCCCTTTCTCTCGATCGTACTCCCTCTCTGGTCTTTTCTATTTTCTGGATTCCAAAACCCTCTTTCTTATTTCGCCTAATAGATATAATTAAGATAAAAGGATGTATAAATAACCCATAAGTAATAAGGATTATTAATCACTTAACCTCAAGAATGGGATATTAATATTCAACCACTAACTTATAATTATAAGCAGGGAATAGTCCAGAAAACGCCCCTTAAAACATTAAAAGTATAATCGACCCATGCCTGCGGATTAGCAGGCTGTGGAGGCGGCCGTCGTGTCCTGCGACGGTCCATCTGCTGCTTCCGTCACAGAGTTCAAGACTAGATTTACCAAGGGTCTGTGACGTGCCCGTTCATGCCTGAGACGGTTCGGCCTGACCCCTCGTTGTGACATTCAGAGAGGTCGATCCTAATACCCAAATTTCGAAATTCTAAGTGTTTGGAACGAGACCACCACGACGGGCAGTCGCTGCCCAGACGGGTTGTCGTGGGATCCGTCGACCAGCCCAGTTTTTCCAGAAAAAATCTGCCTGCTTCAAAAACGACTAAACAGGTCGTTACAATACCCCCTTCAATTGCTTAAATTTAAAGCCAGGGATATGTCAAAGCTCAAAGAACCAGTGTCCAAAAAAGCTCTATGAACTAAGTCGAAAAAAACAAAAATCTATCTGAATACTCAAACTCGATATAGGAAACTAATATTTTGAAAACTCATTTATAGTTGTCAAAAAATGTACTATGAAGGATCCAGCAGCGATTTTAGTCGAGATCCCCGGTCAACTCGGCAATGCGCCCTTGGAAACTCTTCAATATCTTCTCCTTTTGAATCGCTATGCGATATAATATTGCTTTGCAAAATTGTTCAGCAACACGCCAACTACTCATTTTGACTCTCGACGTGATCCTCTATATCAGGTCCCAACACACTAGAACATTAGGATAGAATAAATCCATTTGGTGACTCACCTTAGTCATGAATGTACACACCAAGACTCAACTTTCTCATGGAAGGATCAAATGTGTGCTCAAAGACTCAAGTTACGACACACCATTAATAATGATTATCAAGCTCACTATACTTGCTTCTAATGCAAGTTCAAGCTCACAACAATGTTCAGATTCCCTCACACAAATAATAATTCCATTTTCACACACAATGGTTCAAGAATTTAAGTTTTAAAATCAAATGCAATGCTCACACTTGAAAATATTACCACAATGCATTATTTCACCCATAGATTTGACCATATTTTCCAATCAACATTTGTTTCAACTCACTCAAGATCAAAATGGTCTTTTCAAGGCTTGTGATAGGGCCTAGAGTAAAGGTATAGTCATTTAGGATCAATGACTTTTATCCTCATGAAATGTGGTGCTCGCAATACTTCAATTACTTTTCTTTCATCATTTTCTTTCTTTCTAACACATCATGCCATTATTAACTTTCCATGGATTGTTCGAAAACCTTATTTCTTTTTGCCTTTTCATAACTTTATTCCATGACTTTTCCTTATTCATTTTTTTCTTCGCATGTTATCTTTATTTTCTTATATATGGTGGGGTTCCATTTTTCTCTACACCATGGGTTTACGGAGACTGCTTGCAATTTAGGACTTGCTTCTCTGTGATCACCACCCCAATTAGGCTTTGGCATAAGTTGGCTATTTCATCAACTACAAATAAAGAGGATTATAGGTAGTGGATTAAGAAATGTCCTGTTTTCATAAACTTTGTTTCAAAAAAAGTTAAGACTCAAGGGGTGTTCAAAAGAAGTTATCACACTCACAAGGGAGGCCACAAAGGGGTATGCGTCAAATTTTGTCACTCTCCAAAGTTTCGTAAGATCATATCATGAGATCACATCACTTAGCCAACCGGACCAACCGGGAGAGTTCTAGGTGTCATAATGCATGGGTCACGATAAGATCATCACACAAGGCATTGGCACCAAAGTAAAACAAGGCTCCACACTTTCTCTAGTGTGCAATGTTCATATCAAGAAACTCTATTTTATACTTGGGTAATCACAACGAGATATAAAAAGTCACATAATATCTATACAACTTCATTTTTCCTCATCATAGCTACACATTCATGATCGTTCGATTGTGAGAACAATCCAAGTCATCAATAGTGATCAGAATTGAGACTCGAATATACCAAAGAACAGTCACATTCAAGTACATAAAAGAAATAAATAAGAATTTTTTTTAGTAGGTCAAATTATTTACAAATAAAGCATAAGCAGGCATAACCTCAAATATCCACAGAAAATAAAGCATAAGGAGGCATAACCTCAAATATCCACAGAAAGTAGTATAAACACAATTTTAAGCACAACGACCCAAATATATACACCAAAAATCAGACATTAATATTCACGTACAAGGTGGGCCTCACCCCACTAAAAGTAACGATCGATTGTCCTCAAATGCTAATGAAATAAAAGTATCCAAAAAGTTAAATACAGTAAGACAATGTAACAAACATAAAATGAAATGGGTCTATATAGAGATTCATCACTATTATGAAGTCTTATAAATATCTTAAAATAATGTATTTGTGAGTTTTGAAGTCATTTCGATTTACTTTGAAGTCAAACGTCAAGGGACGATCAAAATGTTCAACAACTAGTGCTTATGTGCTTTCATGTGTTTATGTATGTATCATGAGTTTATGAGGTACTTATATTGTTAATAATAGCGTTTAAATGAAGCATGTTGAGTTTTTTAAGTTTGGAGGTCGAATGTCCAAGACGTTCGAAAGTTAGCCTTTGGATGTCCTTGTGTGTTGATGTGTGTCTTAGCATGTTGTATGGTTTTTTTTTTTATTAAATTTTATGATAGATATTCCTAAAACCTAGACGTGCATGTTTAGGGGTTTAACGTCCAGGAGTGACTCAACCTAGTATCCACAAGGGGCACTAGAAAGGACCCCAAACTCTTGGGAGTAGACTGAATGGTAGTGGAAAACCACGATCCCCGAACGATGGCCTATCAACTAAGTGATGGCTCACCGATGGGAGGAATCTATGTATACTTGAATCCTTCAGGTTTGGGAGTTTCATACCCAATCGTAGGACCCCAAACAACGGGGATTTTCTAGTAGACAACACGTCGATGGTAGGGCGTCAATGAGTACACCAATCTGCCTGCAAGTTGCTGTCAAGCTTGGGTTGTTTTGGGAAGTTCACCCCAAGTCAAATAAAATGGGATAAAGGTTATTTTAGGTGTGTTTGGTTATTTTAAACTCTCATTTAGACCCTAGCACCTAGATTATAATTCTTTCCCTCCAAAAGATTCTCTAGAAACCACCGTTAGAGCTCAACGTGAAAATGGAGGTTTATGATGGATCTTCAATAGATATTCTTCTTTATTTATCTTTGGTATGTTCTAATAGATAGAGAGTTTTGTAGTAGGATTTCTAGCACCTTAGATGGGGAATTTCGAGGATTTTCAAAAGGGATGTCAAAAACTGAACTGAAAAAGTCCACTTTCTACTCTAAGTTATGGGTTCGTGCATAAATTATTTTTTTAAAAATTAAGATATGATGTTATTGATGTATAATTGATATTTTCCAATGAAAATCTCCATGAACCCTTAACCTTCTCAAATCTCTATGTTTTTGCTATGTTATGGGTGAATTGATTATTACTTCATAATAGTTAATTCATATGTACATTGTTATGGGCTCTTGATTTGTGTATTGATCATGATGGTATGTTTTATAGGCTTTATAAATTTGATAATATGATTATTGTATATTCGTAAATTCCTCGTATATTAAGCTTAGAATTGAATTGGTGATCATGACCATTGGTAAGGGTCTGTGAGTATTGAGTTGGTTGATTTGGCTATGGATTGAAGTAATGAGATTAGATTGGTTCTATGATTTCAACTCTCTTTATATTATGTTGTATAAATTTTATATTATGAAGATGACTGTATGTTCTACTTATGGTGGTGGTGCTCCTGTGTTATAATTGTGGATGATTTGGTATGTCGACATACTTTATGAATTATGATTCAATGTGGCCTTTCCGGTATTACTTTATGTATTATGTTTTTTATCATATATAACTTGTCTAGGTTATCATTGTAAATTTATTGATGACTTGTGTGTACATGTGAAGTTAAAGCATGTGTTCTATTGACTTATATGTGATCATGATACGCTATAGTAATTCCTTGTAGTGTAGACTTAATGCTGAAGTGTGAATCTTCTTAAATGACTATATGCAACTTATGATGAGTTATTTTGATTATTCTATAGAAGTGTGTAGGATAAGAAGTAAATATGCTTAGTTGACCACGACGTGCTTCGGAATGAATGTTTTATGCTGTGTGATCTATGGTAAGGTGTGTTGCTCTTGTTGAGGTTGACTATAGTCTTCCTGATGCATGTAAGATGTGACTATAAATTCTTTACTAGTATGCTAAATCTTCTTAATCTTGTATGTGATAATTACATTTGACCTTGAATATAATTAAGAATGTCCTTTATGTGGAATCTTCTAAAAAGAAGGTTATGATATACTTGAAGTTTAAAGCCATAATAGTGTCCTTTTTGTGTGAAATAATCCTTAGGAAAATCATTGATCTATCCTCTTAACCATTGTAAGGCAACCCTATGGGACCTCTTTGCTTAGTTGTTATGATTTTGTTGTGAACTCGCTATGGAACCTTTTCATGTACTTCTTTTTTTAACTACTCTATGTGAACAAAGGCTAGCACCGAGTGAGTATGCTTGGGAAGTAACTCTATTTGAAATATGAGAATAGAGAACAAATAAACCCTCAATATTCCTTAACCTTGTGCCTACATGGGATGTTTCCTTGTTCTACTATTGGCAAGTAGAATGTCCTCCATTGGAGTAGGGTATACATCCGGATGCCATGCATTTGCTACCATGGTCTATGTCGATTATTGCCTATTCTCATCATATGATACATCTACTAGTGTTGGAGAAGTTCTATGAAGTTTAGGTGGTGGTATGGGACGTTATCTAGACATTGCATGATTAGGCATTCAACATGTTAGTAAGTAAATCCCTAGGTCTTCTCCAATACCCATACTTAAATGTTTTTAAATGTTGAATGTCTCCTAAATGACTAAATGAATTTAAAAGACTCGTAAAGAGACTGTTAATTGAAAAGGATTTTCTAGAGAGCTTGAGGATCGCTTCTTAGGTAGGCTGGAAAAGATGTACATGGGCGGTTATTCAGTTCTTACGGTAGGTGAGTCTTAGAGTAATTATATGTAGGGAGTCTAATTGGTGAAATCAGAATGATATTATCTTAGGTAGTCTAAAGGACCTCTTTGGTGTGTATGAAGGGATTGTATGGGCGATCGCTTCATGACTCACTCAAGTGAACTTTGGAATGTGCTTTTGCAGTAGGGTCTCATGTTTGTGTGAATTAGTGTGATATGTGATGTATTGGAATAACTTCCTTAAGCTAGTCCTAGGGATCATATAGGTGTGTGTGAAGGTGTTGTATGGGTGACCGCTTCATACCTAACTTAGGTGAGTCTAAGGATAACCTTTAGTAAGGAATCCATGTGGGTACGTTTACATGTTTTGATATGGTATTGATGTGATCTTGTGATTTGTAAATTATATGTGAAATTACAGCGAAATCACTTTAAGGTTACTGTAAGTTTTCCATAAATTGAGTCAAGTTTGTAATGTGTCGTACATTGTGATTATTGACTACGTCTCTTAAACTATTTTATGAAGGTTTTATATCAAAATATCATGAAATCATGTTTCTATACTAAATGTATCTTTTTCATGGTTTTTGCATGGCTTCAATACTTAGTGCATTCAATGTCCTAACCCCTTCTTTTCCATTTTTGACTAAAATGTAGGCAATTTGAAGTCTTGATATGCCATGGGGATGGATAGGTTTTTAAGGGTTGAAGATAAAGTATTTGTGAGTCCTCATCGATTCTAGGAGAATACCCATATGTTCCTTTATGTCTTAGTCTTTATTTTTATGTGGTGTATGGGATTACTCTCAAATGTGTATATTCCAAAGTATAGATGGCTCAATTAAACATAGTAAAGGTTTAATATTTTAATGAATGTCTTCTGCTTGCATATGTACTGAAAGAGTTCTTCGTGTGTGAAAAAAGTTTTGAATTCTGACTTATTTTAGAGTGGTTATTATGCGTGAGTACGAGTGAGCATTTAGTGAGGACTTTTCGGAGTTATATGCCCTGTGGAGACCATAGAATGCTTCTGCTAATTATAGTGGTTACTTGTAGGTTGTGACATACACAGGTGAGGTAAAGAGAGTATCTTCTGAAAGCAGTCAGTCCATCACTTTGGGAATCTGTGTGATACATCAGCCTAGACATGGGCATCAGTGTCTAGAGCCACCTAAGAAATACCAGCTCCACTAGACACAAAATTATGTTTATACCTAGGGAAACCTCCAAAAAAGAATATACCACGATCTCTTCCATCTTATAAAGATCTCCATATGCAGCTCCCCCAGCCTCCTTATGGTCCGACAAGTCCCTTTATATTCTCTCCTCCCGTATCTCTATCTGCTCTTTGTCGGTTTAAACATCCGACCCATCAACTGCAGCCTCCTACTTGTGTATATCTCCAGTGGTAGACGGAGGAATATCTAATTTCTCAGGGCAAACTAAATCATCTGCAACCTCTAGTAATGAACTAAAGTCAGTAGATTTAAAATAGTCTATGTCCTTCCTCAGGTATGCTACCTTGTCTTTAAAATCCAAAACCGTAGAGGTGCCCCCTACCTTCTCTCACAAGTTGTTACTCAAGAAGTTAGATCATCAATAGAAACATGGAAGGGAGTTAAAGCGGCTACTATGGTAGTTTTAATTATAATGGGGACTTTCTCTAGGGAGTCTGGTAGCTCTCACGTCATTTGACTGAGTAAGATTCTCCATCTTCAAGATCGCCGCCTGAGTAACCTTGGGATGTTGGGAGGAAGTAGATGTGTCCTAAGCAAATCAAGAAGTAGAGGAATAAGTACCTAAATGCCTAGAGGCTAGACTACGCTAAGATGCCTCAACATGTATTGATTCAACATCCACCTTCGAGGATGTGTCTATTGGGGTTTTCCTCCTCCTATTAGTCTCTCTCTAGTATTCTCGGTCTCAATACTCCACATGTCAGTTGAGGATGAAGGGGTAACCTCAAAACCTGTAGTATCATCTCAATTTACCTCAACACATTGCCAAAGTTACGTGATTAGTATGGGGAATGGCAGCGAGGTCTTACACAATTTGGACCACATGTCTATCTCTTGCTGAATAATAAGACCATATTAATGCGCTTCGTAAAAATACAACCAAAGAGCAGTTCTCTGGAGATGATATTGAGAACGATCACATTGGGAGGAGATGATGGGCTGCTGTAAATCAAAACCAAACGCAAGCTACACTCAAGTTCCCTTTCAGACCAATATAAAACTCCACTTGGTCATCGGGCGGGTTTCTGAAATGAGTGGCACCATCTAAGCCTTAAGTTCATCCAATGAAGCTTTAGCGGTTGTTAGGTTGAGGTAGTTAGAGTCATGCCTTCTTTTATGTAAGGAGTTGATGTACTCGCAATTGAATTGAAGTTCCTTACCCCAATCCATGATTGACTTAAGTCGAACTCTCTACCTTTAGCTTTGGACCCACTCATGATAGTCATTGGAATTATGAACCTATGATGGAATACTAGGGCCTCATGTCCTGGTGAACTGCCAAAATAAATGGAAGTTAATGGTGTCTCTTAGATTAGAATACTTGCATGAAATGCCTTCTATCGATAAAAACTTATCCTAAAGAATAGTTTGTAGGTAGAGGAACAACTGGTGGGATAAGAGCTAGAAGCGGTGCATGGACTAGCATTGAGTGCGATGGTGTGGGAGTTAGAGAGTCTCTAGAATATGTGGAGTCATATCTAGCCCAGACTTTAGAATGTCGGTTTCGTTAGAAGCTAGTCATCGAACTCTGATAAGTTAGCTAGGGAGCTAGTAACAACCCTATCAGACATGGGTCTATTTCCTGTTCCATCTTAACCTGGTGGTGGTTCTTGTCTTCCTCTGCTTTGAAGATTTTATCCTCTATCTTTTATTAAGATACCTCGTTCTCTTGTACGAGGTGTCTCATCTATGTTTCTCCTCATCATACCTATAAAGTAGTAAGAAAAAGTTAAGAAAACTTTAATAAAATACATTGAAAAGAAGTTGTAGAAGCACTAATCGAGCTACTCTGCGAGTTGCCAAATCGCTTTGGCAAGATAAATCGGGCTTGCCAAAAGTATAGGCTCAAATACTACAACAAGTTCTCGAAGTGAAGGTACATTTATCTAGATCACCGACACCTTTTGGAGAGAAAGGACTAGACCTCCAAAAGTAACAGTATAAAAATTATTCAGAGGTGCATATCAATAACTATTAAGAAGACTTTTGGTGGGTTGGCGAATGCCTTCGACGACAACAAGTTTTTCGCTGAAAGGTACATATTCAAACAACAGATACAACACAACATTGAAGGAGAGATGGGCACAATAGGGGAAACACCGAGTGGTTTGGCAATCTCGACCCAGCTCATCAAACAATTTAACATGCAAGTTTTCAACCCATCTACGCAAAATTTACCTCGCAACCCCAGAAAAAAATAAAGCCATACGAAGACCTATAAAACCTAGTACCCGAAATTCTAAAACTTCTCCCAGTTTTGCCAAAATTTTCTAGTAGATGACCTTTTCCCTTAAGAACGATGTCATCCTCTATTTTATTGGGCAAATTACATAGTTCAACACAAATACGGGTTGCACAGAGTTCAGCCAACTAGGATACATAAAAAACCAGGACAATCGCACAAAATATAACAAAATTTAAAACAAGATAAGATGGGAGTTCACACATTAAACACATTAGGACAAGATTCACGAGATAAAATAGGTAATCAAACATTTTAATCAAATAGAGAGACCTAGCAAACAACAACACAATATGATCATTTCTCAAATGAGGACAAAATTCATAAGAATAATCTCGAGGTTCAGAAAAGAAACCTTTTATGCTGAATACAAAATACATAAATACTAGGGTGCAATGTATTCCACTTCAAATACAACTTCGACGATAAAAATAATTAGATAATGCAAGAAATATAGAGAATACTATGTCGATGAGAGTTTGAGAGGTTAAAGATCGAGGGGGAAGGAAAGAGAAATATGGACAGTTTAAACATTGGTGGATTCTTAAAATATAAAAAACTAAACATCCATTCTATCCAGTTCAACGATTGTTAGTCTAGTGAATTGACGACAAACTCGGACGCCGGCCACAACTCGACGACCCGCGACAATAATTACCGTACCTCGCACAAGTTTTATAGCGAACCTTTATTTCTAGTGAGCGGTCAAAATGTAATTAGGTCGTTTTGTTTAGGCTGTGACGAACCATTTCGACGATATACTAATTGGATCTTAACTTGCCAACCTGCACTTTTAAACAGTTTCCACCTTTTAACCTATATAATCTATACACCACTATTCAAACATAACATTTGAAAAGTCATAAAAATTGTGTTTCCTCCCGACACATGTGCTCATTCACATTTAATTTTATGGGTCAATCTTAGAACCACTAGGTGATTCCCTCTTCTAATTGGTAAGATATGGCAACAACATGACCATGAGCGTTGAACTTAGGTGGAGGATCTAATTAACTCACAATCTGATTTATCACTTCAATATTCTCATTCATATCTAGCACTCTATTTTTCTCATTGAGTTTTTGGAGTATGATCAACATCATATTCTCGACACGTCCGCTTTAATTATTCGTAGATCTTTTCTTCTCATTAGAGTGTATTTACCTCCCCTTTTATTTTGCACTAGTCTTCTACCTTTAGTATTTTCATCGATATGTAGATGGGGATGTCGGAGGTTGTGATAGGAAGACTGGCTTACAGAATGCCGGTACATGTATTGATAGTTAATCATTTGTAATATTTAAACTAAGATTAGCCTTCTATTTTCTTCTTCTTTTCTTTTGAATCAAATTGGTTTCTCTCAAACACTGATTAGTCGCAATTACACCCAACCTTTGCCTTAGCCCATACACTTTATAGAGTTGAATGTGTGGGAGAGGTTTTAAGATTCAGTCTCTTGAGCAGAACCCATGAAAATTCAATAACCACAGGCTATCGAGTTAGTCGTCTTAGTTTTACAATTTGTGAGCAATTCAAAAATACAAAGATGAATTATATTTGTAAGTAAAATCCCATTAAGTTCATACGCAACTACTAAACAAAATCACATTCAAAAAACAAATTAACTATTAACTAGCAAGAACCAACAGTAGGTTCATCCCATATTCACAAAATCATACCCCTAGAATTGGGGTTTTAGCTAGACACGATAAAGAAATAGAAATTGATACAATTGGGTACTACATAAAATATCTTTGTACACATCAAAGATCAAGCATCTTCAATACCCACTTTCAATTTCTTAGAGTTGGAAACCTTCAAATCTTCAAAGGTAAAGGACAATGTCTCCCAAAAACTCTAAGAACTAACACTAGAAAAATGAAAAATCTATCTGAATACTCAAAGTCTAGATATTAAACTATGCATTTAAAAACGTCGTTATAGTTGTAAAAAATTGTTTGGTGAAGGATCAGTCACCGCAGTTAGTCTGGTTCATCTCTCAACTCGGTGATCCTCCCTTGGGTATATTCCATCGTTGTTTTGCTTAAGCCATTAACATCTTCATGTTTTGAATTATTGGGTGATATAGAACTAGTTTGTGGAACTATTTGGCGACTCGTAAACTACTTTTTTTTCACCATCGACTTGATCCTTACTTTAAAGGATCAACACAGTATAACATTCGACGATAATAAGGCCATTTTGTGACTCGTCTAACGGATTAGGTGATCCTTAGATCGTCTTTTCTTCGTTCTTTCAACTTCCTTACTCTTTCTATGTTATGTCCATACTTTTTCTTCAAGTATAAATACCTGAAACATAAGATTTTTCTTCAGTAGTTGAATATGCATTTGAGGGTACTAAATCGATCAAAATATAGTTCTAAATGTGTCCAAATTGTGGAATCATCATAAGGCTGAGAGTAGTTGGTTGAGCACACAAATGATAAACATTTAAGGACCAAGGAGCATGGGATTAAAAAGACTCTTACCTAGACGTAAGAGAAAAAGAAAGTTACTTTTCAAATGGCCCTGGAGATATCTTTGTCTCCTAAAGTTTATCTTAGTTGAGTCTCTTAAGACTCCAGTGTCCCTCCGAGGTTTGAAACGTGTACTGATGAATCAGATGAGTCTTCTCTTTTACTTCCACTGATCCTACTGTTGGGAATTCATTCCCCTTTTAGGCTTCCTCACCCAAGAGTCTGGATGTGAGTGCTCCATTGGCCTAGTTTGTTAGGTGACCCTTTTATTTCAGCCTCCAGTACTTCTCTTATTATAGCATTGAGGACATTACTTGTTTATTTATGGTGGTGTGAGCTCCTTCGAAACAATATTCCCTTCTTGACTATACTTTGTTAATTTTAGTGTTTGATGATTCTATTACTTTACTTTTGTTTATATTATACTATTTGTTTTGTTGAGTGCGTCTCTAGTATGTATTTTGTTCTCTCTTAATTTTGAAACCCCCCATGAGATTTCCATATCATGAAATGCTTGAAATTTCATTGATAATTATTTGAGAATTGATTCTCTTGAATAGTACTCATTATCAGCAGGATGTAGAGTATTGGTTTTTGCGAAAAATAAAACTTGATAAAGTTTAAGTTTTTCGTACCTCGGTCCTATTTGATTTTTGTTGGGACTAAGTCACATTTGATGGGGAGATTCAATGAAAATGCACATATACATTTTTCTCTTCAGGGAATGTGCTAAATGAGAGTATTTCAAAGTTCCATGTGTAGTGAGTCTTACTTGAAAGCATGTGTCTCGAGTTCTAGATTTTCTTTTGTTAGTACAATAAGTTGAATTTTTGTTAATGTGAGGCATGATCTTGGAAATAGTTCAAATAAAGAAACCAAATGTTAAAAGTCTATGTTTGGGTAAAAAAAGAAAGGAGCAGTGAATAATGAATGAAAGATGAGGGAATAGGAAATGACCGACAAAGAAATAAGATATGTCCACTTACTTTGAATTTTAGTACAAAAAGAAGGAACCCCTCCTTATGAAAAAAGGAGTCATTTTAATGAAAATGTTTTAGAAAAATTAATATGAAAAAAAGAAGTGATTAAATAAAGGGGATTCCAAATAAATAGAGTTAAAAGTCAAAGTTTGAGCTATTAAATGAGAAAGAATGAAACAAAATAGAGTAAATGTGAAGATGAATGCAACAATGCTTTGAAACGGTAATGTTACCGAGCCTACATGACCGTACTTTTATTTTCATATCCATTAGAAGTATAAAATAAACTTTAAATCTTGCATGAACTATTTTGTACGATGATTGGGAAATATGGGCAAGGGCAAACTTATGAAGCAAAGCTTGCATGTGTTTCTCTTTGAAGAGAGAGAGAGAGAGAGAGAGAGAGAGAGAGAGTTGCTTTGATTCCTTATATCGTTGTTGATTTTATTATAAGAGTATGAAATTGTTCTTGATGTTAGGGAACTTTAATGCAGTAATTGAAACATATTCTTTCATTAGTAAAGAAGCTAAAGTTAGCTTGAGCTTGTGTTGAGGCAAACTAGTAAACATTTGCAGTATTTATTAATCATGATAAAGTGTAGTATGTTTTGTATAGTAGTATTTGTATAACATATTCATATTATTTCTCATTGAGTAATATTGTAGAAACCCTTATTGAGCTTTATGTATTCTCTATTTACTTGAGGACAAACAAAATTTTTTGTTTGGGGTGTTGATGAATTGTAGAGTTGCACAAATTTGAGGTCCTGTTAACTCAATAATAGTATCCTCAATGCCTTATTTGTCCTATTCTGATAAAACATTCATGGACCAATCCACTGAGTTGTGCAGACACCCACTCTATCACCTAAGTACATGAACCCTCATACCCCAAATGTTTATACATGAAGAAACCAAACGAATCACAATATAATAGAGATAAAAATATTTATAAACAAAGTCTATTCAAGAACTAGTTAAGACTTGTAAAGTAACTAACAACCTCAAGGATATAGTCTAACAGGTACAAGAGCTACTAAGAGTAAAATCGGAAAACAATCATGAGATACATAACAAATCTCCACCTTATGAAACATCACAAATCCTGCATCCAAACTATGTCATAAGACATTGCAAGAGTAGTATCAGTACAACCACATGTACTGGTAGGATTAACAAATCAACCCACACCTAACTCATAATGTAAAAAATAAACAATATGATCATGCATTAAACCATTCCCTTTTCCACCTTTTCCCTCTCTTAACACCTTCAATCTACCCAGTGTTCGGAATATCACCCACCTTCCCAACACCTATCACATGCATTCTAATTTCACCGAATATTCCAAAGTACTAACACCTTCCTTTCCTACAAGTTGATTGTGTGATACCCTTAATTTCTCATCACCTTGCCTAAAAAAGGCAATATAAACCGTTACCTCCACTCTAACCTTAGCCCACTGTCTTTTGGTACTTACCTAAAAGGGCACCCCTCACTATTCACCACTAATTCTAGAATATCTTGACCTTTCACTATTGCCCATAAAGTATGCATAATAGAAGATAACCATGTCACCACCTATTCGTATGCATACACATAATTCCACCTACACCCAATTTCCAATGATTTCACAATCACCTAATTTGGGATATAGCATGCTTCACAACACACAATTATCGTAATTAGTTGGTCCTCTCATGGAACCCAATCCGATGGTCCTCTCACGGAACCCAAACCAAAATACTTAGCTCACCAGAACATAGCAATGCGATCCCAAAGTTATGGTAGAATGTGATAGTTCAATCCAATGTTGTGTTAGAACGTGGCAACCCTATTATGTCGGAAAGTGTCAAGTGATCTTAGTGAGATTTTTGGAACGTGGAAATTCGATCCCATTCAAAGACCAAAATCACAAGTATATCATCAATATCATGCATTTACATCATGATTTCATGGCTACGTCATTCAATTTTCTAATTTACAACAAGTGTGATCAATATTACAATATTCACATATAGAGATAAATTATAATGAAGAAATTACAAATATATATCACACCAACATGAAATCACAACCATCACCTACGAATCTCTCATACATTCTTAACATAAAATTTGATCAAGTTCAAACCTAATTCTTTATTAAAGTTCATTATTAGAGTTTAATCTAATTATTAAACCTTCTCTGTTCAGGGCTTCACTAGATCAAATATCATTACCATTAATCTTTTAACTATAGGGATACCCCTTTTTTTAACGACATTATTCAAAGAAATAATCCGAAAAAAACCTTGACAAGTTACCAAAGTCTATAATTAAGTACTAACCCAATTACTTAGAATTAAAACAATTTCTCCATGGAATTCAATCATTGAATGAAGGGCAACTGACAATCCATATTATTAATTTCATACATTACATGGTAAACAAAGATTTACAACTACTCAACGCATAAAACATAACCTACTTGGGTACCAAGAAGTTGCACAGGGGTTTTGATTTTGTTCCCAGCTTTTCCGAACTCACTACAATGAATTTGGCCATGAATTGACAAGATTCCTCCATCCCCACGCTAGAAAACTCCATCTCCTTCTTTTAAAAGATTAGAACGACTTTTCTGAGGTTTCTACGATAATTTACAATTTTTGTAGGTATCTTAGGGAAATGGAGAAAATAGGATTCCTCGCACTTACATCTATCTCGCCTATACCGCATTAAAGGAAACATATCCCGCTGCTACGTCACCATGGCAAAAGCATGTAGACTGCTGTAGAGGGACAAAGTCCAGATTTATCGCCAATTTTTGTACTTCCTAAATTATGATGGTTCGGGTCACTACAGTATATACCAATTAGCCCTCGTTCATCCCCGAACAACTAGTGATTGGTCATCATACTTTATAGTTTAGGGACACTCCCGGCTATAGAAATGTCCTAACTCAAAATTTATAAAGATTCAAGACATACTAATTAATTTGAATACATGGGAAGGCAAAATACACTCAAAGTTAGAAGAAGTTAATAACAAAAACCACCAAATAGGAATCATGCTTCAAGGATAGGGGAGGGATAATACCAATTAATACATGAAGGTTGAATCAATACCCCAAGTTTCCAGGTCCTACTCGCTAGAGCAGCAACCGTCCCACTATAGCGGGAGATCGGGGACAAAATAGGGAAAATAGGCAATGATTTTCCTCATTTCCTACTTTTGTTTCTTATTCAATCTCTCTCAACAACTTTTCTTTGAATCGGAAATTTTCAGTCGATTTCTCGTTCTCCTTCACTCCTTATTTTGTTACATTGATTATTATGATTGAATATTAACTAAGTAGTTGAAATTAAAATAGTTTACGGGGAGTTATTTGATTTTTAAACTCGGTTACAAAATGTGTTTAGTAAATGTAGCGGTCACTAATTAGTACGCAAGGTTACTCAAGTCAGGGCTTTCGATTGGGTTTAGGATTCATAAAATAGGGCAAATCAATACATAAATGGGTGGTGGAAGTTGAAGAGTCGCTTTGACAAAATCACAATATTGAACATTATTTGAGGGTTATTTTTTTTTTGAAATAATGGTCTATTAATGTTCTAAGATAGTTAATATGATCTAATTTTAAGAAAACTCACGAAAAAAGGATATTTTTGGATAAAGTGATGCCATTTTTACATCTTGTATTTTTCCAGATGAAGGCCACTGTAGAGGCCTGCATTATCCTATTGTAGTGGGATTTTGGCTGCTGTAGCGGAATTTACTAGACTAGTAGCCCACCCATTTTAGACAAAAAATTCTCTCTGTTTGTCTAACATTCCTCGACTAGTCTATATTGTCTTAATTGATGTTAAGTCCACGCAAGTTCTCTAAGTGTATTAACACAACGGCGAGAATTTACCCTTTACCTGGTTTCCATATGCTTCTAGTCGGGAGAGACACCAGGACTACCCAACCATAGGGTTCTTCTGCGAGCGATCATTTGTGTTACATAAGGTGGAAAAAGAAGGATCTTACCTTTAAGGTTTGTCTAGCCGAGTTTGGGTGGGTTCTTTTGACTGAGGTTCCCTCGAGTGCACGTTCTAACTGGGTGAGGGGGTTTAATGTCATCCTTTTTGACAGTGTGCTGGGAGGATCCTCATCTTTTCTTCCATGTATGGGGAATCAACATTCCCTTGAAATTTCCTTCTATCAGTGAGGCACTGAAGGTGCCAAAGGTTCCAAATCGTACATTTGAGGACCGTCTAAGGGAGATGGATATGGGGTTACTAAGGAACACCCTACTTAACCCTACATAGCAAGATCAAGTATACTGGGACACTTCCAAGGGCATTACTAATACGGGTTGGTCCATAGCTGCAAAATGGTGGCTACACATTGCGTCTAGGAGGATTCACCCATATGGCAATCGTACCAACATTACATTTACCCGAGCTCTGGTCATAGTGTTTTTTTACATGCAATACACCAAAATATGAGGGCATAGATTGTCTCAGATTGGCAGATGTTCAACCGGGGTAACAAGAAGGCAACAACGGGGCGGAACCCAAACCCAAAAACAGTTAGCTTTCCGAAATGTGACAATTCGATCCCAAAGTTATGTCGGAACGTAGAAATCTGGTCCAATGTTGTGTCTGAATATGGAAACCTGGTCCAAAGGTATGCCAAAGCGTGACAACCAATCCTATTTAGCTTGCCGGAATGTGGCAATCGAATAGCAATTCACACACCACACTACAATCGCATTGACAAGTATATGATCAAGATCATAAATTTACATAGTGATTTCATGGTTACATCATTCAACTACCTAATTTATAACAAATGTGATTAATATTGCAACATTCACATATTAACACGCATTATAACACAAGAATTACAAAAATGTTCTCAGACCAACATGAAATACCAACCATCACCTGCGAATCTCTCCTACATTCCTAACAGATAATTGGAACAAGTTAGTCCTAATTCATTATTAAGGCTCATTATTAGTGTTTAATCCTAATTTACTAACCTTCCTCAAATTCACATCTTCACTAGATCGAACATAGCATACACCATAATCTTGTTCCACTCTACCGGATACCCTTATTTTTGAAGCAACTATATTCAAGAAAATATTCTATAAACCTTGACAGGTCATCAATGTCTCTACGTATTACAAAACCAATTATGTAGAGTTATAATAATTTCTCCCCGTAATTCACTCAGTGTACAAAGGTCTACACAAAATCCATATTATTAATTTCATACATTATATAGTAAGAACATATTTACAACTACTCAATGCATAAAACCTAGACTACCTGGGCGCAAAGAGTTGCACACGGTATTTGTATTCATTCCCAACTTTTATAGACTTGCTACGGTGAATTTGGCCTTAGATTAGCATGATTCTCCCATCCCCATGCTAGAAAACTCGCTCTCCTTCTTTTCGAAGCTTAGAATGGCTATTCTGAGGTTTTTGGTGTAGTTGAAGAATTTTTTTAGGTATTTTAGGAAGATGGAGAAAATAAGATTTCTCCCAATTACATTTTGTCTCACCTATCCCTTTGCAGCGACAACTTATCCCGCTGCCCCGCCAGGGTATCTAGACCATTTTAGCGGGGATGGTTCAAGATTATTCATGGAATTTTCTCCTTCCCAAAATAAAGATGGTTTGATTCATTACGGAAACATTGATGATTTCCATCTACAAAGGCAAATGTACAAGGCAAGGTTGATGTTTCAAAGAATGGCCAGAAATGCAAAATAAAGTGCAAACTATGTATTATCGATCGATAATCGAGAAAGCATGCATGGATCTCACCCAAAAATGACAGTGCATAAAACTTTTGTCTATTGAGTAAGATCAACAAACTCATTGGAGAAGGCGAGCCCTCGAATGAGTAGGTAGACCTTGTTGATTATCTTCATAAGTGACAATGCAAGGAGAAAAGTTCAATTCTTGAAAAGAGAACCATGGAGGTACTCGTCTATGCATCAAATGTGAAAGTCTAACTCAAATAAATTCACCGACTGAGGTTCAAACCCTAAAATCTTAGAGAACAGAAAGGCGAGCTAAAGCACACGAGATGATTTGCCAAACGAGCTCGTTGATTCAACTAATGTCGCCGAATGGGATGCACATTGGGTTTGTGGGACATATATTGGAGAACTATAACTGGACTAAAGGAGAGAAAATTTTAGGAGTCCTGGTTTAGAATTTTTATTCCATAGTAGAGATTTTTATACTATATATAGCGACAAAAAAACTTACTCTTTGTGAAGAACACTTTCTATCTTTTGGGGTATCTAAACTTGTCTCTGGAATTGATAAATTGAAGTTAAATCCAATGTGCATTTACTTGTAATTGTTTAATTTCATGTTACTCGTGGATTATTTCATGAAGGATATACTTTCTTTACTTTCGTAGTGGTTGGCTAAAACTTCAAGATATAAAGGTTAAATTGTGGGGTTGGGTGTCTAAGTCATTTAATGTAAATTTTATTATTCATTGTGTTGCTGCTCTTCATACATGAATTTTGGCTTATTGGAATGGAGTTATTTATGGTTTAAGGTTGCAATTTTAATTACTACTTACGATCTCTAGTTGATGATCATCATAGATTAATTGGGGTGGGTAATTAGTTTATAAATACTAGAAATTTAGGTTTGATCAATGTAACTTGTTTTAAATTATAGGTTATGGGACATGTCTCCTTTCCCTGTTTCACCATCGAATGAAAGAACAAATTAAGGTATTGGGTTTTTTAGTTTGACATTTACATGAGACTCAGAAAAGATTTTATGCATTTATGCTTTGAGAGTTAAAGATGATTAGCGTCATTAAAGATGACCTAGCCTATTCATGAATAATAATCACTTTAGAGCATCACATTTATCCCTATGTTACACAAATTTCCAACCCCCGCATCCCTAAAATTTTTCTTAACTCTTGAATTCTCTAAAGTTTAAATTTAATTGCGATAATTGATAACAATAGTTTTCTATTAAACTGGTAAAATGATTCACCCAATTGTTCTTTCTATTACATATGAGAAAATTTTAAAATTCAAGTTTCTTGATAGAAATTCTCCACTACTTTCAATTCCCTGTGGAATTCAACCTCGAATCATTGTAGGATTATTATTGAAAATTACTAATGTCCCTTTAATTTGTTTTACATTTGATTTTCCATTATTCGACGATATATTGAGTGTCAGAAATCACTAGATTTAATCCTCTAGAGTTTCATGGTTCTACAGTTGAAGAAAATCCTCAAGAGTTCATTGAGGAGATGTATAAAGTTTCGATAGTTATGGGAATGACTCCACTGGAAAAGGAAGAATTGTCCTCCTAGGAAATTAGGGTTTTTTCTAAAGTTTAGTTAAGCAAATTGATAGAAGAGAGAATGGTTGATAGAGGTCATTTTGATTGGACAAAAATTAAGGTTTCTTTCCTTGATAGGTTCTTTCCATTTGAGATGATGGAAGAAAAGTTACTTGAATACATCAACATTTATCAAGGAAATATGAGTGTGAAGTAGTATTCTTTGAAGTTGCAACAATTGTCTCAATATGCTCCTACTATGGTTGCCGATCCAAGGGTAAGGATGAGTAAGTTTCTTGTGGAAGTGTACGAAATGGTGGTTAAGGATTGTCTTACACCATTCTTATAGGTATATGGAAATTTATTGTCTTATGGTTAATTTTTAATGATAAAACTTGACTACACCTTTTATAATTCAAAGTGTAGGAGGTCGCTAATAAGTATAAATCCAACAATGAGTTGGGGTCAATTCCACAAGGAGTGATACAATAAAGAATTCAATTATGAAGTGTAGAAAATGTGAGTGTTTGAAAAAAAAAAAAGGAGAAAGGAGAAAGAAACAAAAAGGAAGGAAGAAAGGAGATTATGGTGAGGAGAAGAAAGTTTTTGAAATTAAGTGAAGGAAGGGGGTGGACAAATTTTGTTGTCTGAATCAGGCCATAGGGGAGATTGTGGGTTTTATTTGCACTAAATCTCTTACACAAATAAGGTTTCTCCTTTAGAAAAAGGTTTTGGAATTGACTATCCTTTTTGGTAGGAAAAGGTTAGGCACACTATAAATAGAGGATCGTTCCTTCTAAACTGCATCAACACTCACAATGTAGTCTTAAAGTGCGTGAGAGTTTTGGTAAGGGGGAGAATTTACGGGTCACAAGCTTGATATGCTATCACTTGTGTGAACGTCAATGTATTCCGAGTGAATGGGTTGAGGGGTTTCCCTCTGATTTTTGTATACTCTCCATATTATAGTGGACTTGCTCATCTCCTTGGGGACGTAGGTCGATTGACCGAACCACGGTTAAATATGAGAGTAGTACAAATACAGAGGGAAAAACCCCAACCAATTCCACTGCAGAATACATGGGAGGTTCACACAAGTCGATTAGCATATCAAGCTTGTGAACTAAATTTTCCCCCTAACCAAAACTGTCAAGCCCTTAAGACTACATTGTGAATGTGATAAGTTTAAGGCAACATGCCTCTATTTTATAGAGTCTAAACCTTTTGCCCTACCAGAAAACGGATTAGTCAACCAAAACCTTTCCTAAAAGGAAAACCTATTTATGGTAAGAAATTTAGGGCAAATCAAGAAATGCTCTAATCTTTTGTAGAACTAAGAGAATACACAACATAAAGTAAAATCAATGAGGTTTAATTATCAACATCAAAGGGTGAATTTAGTAACAATCTTTTACCGGAAACGAATAGCAATGACTTTGATCAAGTATAACAATTGCCTTAGGGCTATGTGAGCAATAGACTACACATTCTGCCTAACGGTTAATTAATAATTACTTGAAAGTGTTGACTCTCAATGGGTAGGATTGGTTGTAGAAATAGTACTTATTTTTCAACAGGTTATTATGCTTCAAGTGAGTTCTTTCGAACATCAACTAGGTTAGCATTACGAAATAACCCAATTTCTTAACACAACCCACTTTACCAAGCTAGGTATGAAAGACGTATGACAATATGATTATCAACAATTTACTCGAATCTTAACCACTTTCGCAAGTGAGAATCTAGTGCTAAATTAGAACTTAATTTGTCAATTCCCTTCATTAATTAAAATATTAATATACAATTGAACCCATCTCAAAACCCCCAGTAGATTTAGCAATTAATAAATACCAGTAAGCTAATATACAACCCATTACATAGTCACACCCCAAGGAAAGCGTTTTAGCCACACATATAATTACAAAATTGATTTTCCATCTAATTGACAAAATCTCAAAGGCTGAATGCCAAAATTAAAACAAACATCTTAAGTCCTTAGTATCTAGACTCACAAACCTCTATAAGATTTTTTATATTATCAAAATATGTAAACCTCTATCCAAAACTATATTAATTATTTTTTCTCACTCCCAAAATTAATTTATACATTTCCAAAATTTCTCAATATTTCAGCACATGGGCAGCGAAATTAGTGAAGATTGTCGAATGACTCATTGATCCTTTGACATGTGCCTTCTCAAATATTTGTGCACTACTTCTGCACTCAATTGCTTTGTAAACTTAGGCAAGCTAAGTCTTGCTTGCTGTTCCATTTGATGCGTTTCTGAAATGCCTTTTTAGTTACCTAGTTTGATTTGTTCATGGGATCTTTCGCTAGAAAGTTTGACGAGGTATAGGCTTAGTCGTTCAGTAATTCTTTTGAACTCCAACTTTTTTTTCTTCATCTTTTGCAAATTTTTCGCTATTTTTCGCAACTTAATGACCTCGCCTTGTCATAAGCATTCATTACTGCAAGTAAACACTTAGACATCTGGTACGAACAAAAAATGGGCATTGACGACACTAATTCATTGAATAAGAAGCCCTAAAAAAGTCAAAATTCCCGACTCATGGCTCCAAAAATCTAAGAGGAGAAATTGATGTGAAATTCTAGGGAGACAAAGAGGGACAAGACCAATTATGGTGAATTTTCACATTTGAGGTCTAATGCACATTGTGTTATGGGTTACAAAGAAAGTTTTTTTCGCTCAACATATATTTAAACTCCCCACCCAAAGTGACACATAATAAGTGTATAAACCCTAAGCCTCAACAAGGAAATAATGTTGGATCTTCTTTGCCTACTTATGATAAGTGTTAAAAGAAGCATGCAAGTAAATGCATAAACCGAAACATATATTTTCTTTAGTTGTTGAAATAGTTGTCATAATATGAGGGATTATTTGTAACTTGCTACTAATGGAAGAGATTGTTTGTAAGTTTCACGGGGCTCCTTTTGAAGTACCAAAAAAACATTATTTTAAGTAATTCATAACACACTGATCAAGCCGGGGGTATTCGCGATTGTGGTTCCTGATGTTGAAATTATTTCACCTGGATGTTTATGATTTGATTAATCCTGATGCTACCTTGTCATTTTTGACTCCTTGAGTGGCTATGAGATTTGATGTTTCTTTAGATGTGTTGATAGAACCTTTTTGTCATTAATTTTATTGGTGAATCTGATGTGACTTAGAGAGTTTATAGATATTATCTCGTCTTCTTATTTCATTGAGTCACTTATGGTTATTTTGTTGATTATATATCCTGGATTTTGATGTTATTCATGGTATTGATTAGATCCATTCTTGTTGTTCTTCATTTGATTCCAAAATGTGAGTGGTGAAGTTTATGTTTCCGAGCGAGCGCGTCCTAAAAGGGAATGGGGGAAATTCTATACCTAAGGGTCAATTTGTTTCTTACCTTAAATCTAGTAAAATAATTTCTACAGGTTTAATATATCACCTTGTTTGGTTACGGGATATAGAGTCTGATACCCATATTCCTGATTTAGTCCCTCCATTGTAAATGAGATTCTAGAAGTCTCTCGCAATGTTCTACTCGGTCTTCCTCCTTTAAGGGAAATAGACTTCGGTATTGAACTTCTCTAAGATATCAACCTCTATTTATTCCTCCATACGTATGTCTCCTACAAACTTAATTACTTAAAAGAGAAATTGAAAGATTATTAGATAAGGATTTTGTATATCCAAATATCTTTCCATGGGATATCATCTTTTTTTTTTGTAAGAATGATGGTTCACTTAACATGTGTATTGACAACTGAAAATTTAACATGGTTAACATTAATAATAAGTATCATGTGCCAAGGATTTCTTATTTGTTTAACTATCACAAAGGAGAAATTTACTTCTCTAAGATTGAACTCCGATCTGGTTATTATCTATTGAGGGTGAATAAAAATGTGGCATTCCTAAGAGGGATTGAACTCGGTAAGGCCATTAATAGTTTTTAGTTATGTCATTTGGTTTGAGTAATGCTCTGACTGCATTAATCATCTTAATAGACATAGCATTGAAGACAATATCTTGATATATTTTTTATTATATTGATTGATGACAGTTTGATTTACTCATCAAGTGAGAATGAACTTATAAATCATTTGATGATTGTGTTACAACTTATCAAGGACTGACAAATATTTTGAATGTTTAGTAACCTCGAGTTTCTATTGAGATATGTGGATTTTGTGGGTAACATTATTTATGGTAAGGGTATTGAAGTAGATACGTAGAAGACATAATCAGTTTTGAATTGTCGTAGAACTTTATCCCCTTAAAATATTCAAAGATTTTTAGGCTTGGCTTGATATAAAAGATTGTTTGTGGAAGGGTTTTCTTCAATTGCTTCTCTATTTACTATATTCACGCAAAAGAATGTTAAGTTCTTGTGGTCATAAGCTACTGAGAAGAGTTTAAAATACTTAAAAGATAGGATCAGTTTGACTCCTCTTTTTACCTCAGTGAAAGGATCTGATGGTTTTGTGGTTAATTTTGATGCTTCACGGATTTGTCTTTGATGTGTTTTGATGAAACATGGGAAAGTTGTTGCTATGATTCAAGGAATTTACTATTCAAGAAAATAAGTATATCCTACCCATGATTTGGAATTGACGTCAGTTGTATTTTCCTTGATGGTTTTGAGGCATTATCTCTAGATTTTGTGTCCATGTTGTTATCTTTACTAAAAACAAAGGTTTGTAGTATGTTTTCATGCAAAAAGATATAAATCTTTGGAAACAACTATGAATAAACTCTTGAAGAACTATAACATGAGTATCCTCTATTACCAGGAAGAGCTAATCTGGTGGCCGATGCCTAAAGCTGATTTTCGATGAGTACTTTAGCACCTATTGAAACTGGAAACAAAGAATCGGTTTGTGATGTTCATAGAATAAATCGGCTAGGTATTCATTTGATAGATTATGAAAAGGGTGGTATTGTTGGTCAAAAGTGTTCAACATCGTGTTTTATGTTGTATGTGAAAGCCAAGAAAAGTCTAGATCCAACTTGGGTTGATTTAAAGGAAACCATGCTTAAAAGTTCCATTTAAAATTTCTGAAGCATAGAGTTTTTGGTAATCTATTCATCCGCAACCACAAATATATACCATTACTTGAGGGAGGCCTATTTGTGGAATGGAATGAAAAAGAATATTGAAGAATTTTTGTCTAAGTGTTCCAATTGACACCCAGTGAAAGTTAAGCATCGAATGTTGGGGTTTTTTCCCACAATATTAGCATTCCTACATGAAAGTTGTATACGTGATATTGACATTCTTGGTCATGTCTGGCCCTCCGGGTTGGGCAACAGCTGGATTAGTTTATAGTGGATAGTATGAGGAAGTCTACTCATTTCTTTCCCGTCAAAGTTTTATCATTCGGCGTAAGATTTTTCTAAGTTATATCTAAAGGATATAGTTAGGGGTTATTGAGTTCCCCTATCAATTATCTCCAATCTTGGTACACAATTAACTTTTCCATTGTTGAAATCTTTCAAATAGAGCCTTGGTACATGTGTCATGCTATGTACGACCTTTTATCATCAAACATATGGGAAACAAGATCGTAATATCCAAGCTTGGCAGATATGTTGAGATCTTTTATGATTGAGTTCAAGGGTAATTGGGATGATCATTTGCCTTTGACTGAGTTTTTATATAATAATAAGTATCATCAAGTGTTGGTATAACTCTATTTGAGGCTCTTTGTGGTAGGAGGTGTAAACATCCGATAGGTTTTTTTTATGTTTCTTTGTTTCGTTTGATAGGTTCCTACTTTGTTCATGAGGCTATAGAAAAAGTTAATCTTATAAGAGAAAGGTTGAAAACAGTTCATAGTAGACAAAAGTCTTATGACAATGCTAGAGGAGGTTATCTTGAGTTTGATGTTGATATTTGCGTTTACTTGAAAATTTCACTTATGAAGGGTGTAAGGAGGTTTTGTAGGAAAGGGAAACTTACTCCCGTTGTGTTGGTCCTTAAAAAGTATTGTGTCGGATAGGAAATGTGGATTATGAAATAAATTTTCCCTCCAAATTATCGTTGGTGCATTCAGTATTCCATTTGTCCATATTGAAAAAGTGTATTGGAGATCCAACCAATATTGCACTATTAGACACTTGGTATAAGGGAAAGAATTTTTTATGAATAAGTTATTGTTGAAATTTTTGACCGTGAAATGGTTGAGGGTGCTACTTGGGAGGCCGAGGCCGGTAATATTTTCCTATATCCTCATCTCTTCCACTCCATTCCTACTCTATCTCTATGTATGTAGCTCCTCATTGTTATTTCTTTCGGATTCATGTGTCTTAGTCATTCTCATGTTTCCACATGTATCCATATGTGTTTTATGAATTGATGTTTTGAGTATATTGTAGTTTGGAATCAATTTTATTCCTTAGTTATGTGAATTTAAGAAATTTCATTCTTGTTGAATTTCTATATCTCATTACCTTTCTCTTTTCATGCTCGCTTGATCCAATTAAAATATGAATCTTCCCAAGGGAGATATAATAACACTTTGGAATTTGAAAAAAGATAAGGCGGGTTTAATGCGCAGGTCCACAAACCCTAGCACAACCTTGAACCTTTCACAAAGCACTAAATGAATTATTGAGAGGGATATGATATCTGTTTAATGGAACTCCATTCTTTTGTCCCCCTTATTCATAACCCTCTTAACAAAATGAGAAAGGGTAATCACTAATCAATCTATGAATGCCACCATGTAGGTCTCTCGTCAGCGTTTACGTGAGGAGTATTTTAATCTTTCCCTATACATCTAGTAACTAAGATTTCTCATTTTCAACTTCTATTATAAGCCCTAAATATTTATTTTAATCTTAAAACTATATAAAATTATTCTCCCAAATACTAAATTCCTTCCAAGTTATTCCCTCAAGTCCTCTATAACGCTAAATAACAAGAAGTTAGGGTTTCACTTAAAGATATCCAATTCACCATTTCTTATGGTCCTTGATCACTAAGGTATGTTAATATTCACTTATGGGGTACTTTCCTCGTTAGAGTCCCCAAGATCTTCTAATTTACTCTTTAAATTCTATATTTAGAGTTATGATTTTATTCAATATTTATGTGTTCGATTCACTTATAATTTTATTGATTAACTTCTATCTTCTAATGAATGAACAAAGTTGATATGCTTCTTTTATTCTTTGAAAAATTTAGTATGGAGTAAAGATATTCAACTCTTCTATAAGATTAACTACAAATTATTCTGACACACCCATGAGTCTGCTCAGACATTTTGTGATTGTAACCTAACTCAATTCAAAGAAACTTATTGAATGATCACCGCTAACAACTTTTTATCCTAAATCATTGGGTTTTCTTTAGTATGGGTGATCTATATGATTTTGTGGAGGTTTAACCCTCAAAGTGGTGATATTTCTAGAAAAACAAGCCCTGTTTTGTTGAGGAAGGAAGTAGCTTGTCTGTTACGACCCGCAAGTACACCCTAGAAGTTAGGGAAACCCTTATGTCGGAACAAGGCATACTTGAACATTTGAAGGTCTTGTAGTAGCCTCTTATAAATCATTAATTCATTACATAAGACATGAAAAGTAGTGTGGAATAAAATTTTTCACGATAAATAATAAGAAGAAGAGACATCTTTTATGAATACTAAAGGATAATATCAAGGTCACAAGCAAACTTAAAGACATGACATAAATATCTTAGGGACATGGACCTTTACGTTGAAAGAAATACTTAATAAGTCTTACTGATAGAAACTAAGAATTAGAACTAATCCCTCGAATATATGAGGACATACATAGTCTTGAGAGAGTCGATTCCCAAGCTTTCCTTCTAACCTTGAACTTACCTCCAACCTATACTTATAGAGTATTGAAAAGTATGGGGTTAGTACAAACATTGTACTAAGTATGGCATATGGAAAAATCATGAAAAAGGGACATTTTAGTACATATAATCTTTCTTGGAAAGTAAGTAAAATATTTCATGAATATAGAGGTAAAATAGCATATAGATCATCATTTAGCACATAGGATAGAACTTACATAATTTTAACCTTAAAAATGCACATTACAGTGAACCCATGAAAATATTGCAGTTAACTCATTACATAGCCAAACACACAGTGAAATAACCCCCTAGAAGTTTCCCTAACCAAGGTTATACTAAGATTCACTAAGGTAAAACATGAAGTAACCGCCCATACAATTCTTTCAAGACAAGGCACACCCAAGAGTCCCTCAAGACTACCCATTATAGGCTTACTTGATTGAGGTAACAAGTCCACATCTTATAACTATGCATTAAAGGAACATATTTGCATCTAGAACTTCACATAAGTGTCCATCCCCAAGTGGACTTGCAAGCTACACAAAGTGGAATGTGAGAATAGCATGCCATACTAATACGCCCACTTTGTGCTCCTTGAGGATTCCATTAGGTTAGGTACATCACATTCATCATTCATAAACTTCATTATATAACACATAAATTTAACATGCTTTGTTAACACTAGACATTACGTCAAATAATGTTACACCCTAAAAATTAGCTAGGTTGAACTAGAGAGTAACACTTTTGCCATTATATTTTAATGTCGTAAAAGGGTTAATAATGGTTTCTTAGGCAGTATATAAATTTTGGAAGTGTTTGGAGGTCAAATATCCAAGAAGTTCGGAAACTAGTCGAACTTGAACTAGTGTGTCATCGTGTTATGTGGTGATGTTTTGGGGGATGTATTGAAGGTTAAATTAAGTACCTAGGGTTCCTACGCGTATCCTTTATATACAAAGGGTCGAAACGTTTGAGAACGACACTCCAGGGACCATCAAAAGGGTCCCCAAGGAGGACAAAAACATGGACTGCCAAGCTGCCGCGCCAGCGTGTTTTGGGCAGTGGCTGTGTGTCGTGCAGCTATCACGTAGTGGGTAAAAAACTTTCCCTGCGACGCGGTTCTGTAACAAACCATTTTTTCCAATAATTTTTGAAAAAAAGATTTGGAAGCACCTCCACGACACGCAGTAAGTTCCCAGATTTCCTTGCGTCATTTTAAAGTCAAATTTTAGTTTGTTAATATGTCCAATAGTTGCAGGGGCATTTTGGGAACTTTATGGATTAATTATTGGCGGGGATTTTAAGTATTTAAAGAGTATTTAAACAGCAAAATAGCCAATTATACCCTAGAATCCATTCAAAAATCTTACTCTCCCATAATTCTCCCAAGGCCACCATTGAAGAAGAAGAGAAATGGCAGCAGCTATTAGGACGAACTAATCAAGGTTTAAAGATGAGTTTAAGGTCCAAATTGAAGTATCTTAAGCTTATTTATTCATGTATTCTTCCATCCATGAGTCCCCCCTAGTTTCTCTTTAATTGTGAATCCAAAGAACCCCATTCAAGAGAGGGTTATGATTGCATTGTGGGTAAGGTTTGATTGTGATCTCAATCTAGTGAGTAGAATTCAATGATTCTTATATGATGATTATATATGTATTTTTATGGAGTTTTCATGGTGAATTATAGTAATTGAGTTGAAGGTGATAATGGTTATCATAGGCCATTAGAGGCTAGATGGAGCAATTGTGTTGATTCTTCTTAACTTGATTGTATTCTATGTCAATTGATCATGATGAAATAACCTAGGTACAATTTGAAATAGAATTTATTGATTAAGATTGGTTTTGATGGAATTGAACCTTAAAATTAACTTTGGCTGTATTCACCTAGTAATGAAAAATATGAGAAGAAAGTTAAGGCTAGAAGATCCTATAATCTACCTATGAATGAAGATAGAGTGAGTTGACGAATAATGAACCTTAAGATGGTTGTGTTGGCTTTTGAGTTAGGATGATCTAATGAAGGTTATAGATTCACTTGAGGATGGACACATTGTCAAGGATATCCCTCCATGAGAGAAAAGGTTGAGCAAGGCTTGACATTAAAATCTAGGAGTATATACTTCACTACAAGTTCATTTACAAAGTGAGACAGATATTCGAGCAAGCTACGAACTGTTAGTAGAAAAGAGAGACACACCTAGTAGTTGTGATGAATAACCAAGTAAGTCTCATGAGGCGGGAGTCCTTCACGTTGAAGAGTCAAGGTATCCTAGTATTGATCTTTATATCCTATAAACTTAGACGTGCTTAAGAGCATCTCGTAGTCTTCATAAGCAATGAATGAACTTAGACATGCCCAAGGGGTATCTCGCAATGTTCATAGTGTGCTAATGAACATAGACATTCCCTAGGGGTACCTCGTAGTGTTCATGATTAAGGGATCAAGACATACTTTAAAAAGTATCTCGTAGGATCCATATGATTAAGGAACTTAGACAAAATTAATGAAGTATCTCATAGTGTTCAAAAGATAAAGATAGAGGCTAGACTCCAAAGTAAGAAGTAATATAGAAAGGATCCAAAAGTAGTACCTTTCACGAATCTTGGTATGTGACATCATGAGTGCATTGTACAAAGTATAACCTAGGGTCATTAATAAGAAGAGATTTAAGAGAGGATTGGACTAGACTTGCCTTTAATCGTATAGTAGACTAAAGATGAGAGAATATTAGTAGATGAGGTTAAGTAATAAAGAAGCTATGGAGGGTAAACATGTTAAGGATGGATTTCAAGATAGGATTAGTATGTAGTGTAGTATGGGATGCCTTATGTACATTGCACAAGCATGTTTTGAGATGACCACAAGAGTATAGTATTCTTTAGTATGAAGAACACATGTCTTAATTATGTTAGTGGATTATGATCAAGAATGACCAAGTATGGGATGCTACCTTAACACTGCACAAATAAACTTGGAGGTAGTTTGTAGTGTAGTTCACTTGAGTATGAAGGACAAGTAAGTAAGTATGGAATCTTATGTACTTTATGATGCTTTATTGTGTTATGATATTCATGATATGCTTATGTTTTTATCTCTTATGATTATGTGAATTGTTGACTTACCCTTTTGAGATATCTTATGTTGGTATGTTGTTTTCATACTTAGTACTTATTGTTCTAATGCATATTGCCTACATGTTTTGCATGTAGAGTCTTGAGAATATAGAGTTTACTGAAGGGTAGAGTTCCAAGGTTTCCAAGAAGAGAAGAAGTGGTGAATCCACATAGCTTCGAGGACAAACATTTTTGTTCCTTTATGTTTTCTTTATATTGTATATTTATTGAGGGATGCGTCCCAAGATGTTTAATTCATTTAAAGTTAGATGGTTTTAGAGACAATGTTAGTAGAGATTCTTCCGCGCTTTTATGAAATACCTTTTGGTTTATGTTTAAAGAAATGTTTTTAATTACACACTAAAAGCTTTCTGCTGATGTTACGTAATGAAGTCAAGAGCTTTTTACAAGACTCGAGGAGGGAGGTCGGAGTCACACCGATGGTCGTGATCGAAGGGTTGCCACCCAACTTCTAGTGTGTACTTGCGGTTCGTGGGACACCTAACTTTTACTTCATACAAAATCACATACTACAGTAGTAAATCAAAAAGACGCACCAAAAATGCCCTTTCAAGTGTCTTCTACGTGCAAGGGATAAATAGTCGTGTCTGTATGGAAAAACATCCCCTAAGTACACTTTTTAGGAATTACTTAGTTCATGAAATCTTATTGTGGGGGATATCTTTAAACGACAAAATAGACAGCTAGAAATGGATACTGCTATTAACCTTATCGGATGACCCGGCAATCCCAACTGGCATAAGGTGCGGTCATTCTTTTTAGCCTTTACATGGAAATCTCCAATACCTCACGTATGAGGGGATTATAATTAGGGGTTTAGGAGATTGCTTCTAACTAACTCATTCTTACTGCAACAACGAGGGAGTACACTATCTCAAGAGGTTCATGGGTAAAACACTCTACTCACAACGTTGTACCCACACTTTTTTAATGCTCTCTGTCTAAGCATAAATCCACTACGTATAAGTCTTAACATTCTTAATAAGGGGGTCCATGGAATACTTATGGATACCACCTCTCATACTACACAACGGGTTGCTCATACTTCAAATATCTTAGGGAATCTCCTGGGATGGTATAGAAATTTTATGTAAACACTTCATGTCAATTCACAATGAGTGGTCCTAAAACTCTCCTTTTCATTCATAGATTCCATTCATTCGTTCATAGGGTGAGTGTGTGATTTACACCTTATATAATACCATTTTTATCATATCTGATGCTCTGCAGACATATATCATATTTTCAGTAATCAATATTCACAACAGAGCAGACTTAACATGAACATATATTTCCACTTAAAACAAATTATCATCAAGATTAAACATTCCAATCTTCTAAGACAGGATCATGATACAACATTATTAATTCATCATTTCATTCAGAAGTATATGCCTGAGGATATAGTCAAAATACACACCTCTATACAATATAACTATGAAACTTTAAATATAAACACCGCCACCAAAGTGGACCAATACCCCAATCAAGAGACATTAACAATAGAATAAACAATATAGCCAACTACCCTTATTCAAGGATTTCCAACCACCCATACACAATTTTATTCCAAGAATTATATTAAAATTAGGACCTGAGTGAAGTTCCCATAACACATACAACATGCAGAAACAGAATTTTTAACATTCCAAGTCATGTTTATTAACCCATCATAAACAAAAAGTTGAAAAAGTATTAAACGTTTTCATTGTGGTTTGGTTTGTAATTAAAATAAATCATTAACACTAAGACAACTATTTAACATTAAAACATTTTTTGAAAAGACCATAATTAGAGTCAAGAAAAGAATGTTGGAGTTTGAAATGACCCTTTTTGGAAACTATTTCAACGGTTTTTTTTTGAATGAGAGAGACGAAGATTTAAGGAGAACTAACATACCTTAATATGAAGAAAACCAAGAGATTTGGTGAAGAAATCCTTTTTACTCTACAGCCAAAGCTCCAACACCTTGACCTTCAATGGAGGCTTGAGAGGGTTATGTAAGAGAAGTCTTTTTTTAGGGTTTTAGGAATTTTTGATTTCTAATTGAGGGCCTGGAGTTTTATATGGGGAATGGGTGTATACTGACCTAAAATCAATATATAACACCCCCTCCTAAAATACCCAAAATAGCCCTACATTAGTTTGGTGACAAGGGGAGAAAAAGAAAACAGTTACTTATAATATTGTGGAGCGTTATCATCGGAGAAACAAATCCGAATTCGCGGACCACAAAAATAAGCTCCGCAAGGGTTTTTCAAAATAATTTTTTATATAGGGGAGTCACCGATGCGGAAAAAGAATTTTTCTCTAAGCTGGACCAAGTCCGCGGTGCGCTAGTATTACCTAGTTGTGCAAATGTTTGCTGCCGATCGGTAGCTTGCGTTGCAAAAGGTGGGTGATCCTTGGGGGGTCAGAAATGGACTTTATGAAACTATATACTTAATTTTACCTATTCGAAGTCTTTTTATGAGTTTTACACTCCATAACACTTAAAAACATATACATTATAAAAGGAAACACTAGTGCACACACAGGGCTAGTTTCGGAACATCTTGGTCGTCCCTTGACGTTTGACTTCCAAACTTCACAAACTGACTTCTAATGCTAAAATACATTATTATTAACTTATGAAACACACGTCAATATCTATTTCAACCTAGTTCATTTCTAGGGTGTAACAATACTACGCGACTTGGAATAACATTTATCCTCGAATGTCATTAAACAGTTGCAAGGACTTAGAGGATAGAACTAGCAGCATACCACACATATCATGAAGGTCATAATATTCATAATCAATGCACCAAACTCACAAGGAACACAACCTTCATATCATTCAGCACTTTAAGCAACATAAGCAATTTGGAATAAATTCCATAATTCGAAGATCACACATACTTGATTTCATTTCATTTGTGGAGGAAATACCTTCTCCAGCATCAGTCATTTTCATCACATAATTTCAAATCTCAACGTGTAATACTTTCAAATGACACATTGGCACATGAAACAAAACTTTTAAGCAATTAAGCAACTATCTACATATTGACATGAGAAATATATATTAACTACCAATCTACTCATGAAACTATTATATTAAAACGAGCATGCAAAACATTATACCATCAAGGGGACTCATCATTTTAACATGAAAAATAACTCATGCTATTATACAACACTCCAAACATAACCATACTACTAAGAATTTTGGTCTCAATCTTAAGTAAGAATAGAAGGAAAAGCTGAGATAAAGATGAGATATCGACTACCCTCCTACTCAACTCATTCTTCCCAACTTAAGGTAAACTCATTTAAAAAAATCAACACAATCATAAGAAACTATAACTTACCGGGGCATGTATTCTGCATTATATTTTTAATCCATTCTCATAAACTCTTGTTATGACCCTTACCAAGTATGTTCAAGTTCTCATACTTCAAAATCCCCCTACACCTCTCATAAGGTTGAAACTCATACTAAACTTAACTTATGAACATCAAGACTAACAATCAACCTTACCAGTCAAACATAACAATCTTCTCTTGGGATTCAAGCTTAGTAAAACACCATTAAACATCACCTCATTCAACTTTTAATCACCACTAAACTCAACAATATGAAATAAAAACTCATTCAGAGGAATAAGCCTTACAGAAGAACTTCAACCCAACATAAGGACAACTATACAATATTACTTAATTCAAAAGGAAACTTCCCACTCTTACTATTATCACATTCCACAAACAATCACATCTACACCATATATTGATACTATCATTGCACATAGCTTACAAGATAAATCATTGTCCCCCAAAAGGACTTCATTCCACCAATATAACTCTCATCATGCTAGACCTACACTATAATAAAATTTCCATCATAATATTTCCAATCTCATAAATCACACATAGCCATAAATAACATCACCTTACAATCTTGAAAAATCATCAAAACTCACATTTATCTTTCTCAAACTTAGAAACATAACCTCTACCAAGCAATCACATCAGCAAGACCACTATACAAGGTAAAAGAAGAGAGATACCTTATGGAGTTAATTTCTATGGCACGATATGAGAGTATTGACGAAAGTGAAAATCTATCGTCCTATAGCCTCTTGAACATAGATGTGTCGCAACTCGAACCGATGAAAAAGATTCTACTAGACGTGTCTTGTGAGACTGTGCAACCTAAACTATTTCCTTAAACCTTATACTATGATACTAAATTTGTTACGACCCGCAAGTACACCCTACAATTTAGGGCAACCCTTAGGTCGGAACAAGGCATAGTTGACCTTTTGAATATCTTGTACTAGCCTCTTAGCAATCATTCATTGTATAAGATATGAAAAGTAGTGTGGAATTAAAACTTTTCACGATAAATAATAATAAGAGACATCTTTTATGAATACTAAAGGATAATTTCGAGGTGACAAGCCAACTTAAATACACGACATAAGTATCTTAGTGACACGAACCTTTACATTGAAAGAAATACTTAATAAGTCTTAATGATAGAAACTTAGAATTAGAACTAATCCCTCGAATATGTGAGGACATACTTAGTATTGAGAGAGTCGATTCCAAAGCTTTCCTTCTAACCTTGAACTTACCTCGAACCTATACTTATAGAGTATTGAAAAGTATGGGATTAGTACATACCTCGAACCTATACTTATAGAGTATTGAAAAGTATGGGGTTAGTACAAACATTGTACTAAGTACGGCATATGTAAAAATCATGCAAAAAGGGACATTTTAGTATATATAAGCTTTCATGGAAATTAAGTAAAACATTTCATGAATATAGAGGTAAAATAGCAAGTAGATCATCATTTAGCACAAAGGATAGTACTTACATAATTTTAACCTTCAAAATGCACATTACAAAGAACCCATGAAAATAGTGCAGTTAACTTATTACATAGCCAAACATAGTGAACTAACCCCCTAGAACTTTCCCTAACCATTGTTATACTAAGATTCACTAGTAGACATTAAGTTCGCACCCATACATTCCGTCAAGGCCCGCCACCCCAGATTCCCTCAATCCTCCCGTTATAAGGATTACTTCTTGAGGGTACAGTCCCATCTTATAACTAGACATTGAGGACATATTTGCAATTGTAGAAGGCTTGACATAAGTGCCAATCCCCAAGTGGCTTTGAAAGTTACACAAAATTAAATATGGAGGATAGCATCCCAACTAATACGCCCACTTTTGTGCTCCATGTAGGATTCCATGAGTAGGTTAGTATCACATTCTATCATATGCAAAAACTTCATTATAACAAGATCATAACTTTGAACATAGCTTTCTAACACGAGACATAAGTCATATAACTTCATTTCATTACATAATAACACATTGCATGCATGTGAACAGACAAAGACAAAACGCAATGACTTTCCACTTTACAAATGCTACTTGTGCACATCGATAATAGCGTCCCATACCCACCACTACCTCTAAGTAGTAGACTCTCTTTTTAAAAGATCTTAGTTCATTACATTATTGTGGAGTGACTGGTTGGCTCGTGTTGTCCGTGTCCGAGATATTGATGTTTCACTAACTCACTTCATACTTTTTTCTTGACGTTGTTATGTTAGGGGAGGGGTGGGGTGGGGGTTATTCTCTTTCACTGACCATAGACCATGCAGAGCTAGTATTATGGGAATAGCCGAATATGAATACCCTCTATAGATACGGATCCCAATTAGTCCTAAGGTATGTCGATTCTTTTAGCATTTCGCATGGAATCATCCAATGTATACATGTTATTTTAGGGCGCACTTGTAAAGGGTAAGTTAGAGATTCTTTCTATGTATGACGTCCTTCTTTTGTGATACACGTGAATAATCATGTCGAAGAGGTGGCAATTGGGTGAGAATATGCTGCTGCTCCATTGTGTACCTCGGCGCAGCGCCTTTCATTTAAATTCTCTCAGGTCTAGAGCTATAACTCGCGTTCTCTACGTAGTCTTAAAAGTTCCTTACCTTAGGTGCGAAGGATAGCTTATTTGATGGCCACATTTCTTCTCACATGAAACGGGTTGCATTCCTTCAATGACAGCTATGGCTTAGAAATCTGCTCATTGTAGGTACTGAGGTTCTATACTAACTATTTGCTTCTGCACTCACAACAAGTATGCACCCTAAAACTCCCTTTTTCAATCGTTAGCTTCATTTATTCATTTATAGTGTGATTTTGTGAGCACACCTTTCATATAATAACAATTTTAATCATATTTATCTCTAGACATATATATATTTTATTTCATTCATCACATTTCAGCACACAGCTAGATGCTTTCGCTGACGGCAGATTTTTCACATTAGAAAAATCTAATTATGCAAGATTACAGTCATTCAATATTTATTAATAGCACTATCATGCATGCTTAATTAACATCATAATTATCATTTCACTTCACATTATATTCAAAACTAAAAATACACACATATATACAATATAATCATGAACTTCAAATAAACACCGCCACTAAAGTTGGACCATACCACTAAAGAGCATTTAACAATAAGGATTCAACAATATAGCAAACTTACTCTTCATCCAAGCTTTCAAACCTACTCGCACTTTATCCAATAATTCATCATAAATTAGACCTTAGGGCAAGTAGAAAACACACAATTCAACCATAACAAAAACATAACTTTAACATTTCCAAGTCATGCTCATTAAGCCCATTTCATAAGCTGAAAAGTTAATAAAAGTATAAACATGGTTTCATTGGGTTTTTTTTTATTAAAACCATAATTTAACACTAATAAAAACTCATTTGAATCATACAAACCTTTTCAATATGCTATTAAGACCCATATTATGAGTACAGAGTAATACTAGAAATTGGATTTTGAAATCTTTTGAAATCTCTTGAATGGGATTGCGCCTGAATGATATATGAGTAGCGGGATGAACTAACGCATACCTATATGAGAGAAACCCATGAGATTTTGGTGAATAAATCCTTATCGAATCCACAGTACCAAAGCTACGCATAGCTCTTGACATTCGAATGGAGTCTTGAGATGCTTTTGTAAGAGGGAAATACCTTGCTTTTGTGTTTGATTGAGAATAATTTTATTTCAATTGAGGGCTTGATGTTTTTTCTATGCTGGAATGGGTGTTAATGACCTAAATATAAGTTATACACACCCCACAAATATCCAAAAACGACCCTACGATAAATAGGCTCCAATTTTAGACAAGTCAAACGTCGCTTAATATTATGGAGTTAATACCTGGAAAGCAAGTCGGCGCCTGGCATGAACTCTGCGTAATAAGGTTTCTTTTAAAAATATTTGAGACAGAGGAGTCCTCGAATTTGTGACCTAATACTTTTGTCCCTTAGAGATGTACCAAGCTCCCGGATGCGGGGAGCTTCTCCACGCTAATGGTTTTCATAATAACTTTTGAGACTGGGAGTCCTGACCGAGACGGCAAAACTTTTTGGCCTTTCTGGACTAAGTTCCCCGCGACACTTAGGCGCCAGTGTTTCCCCCTACTATGTAGGCAAATTGCTGATCTGCCTATCGTGAAGCTTGCTTTTCTTCAAAGGTGGTATCCCGGTTAATTTGGACCTATTTATAATCTCTTTACGTTTAAATACTCATACATAAAACCACATACAATAACTACAGAGACATACTAGTCACATACCATGGGACGAGGCTACTTTCGGCAGAACGTGCTGGTGCGTCCGCATGATGTTCTTTAATTCTTAAACTTCACCAACGACATTCTAATTCTAACTACTGCATTATTATTATGAAACACTTATGCTAAGTCTCTGTTCAACTCTAGTTCTGTTTGACAGGGTGTAGTAGTGTCAATTTCTTGTATTTCTTTTTTGGAAGTATTGATATGATTTTGAGTGTAATCCACATGACCAAAAGAACAATCAATGACTGTAGACAATGATTACATGATAGATCTTATCAAATATGAAATTATGAAAATATCATTGTGTTTATGAAACTGATGTAAATGAATTTCCAAATACTTTTAAATTTATGTATTGTTGAAACTGTGTAAGGTTTTCTGATATGGTACAATGATCATTATTATGAAAGATTTTCATAGATAAGAATTCAAAAGGTTGAAAGGTTTTCTCATCTAAAATGAATCGAATCTTAGGTGCTATTCTAAATCACTTTTGCTTTGATTGGTTGCTTAATTGTGTGTTTCCATGGATGATAAAATTAATATGATTGATGTACATTCATTGGGATCTTAGTTAGCACCGAGAGTATATTAATATGGAGGTCTTTCCTTTATTACATGGCAGATATCTAGTAGAAGTTTCCATTTCCATAATTGCGTGTCCAATGTTTTGGCTAGTACATCCACGTAATTTAGAAGTTATGGTCCGTACCATTGGGCAAGTGGGACTATATTTTTTGGTATTACATAATGTGTCACACCGGGCAGCAGCCTTCCCTGGACGTAACCGGCGTCGTCGGCCTCGATTTTGAGGACTGAAGACTAACCTCTATAGCTTGCGCATATCATTAGCTTCATAGGTAAAAAATGGGCGGAATTTTTTCAACAACATTTCATTGGTCTATTCTGAACATGGAGATTACATAAAGCCTTCTACTGAAGGGCATATATAGGTGCATATAGAGTATCCATATAGCCTTGCGTACTATAGGAAATACTTAGCTCTTTCTACTTTACTTGCACACTAGATATATATGAGAATATCATATAGATATTCTCAAGTAATGTCTCAACTCATCTCATAACCATCTTAACAAAAGTTTTAATTATTTGTGGGCTAAGTCCTTAATCAATGTAACCAAGACGCACATATTGGTCATAACAATTTTTAGTACTCAAAAGAAACGAAAGAATATAATGAGTTCTTATACTGAAGGCGGACAGCAACGGTAATGTGACAGATCATAATCCACATACAACTTATAAATGGTTTCTACTTTGGTTTACGGTGAAGTGATACTTGGCAAAGCCTTGGGACGGTAAAAACGGGGAGCATATGGCGCTGATCTGAGGTGACCAAAGTATCACTGGAAAAGGAACGCGAAGCACGGAGAGGAGAGGGGGTAGAGGGAAGGGAACGAGGCACGTCGGTAGCGGTGGGTGAAATTGAGAGCGGGACTAAAAGGTATAGATTTGAAAGGGGGAATCGATGGGGATGGGGGTGGAGAGAAAGGAGTCGTAGAAGGAGTTGAGGTTGAGAGATGGCCGTTTGATGACAGGAGTGCCGGAGAAAGGAATAGAACAAAGAACGGAAGGGGACGTACATAGTAATAGAGTCGGGCAGAGCATTGAGAGGATTATAAGACGGGGTTTGGTAGGGTATGGAGGGGGTGGAGGAGGGAAGAGTATAGAGTTTATTCTAGTCGATCGAGTGGTAAAGAGGAGATGTTAAGGAGCAGAGTGATTTGTGAAGGATAAAATGGATTTTTTAACTGTAGGCGAGCAAAGAGCAGGGGGTGAAAAAGGAAGATAAAAAGGAGAGGGGAGAAGGTGTAGCCAGTAAATGAGATAGGAGGGGGAAAAGATAGGGCGGAGGCGAAAGGGGGGTAGGAGTAGGTACAGGATGGAGGGAGAAAATCGAAGCAAGCTGCTTTGTTTCAGTAGACAGTAGGGGAGTGGGGGTCGGGACATGACACTACGTAACTAAGAGGAGTAGTCTAGCGGAACAAATCAGATATGCTCCTTCCTTCCTCATCTATTTTATATAAAACGGTATTGATCAGAAGTGAGAACTAATGATGAGATATGCATCTTCTTCAAAGTCGTCTCAGAAGCATTTCAATGACCAGAACCTAAAATAATGAGGAGAAGGGAGTAAATGGGGTTAGTACACCACTTGTATCAAGTATGAGACCATATGCACTCAAATCATGAAATCATGCTACGAAAAGGGATATTTGATTAAATGTTGAATATTTACTTGCAAAAGTGCCTATGCTTCATTCTCGAAGGACCATGACGAATCATAAGACAGTATTCATTAAGTCATTAGGGCCCCCCAATGTAGCATCGACAAGCACCAACGATACTAAAGTTGCGTCAAGTCAATTCATCATCCTATAAGTGAACCATATAGTCAAAGATCTATATCATGCAAGTCATAATAACACAACCATGATTTAAGAGTAAATTTCAACATAACGCAAGACAAGACCATTACTCATAGACCTTTCTCTTAAGTCCCTACTTTGTTTCTTAATGTATCTAGGCAAAGGCCCCATAAGCTTCCTTAATCAAATCAACTAGGTGCAGAACGTCATAATAATGACCAACTTCACATAGGCATAATAATTAAAAATTTTTAAAAAGAGTATATAATATCATCCTATTATAGAAGTAGAGACGAATGTCACTATGTTCATTGTATAGTAATTCATGTCTGCCTCCTAGTGTTCATTAACATGTAGCATCATCATATACCTAATCTAGTTAGCATTTATAAGCATATACATACATAAGAACAGGCTCTCTCTAAGACTTCCCTTAAGGTATCTTTCCAATATATATATAGTATAAGTCTCGTAGTCCCTCTACGCTATGACTAAGAGAAACCGCTTAGGCTTCTGCTAGTTATAGTTCATACCTTTATTTCATTTTGTTGGGTAATATCTTCGCCTAGTGACCTAGACAAAACTAATGTGGAATTCGCGATGTCTCTGGAAACGGGGGGCTACACTGAAGGTAGGGGGACTATTTCGCAAGGTAGTACCAACCCTGAAGATCGTGCAACTACTACTTGGATGCCACTGAGCTGCTATTTCTATAGGGGGCACACATATCAATGACACTAGGGATATATAATCAGGGACCCTATTTATGCTCATGTGCATTAAGCTCCAATCTCAAGAGTTCATTAGTGTATCGTACGTATCGCTTATGATGGGAAGGGACACTCTTTCACTTTAGTTCACACTAAGTTCTAAGTTAGAGTGGCCTATTTTGAAGGTCCTTTAATACTGTCTTATTAATCATCATAAGCTCATATGTAGGCGCATAGGGTCTGTCCGCTTGATAAACGATCATCATCAATAGCTCTAATATAATTTGCAGGATGAAACGGAGAGTGGAGAGCAGATGAGAGGGATAGAACAAAACCTAAGAGGGAATATACATCCTCGAACTAAGAGTATTGTCCTTTCTTACAATCCATACAATAGTTTGACGTATTAACATCACCTCATGATAGAGTATAATTGAAAAGTCTATCCTATCCTGTGCATTTCCAGCCTTAGACGAACACTCTCACATAAACATTGTCAATGTACGATTTCAATTCAACATATTAACACAGTCGCTACAGGGAAAATGGCTTATAAGCTTCAATGATTATATGCTCATATAGGGGCAACATAGTCATTGCAGCTTACACCTAAAATTAAGAATAATTGAAAGTAAAGAGTATGAGATCACAAGACTATACCATGTCCTCCTTTCATATCCATCAGTAAGGGTCTTCCATTCGGAACTCCTTATTCAAACCCACTAAGGTGTAGTATCACTATACAAGAATATTCAATATAATAACAAGGCTAATTGATGCACTACATCACCATCCATTACTAGTTCATAGCTTAAGATTGAAACTTAGGACATAGTCACAAACTAGATTAATTACTGAAGGACTCCCATGATAGAAGTATAATTCACCCTAATTTATTCATAATTGATACAATATCATAATCTAATAGTTATTAAACATATAACCAATTCAATTGAACCAACATAACATAATTCACATCATGATAGAAAGGGAAATAAGTCATCTTCTTCAAACTAGACCAATCTATAAAGAAATAAAATAATTGAGTTTGAATAAATTTCATCTTTCAATATCATAAAGAAGATCATAAAGCAAATCATTTTACTAGATTGGATAAAGACACATAAACTCAATCTTTGGAATAGATTTGATGGATACTGGCGTCATTGAGGTAAAGATGTCTCGGGTGAAGGGAATCTGCATACCTTATGTTTGATGAATCATTGATGGAAAACTTTATCCTTTTGAAGCCCATTGAAAAACGCAACCTCTGCTGGTGTTCATGGGTTTTTTCTTGAGGATAAAAGATAAAAAGATAAGAATAAAGTTTTTTGGATTTGGAATTATGAGAGCTTAGGTTAGTCTAATTAGGTTAGATGCTTTATATAGGTTGTTAAATAACTTAATTAGACCTCCCTTAATCCGCAAATAATTAACTAACCTCTTAATTAATGAATTTAAATCAACTAGAACCCTACAACAACTCAGGCCCTCAGAGACGAGATCCCAACAAACGGTCCGTCTATGAGACAACGGTCACAGAACCCTTCATCCTATTGGTCCGTCGTTTGGGTGAGAGAGTGATCCAAAACCAGTCTTGATGAAAATTACTAAGTGTTCATCGATGAGGCAGTCGATGAAATGTTGATTTACACATGGATCGTGGATTACAAGTCATGGGTCACACTGCCTTTGGCAACTCTTTTACACCAAAGGCAAGGGTCCTCCTCAAGGGCCCTTGGTTGGTCCTTGGGGAGTTGTGCCTAGGCGTTTGGACTATTTACTAACTCTAATACCTATTGTGTACTAGACGCTTACCACGCACCAATTTACAAAAAAATGCATTTTCCAACCTCGCTAGAAACTTAGTTAAATAGGCTTAAGTCATGGGTCTAGCACCTCTCTTGAACTAGTTTTTGGACGTTAATCGATGTTCATTGGAGCATTTTCATTTGCGTAGCTCCTAAATTAAAGCGTCTGATATTCATTAAATTGACGGCTTAACATCAGTTTATAAATATTTTGACCTTAGTTAGGGCTCTGTAATATGTCTTAGATTTTTTAAGTGTTACATTATCGCCCCCTTTGGTTAACTATTCGTGCCCCTAGATTAACTAAAATCTTTTGAGAGGAAAAAAAATACTCAAGATCTAGGGGCACCAAGCAAACAAAATTTCTTTCATCATGAATTATCACCATGCAAATCATGAAATTTTACACAATAAAAGTTCAAAAATCATGCAATTAGCCACACTAAAGGGCTCAAAATTAGCAATTATGAGGATTTCTGTTCTTCATCAACAATCACGCATGAGGCTTTCAACATATCATATCTTAGTCAATTATATGCAAAAACTTGTCTTAATTAACAACCTATGCTCAATATTATTACATAATACTCCCCATATCAAATGAAGCTAACATAACTGAAAAAGAATAATTGGCAATATTCAAGATACATATACACAATTTCATTGTAACTTCATGTAATGACAATAAATGCATATATTGTTGCACTTCAACTAAAATCAAAAGCAACTTCAATTTTTGTGCATTATTTTATATTAGTAATATTCTTCGAGGCAATTAAAGGTGCATGAACGTAAAATTATCCGACCCCACCACCGATTTGGAGTTGGGCTTTCGGTAGTGTTTGCATTAAAGCATGGAGTACAATCTATCTATATGGGATTAAGTGTGAAGTCTATACGGATAATCGTGCGCTACAGTATGTCTTTACTTCAGAAAGATTTGAATTTGAGAGCAGAGAGGATGTGGAATACTGAAGGACTACGATATTACCATCTTGTATGCAGCCCAAGGAAAGCTAATTGTTGTGGGGCTAGACGGCCACATTAAGTAGAAAAGCAGGGAGGGCATGAGGTAGTTAGCTTCACTTGCAAGCCTCTATGACGCCGCATTGGGGTAGTAGAGTTTCAGCTCTTACTGGCTAATGACTTTTTCAGGGCTAGAAGTAAATGAGAAGGGTAGAATTGTTGTCCAGTTGGAAGTGCGAGATCTTGCTTATTTGTCTTGACCAGATCAAGGGAAAATAGTTTGATAATGGGTATGAGTAAATCTAAGCCGGAATTTGAGGAAAATTTGGTGTTTTGCGAGTAGAGGCTTAGAAGTAAGCGCGATAATGGATTGAGTAGTGTTTTGAGAATTAAGGGAAATGTGTATGGTGTGGCCCGCGTGTTGATGATTTGATCCACAACATTCTATCGAGGCTGCATATTCCGGATAATTCTATAATCATCCTGTGCATAACCAGATGTAACTCCAATAGTTTACGCGAAGGCAATCAACTTTTGGGTGGATTATAAGGAAGCGTGACATTGTTTGATTTTGATGCTCAAATGTCGAAAATTGTTCTTAGCATGTAAAGGTATAACATGGGCGAGAGGCGCGGGGGATACTACTTCAGAGAATGTGGCCGGGCCTTCTTAATGCAGTGGGTAGAGATATTGCCATGTAGCTATGCTTCGTGGTTGGTCGTGTTCCGAAGACATTGGCTAAGTTCTGATTTCTATTTGGGTAATTGTGGTTCATTATACTAAGCTGCTCACGTTCATTCCGGTTTCAAGCTGACTTAACGCCTACTAGAGAGTTAGCCAACCTTATATCTCAATCTTGTTCGATTGCATGGAGTTTCCACTGTCCATCATATCAGATAGAGGTACCAGTTTACAATTCTAAGTTTGAGAACATTGCCTTGCTTGAATAGTCTAAGGTTGGACGGCTTAGTACTGGCATTTCAGCACTCAGACGGGTCATGGCAGTCAGGGGGGGGGGGGGGGGTGGCGAGACAATTCAGTGTGTTGAAAATGCTTGCGTGCATGTGTAATAGAATTTGGTGGTCATTGGGATAACTTCTTACCTTAGAAGAGTTTTGCAATACTAATCATAGTCTATCAACCCACAGTATTGATTATGGCTCCTTTCGAAGGCATAGTATGGGAGGAGATGTGGTCTCCCGGGTCATTGGTTGGTGTTGGATGCATTCGAGGTTAGAACCGTTTGGGGTAGCTTACGCTTTTGAGGGATTAATTAGAGAAGCTTGAAATCTATTTTCAAGAAAATCTTTTAGAGCGTTCCAGTAGCGAAAATGAGTATGCAGTATCCGAAAGTTAGGGGGACTTGGGTTCTGATGAGGGTGGAGCAGATCTTGCTGAGGGTTTCGCCAATGAAAGGGGTGTATGGCGTTTGGTTAAAATAGTGTAGGGAAGGCTAAGGAAGCCCGCAAGGTATATTGGGACATTTGAAGTCTTAAGCGAGTAGGGAGGTGCTGATGAATTAGTCCTTCGCCTGGGCAGGGTTGTCAGGAGTGCATCCGCGTATTTCATGTGTCTATGGCTGACGAAGATAGCTGCTTCATGGGGGATGGAAACTACATCATCGTTCTGGGGATTCAGTGTCTGGGGGGGGCTTGATGAAAATTTGACTTATGAGGAGGAGTCCTGTGCCATCTGAGATAAGACATTCGGCAGTTGAGATCAAGGAGATTGCATTCCATCGAAAGTTCAATGGAAGAATGACCAATCTTAGAGTCCCTTGGGAGTAAGGAGCTCGATATGCAAGAAAGATACGCCAGCCACCTGTTTACAGATTCAGGTACTCCTTTTGCCCTTGTTTTTCTTCTTATGATTGTTTCGAGTAGGACGAACGATGGTAAATTGGTATCTAATTGTAATTACCTGTTTAGAGTGGAGTTCTTTTGAGGGTCCGCAGATTTTATTTCTGGCAAAAACCTGGTCTGAGTCAACGGATCCCGGACCGGTGACCGTCATAGGCACGACGGAGCGGGCGTTCTAGGGGTCCTCGTTCCAAAATACTTAGAATTTTAGAAATTTGGCGTGCATATATGTGTTGACTTTATTATGATCTATACTCTAAATGTAAAGGTATGAGATTATGCATAATGGAAATCTATGTAAATGCTTTAAGAACACTTTGAGAATCAATTTCCATGATAATGATAGTGTTTTTTGTCTTGATTCAAAGACTATTCTCATCGATAGCATAAACAATGAAAATGATGTTGAAATGTTTCTCCACGCATAACTGCAATGTTACTAAGATGTAAAGGATTCCAGCACGCTAATTGAAATCTAATACTACATGTGGATCATATGGGAAAGGTTTTTCAATTACGCCATGATGCAGATCGATCCTAATGTAGTAAGTTGGTTGATTGTCCATAGGCCATCCGGCATCATAAAAAAATTTGGATTTAACAGAGTACTCTATATTGATTAATCTTAGAAGCTGAGTAAAATAATGATTATGAGATTGAAACTTATCTAAAGAGAATGTTTATAGGGTCGCTATAAAGCAAGTCTTCGAGATGGGAAGCTTCGCGGACTATGAAGGCAGATGGGTTTGTATAACGATTTATCTTAATCTAATAAACTGTGTGCTCCTTGTATGATATTGGCATAGTGGTATTCAATCTAACCAAAGTAAACGCATGGGTGTATATCGTTAGATAAGTATGGGGAGGATCAGATCAATTTTTTTCTTGGTCAACAAAGGGTGAATTACGTATTTCTCACAATGATCTCATATGTCGGTGTATTTTATTTTCACAATCACAAACAAAGAATGAATTAATGAACTATTTACTCAATAAAGAATCTTCCTCTGATCAGTTCACGTACGTCTTAAGGATGATGGATCTGTAATATATGGTGTTAATGGGTTTACTAGCATGGAAGGAGATTTATAGTGTTCATAAATGCCATAAATTGGCACATAGTGTGTTTGAAGTTATTTGTGAAATGTTTCTCTTATATTATACTAATCTATGTATTAACTATGTTTATGACTCATGCTCCACTATCTTTATGATGATGTTTAAAATTGGGAAAATGCATGATATCAAATGAAATATCTTTTTTCATGTTTTTATGCATGACTATGGTACTTTGTTCATTTTTGTACTGACACCTACAGTGCCTACATTTTCCACAAGTATAGGGTCCGGTTCTCGAGGTGATCATTTTAGTGGAGAATGCTTGGACTTGTATATGATCCTAGTTTGTTGGTGAGTCCTCGTTATCGAGGACACCTTTTTGCTGTGTTGTTGTTTCTTTCAGTTATTTCCCTTTTGGAACATGTTTTATGACCTTGGCCCTATTTGGTTGAAACATTATAATATATGGTTGTGTTGTGACTTATGTCTAGACTTCCTATTTCATTTATGAAAATTTCAGACTTGAAATGTGTTTTAATTCTTATTGGTCTATTATTTATGTTATGAGGACAAAGTGGCTTATATGGAGTACCTCAGGGGTATAGTTCTCCATGTACAAAGATCTTGGGTACTCACATGGGTGTGAAAACTTTTTTTGAATAAGATCACAAACTCCCCACCCTCTGTATTCAAAGTTGGTTGCAATTATTGGCATGTGGCTATATAAATATTAGAATTGGTGCTTATAGTTTAGGTATCGGCAACAAATAGTACCTAAAAAGTGTAATATAATACGCAAAAAAAACATACTAGTGTTGATTTTCTAGGAGGATTTAGAAAAATGGATGAAAATTGGGTAAAGTGCAATAACATATAAGTTATACATAAACGAAAATACTAAGAGACTTCTTCTGTAAGAATTACAAAGGTAAGAATGAAATCATGGCCTTAGTGAATACTACCTAATATCTAAGGCTAGCCATTTCAGGCCTAATAAAACTGCCGTGTGTATATTTAATATATACTTGTAACATCCACTTTAGGAGTGATGGGTAAGATTAAATGATAATAAACTATAAAGAATTCGAGGATTCTCTCCTGAAGTCAAACTCATTGTAACAGCGAGACAAAAGAACCTGCAACGAAGCATTGCACCTAGTAAGGACTGCAAAGTTCTAACTATTCATTTACGCATAGAGTTGATGGTTTTATGTTTGATTTTTATGTATGCATACATGTCTACTACTAGTAGTATAATTTGTGCAATGCATAGTAGGGAGTCATATGAAACGACATCATGCATATAATATCATTCAATGAACTTGCTATTGTGACTTGTGGTTTTTAAGTGGTATTTCTCATTGTTATATGTTATTGTGCATGATTATTTGTGATTCTTGGTAGGATAGGGTACTACACCAGTACACTAACTATAAATAGCTCGGGCTGGTATATTAACTAAGGATATACTTCACGTAGCGCACTTCTGATTTACCAACCCTCTTAAAAAGACATAGGTGAAACTAGAGCATAGATTGTGTATTGATGTTTTAAAGTCCTAAAATGAGTTTAAATATTGTTAGGAGGCAGTGTGTAAAGTTTGGAGGTCTGCCTGCAAAACATACATGACTTTGAAAGGTTTGCATCGAAACATGCTTGTGTGTCTTAGTGTGTTTCATTGAGTTTTATGTGTTCTTTGTTGAAATTGAAGTAAGGGGTTCCTAAATGTGTGAACGACTATATTCAGGTTCTGTAAAGTTTGCCTGGCTAAATGATCCGGGGCATGGACCAACCATAGGGGCGCATGAGAATGTCCATCGTTGAGCAAAGCTTGTAAACAAACCTCACTATGGATGGGATGTAACACCTCCAGTATGGCGGTGTCGACGCCCGCATTTGTTTGGTGGCATAGGTATGACACTTCATGGGCTGGGGATCAGATCTCCCGGTTGGCTCAGGCCTTCTGACCGAAACGGGCACTGCGCCCATGAGAGTCCTGTTACGACCACGCGGGCAAGTAACCCTATGAATTAGGGATATCACTCTTAGGGGTGCAGGAACAAGGTATCCTTGATACTTCTTTTCATTACATAAAACATCAAAGTGAGGTGCTACGCATTTAAAATTTTACCTTATCATAATAATAAGAACAACATAAACTTTAAATACTAACATGGAATTCTCATCGTGCACACAGCCTTCTCATAAAGACCACAATAGAATATCTTAGGGACACAACCCTTTACAATTGACCATAATAGTTGTGTGTGCTTAATAAGTCTTAAATGATTAGAAAGCTACTAAGTAGACTATGCTCCTCGATATATGGAGGACATACTTAGTCTTGAGAGAGTTGATTCCCAAGCCTTGGCTTCTAGACTTCTTCTTTCCTCCAAACTTTCTTATAGAGTATTGAAAAGCATGGGGTTAGTACAAACATTGTATTGAGTATGGAATATGCAAAAACATGGAAAAAGGATGTTTTTGTAGAAATAAGCTTTCATGCCAATTAAGTAAATGATTATAGAAGTAAAATAACATATAGATATCATTTAGCACATATGATAGCAACTTGGCAATGAACATTCACCTTCAATGCACTATTATTCCGTGATACCCATGCAAAAATATTACATATATTGAATTCATTACTAGACAGCACACAGTAGTGAAGCTCACCCCATAGAAGATTCACCTAACCAAGGTATCTAAGTATTCGATAAGGTAAGACATGAGGAAGCCGAGCCTATGTTCCAATTTCTCTTTCTTCAAGACCCACACGCCAAGATTACCTTCCAAGACTTCCATTATAGTCTTACTCATTGAATTAAGCAAGACACTATCTTAGAGACCTAGACAGTAGAGAAACACTACTTGCATCCAGTAACTTCACATAAGTGCCACTCCCAAGTGGACTTGCATTTTACACAAATGTGGCAATGTGAGATAGAGGCATCGCGCATAGCTATCTACATACTCTCGCAGCTTTGTGTTCTTGAGATTATGAGGTTACTAGCCCTCCAACATTAATCATTCATAAAACATCTTATACATAGCGAAAATCTTTAACATGATCTATTAACACTAGATAATTAAGTGGCATAGCTCGTATTCATTACATACATAAAAAAACATCCCTACTGATTGAAGGCAAGACACTAAGAATCCCCGTCCCCGTTCAGTGTCTACTCGTGCAATAAATAAATATTGTCCCATACCACAACTACCCTAAGTAGTACACATTTTAGAAGACTTAGTTGATTACATTCTTTTGTGGGGGATACCTTTAACCAACATAGAACATGAGAACTAGTGATAGAATCCTGATATTAACCCTTATTGGATGAGGGGTCCCCACTTGCATAAGGTAGGTCATTCTTTTATCGGAGCTTCTACCTGGGAGATCTTTGATAGCTAGCAAACAAATTACGTCTATGCGTATCATGCACAGATTAAGGGAAATGAGATTGATTCTAAGTACATTTCATTTTATTGATAACGAGATTACCTATTTCAAGAGGTGCGTTGTGTAGCAAGCATCTCTACTCTAGGACGTGGTACCCCGGACTCCCTCTTTCAATCCTCTCTATCGTGCTTAGCGATACTCCCCCCACGTAGACTAGCATCATTTCTTTACATAGGGTCTAACAAATACTTATTGGTAATCACATCTGCTATGCTCACATATCGAGTGTCCATTCGCTTCAACAATCTTGGAATGCTTTGGGAGGTAGCGAGGTTTCTCAGTAAAACCATCTTTCTATCTCAAGCTCACGTGACGAGTGTTCACTGAACCCCAGCAAAACTCGACCCCGAATTTCTTTCTAGGCTCATTCATATTCATTCGTACTATGAGTGTGTGATCACACACCATTCATATAACAGTAAACGCATTTGCCATGCATACTGGATATATATACATATATAATATATATATATATTATATATATATTATAGATAATATATTACTATTATATATATATGATATAATATACTATTTATACACACAGCACACAGCAACCGCGAACCATATATATTATATATATACCGATATATATATATATCAGACTTTCATTCATGCATATTTACAGTGCACTAGGCATGCTTCAACATGAACCTATTTTTCACTTAGAAACACTATCATGCAAGATGTCACATTCAGATCTTTCTAAGACACTGTGATGCTTAAAAAACATCGATAACCTCATGTCACTTAACCTTATATGACTTCAAGTACACTTCAAAATACACAACATTCTAGACGAAAGAATCCTGGATTTCAAATACACAGGTCAACGGGCCGAAGTCCGAAAGTTCGACTACCTAAGATCTTTTAACAATAAGGATTAAACAATTATAGCCAACTTATCCTTCATCAAGATTTCACCATCTATTTCACAATTTAGCCCATATATTCATCATATAATTATCCGCTTAGGGGTTAGTCAGTAACACACATAGTACAACGCTTCACAAAAACACAAAGCTTTATACATTTATCCAAGTCATTCTCATTAAACCCATTTCATAAGCTTAATAGTTGATAAAAGTACAAATATTGTTTCATTGAGGTTTTGTAATTAAAGTCATCGTTTAACAGTAAGAACAACGCATATGAATTATTAGAACATTTTCATGTGAAGACCCATACTTAGAGTCAAAGAATAAAGAAGTTGGATTTTGAAAACCCTTTTTGAATCTCTTTGATGGGTTCCTTTAATTAGAGAAGAGTCAAGGATGAACTTCCATACCTTAATATGAAGAATCCCACGAGATTTGGTGAAGAAAATTTTTATGCATCAATAGGGCCGGCGTAAGGCTGGGCATGACTTGACGGCTTCATGGAGGCTTTAGAGGGTTTTGGAAGAAAAGATCTTTTTAGGGTTTTCGGAATTTTTTATTTCTAATTGAGGTCTTGAATTTTTTATGGGGTAATGGGTGTATAATGACCTAAAATCAGTATTACCACCCCCCTCAAAATACGCAAAACACCCCCACATTATAAATACCATTTTATACAAGTCAAACTTCACTTAAATTTTTGGAGTTATCATCGGGGAACAAGTTCGTAACGCGGAGCTGCTACTAGAACGTTTTTCAAAATAATTTTTATAATAGGGGAGTCAGCGACGTGGAAAAATAATTTTGGCCTAAGATGGACCATGTTTTCGACGCGTCCAGCCATTGTTCCATGCTAAGCCACGATGCTTGAGATTATCCGATCGAGACAACGATTACTTTGCCTTACAAGGTGGGGTCACTTCGTGGACCCCTAAGGCGATCCTTGGGAAGTCTATAAATAGCCTGGGTCTTTTCGATCGCTGGTTACTTATTTGTACGCGGATTACAAGTGTTTTTAACAAGTTTAAGACTCCATAATTACAACATATAAAAGACATACTAACTACAAGGCACAACAGTACATCCAAACATAGGTTATTGTCTGAACATCTTGGTCATGCCCGCTTGAAGTTTGACGTCCTCAAAGCATCACCTAACATGACTCTACTGTTTAAAATACATCATTATTAACTTGATGAAGGCACATGTGAAGATTCTATTTCAGCACTTAGTTTTTATTTGATGGTGTTAATAATACTCCCCCCTCATCTTGGAAGGGGCAACATTCCTTCCTCCTGACGGTCTCAACACTTTTGAGACTTCAACGATCGCATACAATAAGAGACTCTACCTACACATATAATCGAGGTCATAACATTCATAGTGAATGCACAACACTCACAAGGAACACAAATTTAATTTCATTAAACACTTTAAGAAACATAAGCAATTTGGAATAAATTCCATAATTCAAAGAGCACACATACTTCATCATTTTCATTTCATTTGTGGAGTAACTACCTTCTCCAACATTAGACATGCTCAACACATCATTTCAAAACTCAACATGTAATAACTTTCAAATCAAACATTGGCACATGACATAAAAGCCACTCATCATCATAAGGATAAAAGCAACTCATAGTAATATGCAAGACTCTAAACATAACGATACTACTAAGAATTTTTGTCTCAATCTTGAGTAAGAATAGATGGAAAAGATCAGATATCGACTACCCTCCTACTAAACTCATTCTCCTCCACTTAAGGGAAACTCATCTAAATAAAAAAAAAAAGAACTATAATTTACCAGGGATTCTATTTTGGATTATCTCTTTAGCCTCTTCTCATCAACTCTTGTTAAGGCCCTTACCAAGAATCTTCAAGGTCTCATACTTCAAAATCCCACAACACCTCTTATAACGTTTAAAGTCATACTAAACTTAACTTTTGAACATAAAGAATAAAAATTAACTTACTTGATAATATTTTTTTAGAGGTAAGTTTGTAAATTTTGAAATTGATTTTGGGTCTGTCAACATCAACATCAAAGGAACTTGAGCCAAAATGTATCGACGACTATCACGGCTATAGGTCTGCATGGCCATGCATATTTATATACTGTGTCATGATGCTTATTAAGTATTAAAATGAGTTATAATTATGGTTAAAGATGGTATATGGATTTTCTATAAAGTTTGAGGTCAAGAACGTCAATAATGTCAAGTTAGTTGAAGTAAGTGTGTCTTGATGGGGCCTAGCCTGTTTGGACGAGTTGAATGTGTTTGTTTTGGGTTAAACTTATGTGGAAGGTATTCAACTTTTTAATATTTGTATTTATGTTGTAAACGTCTTGGTACGACTTCTAAAGGGACCCACAGAGCGCCACAAGAAGGACCCAAGGATGGTCAAGACAATTCTTTGGCAGTGTCAATTTATGGGCAAAACGATGGCCAGTTGGTCAACCAACGGCAAGTTGGTGAGGTACCATCGATTTTTACTAAAATTGGGAAGGTTTAAACCCAAAATTTAGCTAAGGACTAGTAGAAGGAAGAACAAGAGATTGGTTGTTACTTACTCTATGCGGCCAGTGATTGCTCGTGCAATGGTGGTCTGTAGACTGTGGCGTACGGTCACGGTATTTTATTAAGGGGTGAATAGGAATCGCACCCCACATCCTTACCTGATCCCTGAATAGGTTTTATTGATCTAATTTTGTCTGTGATACAAGGTATTTTAAAAACGTGAAGAAAATTCGGCTTAGAATGCCTTCATCTACCGTAATAAACGCTTCTTCCCTGCCAAAATATTCTATCTAGATAGCCTCGGCAATGTCGTAGCTCCAGAAGCGAGTAAGACTTGTGGGCGAGAGCGGTGAGTGTGTCGGTGGGATGAATCATCATGTTTAGTATATTTCTATGTATATAGGGGCATGTTTAAATTACTTAATGCTCTGAGTTATCCTTTAATCTAGGGCTGTTAGGGTTATATTGCTCAAAAGTTTCAAAGAAGTTTATGATCAAAGTTTCGTTTTTTCTTTTTTTCTTTGATCTCTGGGTTCTTTCTTCAAAGTTTATGAAGCCCCTGTCCTTTCAATAACATGGATTTAGCCTGATGTATGTCTTTATGATATTGATCTTATGATATTTTTTTGGGCGATTCAATTATCTTAATATGTTGTTTACTGCTAGTATGTATATTGATGTTGTATCATTGATATGTAGGTCCATGTGAATCAATACGTAGGTTGAACAGCGCTAGCCCAGTCTTCTATTATGATCATTGAAGTGTAAGGTCGGCAGAATTGGTTAAATCAAGTATAGATTTTTGGGGTTCTGTGGCGGTACTTGTAGGGCTACTGTTTTAGAGCTTCATTAGCCATGGTTATTGTGGATCTTATGTTTTAATGATGAAAAAATTCAAGAGGCTTGATTTGAATTGCTCTAGGTTCTTTTAGTCTATGATAGTAGTCAACTTGTGATCCTTATGTTAGTAGTTGTTTATATGAATTGATCATGATTAATTTTCGGTTTATTGGCTTTCTACTATAACGTTATGAGAGTGATGAATCCTATGTGTAATGGATGTATTCTCGGTGCAATTCATGATAGTTTGAATAGGATTAACGTTATGTAGAACTTACGGGTCCATGAATTTTAATATGAAGTACATGCTTACAGTGAATTCGGATCTGATTGGAAATTGTAGGAAGTGTTCCTTTTCAAGATTATGTTTTCATCAATTATGCTACCAACTGCCCATTGTATTTACTTTATTTGTAATATGGTTGATTATTCATACTTGGGAAAATCAAAAGATGACTATTCCTGCTCTACTCGTAACATTGAATATGACATTTTAATGTCTCTAATAATAGTAAAAATCTTGATCTTAGAAAGGGGCTTTAAGGCACATTTTACAATAAGATCTGGGAGTGTATGATTAGCTACTGACATCTTTTGAAATTATGATTGAATATGACTTATAATCGCATCGTTGACGTGAAATTGGTTGATGGTTCTATGTCGCTTCTAACGTTCTAGTATGGTTAATGTATTGTAGCTAGTTGTAATCTGTTACGGTTGTATCTGGTCTTATGCTTAGAATCATGTATGTACTGTTACGCTTAAGATACTTCCTTATACTTGAATTATTGAATAAATACATTAGTACATTGAGAATGATGACGCTGTAAAGTGCTAAAGGATTTGTTTAAGAATCCCTACCTCTGCGTTTTATTCTCTATTCATTATAGTAATGTTGATGAAGCCTTGTATGGCGATTGTGTGGTGATGGTCCACTTATGGTGGCGGTGTTTACTTTATTTTCTTACATATGTGTGACCATGTCGGCGTAGAATTTAAATTGGATGACTATATTAACAATTGCTTATAATGACACTATTGAAGATTATGATGGTTCTACTTGTTCCTATTCTAGTTTTTGATGTATGGGTGTAAATGTGGCTATTGTATGAGCATGTGTATCCCATGTTAGGGTTTAAAGTATAGTGGCTTCCATTGATGAGTTAATATTTGATCATCCCTCTACTATGTACTCCTGTGATGAGTAATAGATCTTTGGAATAATCCTCTTACCCTATTGCACTCGGCCTATATTACTTTATTTGGATCTCTTGTTTCGTAAGCCATGGCCCAGCTTTAGATGTTCGGCATTTACTTATTGGGTCATTATGGACACTTATCGAAAATCCTGCATATGTTCCTTTTAGACTTCCACTAACAGATTTCCTAGTATCATGGTTCAGCATGTTCGTCGACGCAACTCGGTATGAATTGAGTAGGCGGGAAAAGGCCCAATTTGGCGCTTACTTCTAAAGAATCATTCCCTTAACCCATCCATATAGGGAACACATAGTGCTCCCTTGGTATCCGATGGTTAACAGACATCCTGCCCCCGTCCCCCCCACGCCCCTTAAGAGATGTAGTCATTCAACCTTTGCAAGACCTATTCTTTCAACTCATTAAGACTCAATAAATGTGTGTTTTGACTTCAGACTCAACCGCTTATAAGATGGTGCGCTTGCGAGGTTCTGATGTCATCTATGGAACGGGGGTCGGTCGTCAAGACAAACTGATCAGCCATCATACCACGGCCTACCTATGACAACCTATGGATGGGGGGGGGGGGGGTTTTTTTTTGTTTTTTGTTTTTGGGCTCACTTCCTTGATAGGTCTTTTTTGGCTTAATCAATTTGGGATACACTACACATAGTCATACGACTTAGGGCATCTTTAACTACATTAGCTTTACCGGGATGATAAAGGACACTCATATCATTATCATTCAACAACTCAAGCAACCTTCTTTGTCAGAGATCCTTTTGGTTAAACATATATTGGAAACTTTTATGATCGGTAAAAACGTTCAACATGAACCTAGCAGTAATGCCATCTCATAATTTTAAGAGCTAAACACTGGCACATAACGCTAATTATAGGTCATGAGTGGGGTAACTTCCACTGGCATTGTACTCTTCTAGTTTCCTAGAGGATAAGCTTATCATATTCCCCCGTTTGCATAGAACACATACCACTAAACTCTACTCGAGAGTGCGTCCTACACGCACAAAAACGCTTTTTAGCTCCTACTGGCTAAGTAAATCATCAAGTCGGGGGGGGGGGGGGGGGGGGGGGGGGGGGGGCGGAAGTAAGCGCTATCTTTCAACAGATAGAAGCTGCTCCTCATCATTTCCTCTCCGTACCACATCGACACTTTTTACTCTTTTGGGTCCACGTAGTCAAAAGAGACGCAATGGACGCAAAAACTACATCCATCGAACCTGCTGATTGTAACTCCACTAAACTCCTAAGAAACTCCTAATTTAGTCAGATTCAATGGTGCTAGGCCAATTTTGCATCTACTCTCAGTCTTCCTTGTGGTTACTTCGAATTACCTCACTTCAGAATGATGGTTCTCCAGGAAAAGTCACCGATCTCAACCAAAACTCACAAACTTACTATATTTGTTATTACAAATTGATGTTCTTCTTTATGGGTTGTAAATACATACTATCGAATGACCCCCAATGATGATCATCCTCATTTTGATATACAAAGATATCCTCATGTAAAGACAATTACAAACAATCTAGGTAATTTTCGAAACACTCTATTCATTATTTTGATAAATTGTCGCCAGGGCATTAGTGAGATCGAGACTTGACGTGCAAGAACTCATAACCTCATGACCTATTCAAAAGAGAGGTCTTGTTATATCCTACCCTGTCACGTTTAGATCCCCGCCAACGCTCAAGTGTATCTTTGAAAAGTAAGCTCGTCCACTTGGAGTTGGTTGGTCAATTAGTATATAATCATTGAGGGAGATTGGTGACTTTATTTTTTAATGGTGACCCTTGTTATGTTGGCGGTAATCAATACACATTTCTCCATAAGAGCGGGCTATCCTTCTTTTTGTACTCATCAGGCTAACACAGAAGCACGGAGTAACCCTTATGGAGATATTAGCTAGGCCTATAAAGGCTATTGTCAAGTGCAAGATCTTTGAACTGAGCTTTAAACTCCTTCAAGCGCCTAGATCTATCGAATATTGAGGGATTGAAATGGGATTTTTTTCCTGGTATCGACAAAATCGACCATTTATACCCGTTCGGGAGCAATACCGAAAGTGTCATTTGGGGGAAACACTGCAAAAATTCATCATCACAGAAACTGGCAGCCGAGCTCAATCGGTGGAATTTGGAATATCTAATCTTGGATGTATTATGCTTACTATGTGATAGAGACAGCGTAACCCTGTTTAAATAAGTTTACGATGTGCTTTTGGAGAGCAAGGGATATTTGGCACCTCTCGGTAACTAGTAATTCCCGCCTCTTCACTTCAAGCCAGCGGTTCATTTGGGAAGGTAAACCTCATGGCACTGTCTTGTCGTGGCTAGCAAAAAATGGATAGCAAAACAGGCATGGCAACCAAGGCCTATGACCCAATATAATTCAAAATCTAAATATCGAGTTGCACCTTAGATCAGCATAAGAAACTCTGGTTGCGCTATATGAAATAGGGTAAAAATTTCAATAGACTCTTTTAGCAATAACTGACTCTCACCTAGTCCTGCAATAATATCGGTAAATTATCACAATTTTAGCTACTCCTAGTGGTGTAAAAAAAAAACAATTAAGTAGCCGCGATAAATTAAAAGCCTGTTCACATAAGAGTAATGGATTTTAAAATGACGTCACGCACGTCGGGAGAGACTGTCTCTTCGCATTACCCCAAGAATGAAGGAGGCATAAGAAGCTTCTTAATTGGGAGCTCAGCTAGGAACCTAGCATGGTTGTCGGCAACTTCGTTTGCCCTTAGATATATAGGAGCAATCTCTAAGCTTGTGCCACAAACCGTCCACAACCAAGCATTTGTTCGACGCATGGAGGCGGAGCTAGCGAGGGTGCAAAGTGCTTTTTCGGCATCATTCATTACAAGAGGTTTATCAATATACGAAGCTTCCAATATTCCCCTTTGTAGTCATTCGCTAGGGCACGTTTAACTCCCAAGCTTAGGAAAATTGGATGAAAATTGTATTTGAGAATCTCTCGTCGAATCTAGGATTGTCGTGATCTACTCAAGCCATATTTTTTTTGGTAGGTCTCCACCTCAAAGGGACGTGCGCCTTTGTATTGCATAGCCTTCTTCTTAGTATCTAGCTCTTCATTCTTCTCTCCTAACATGCCATCCATTATGGGAAGGACGGGAAATGTTCATATTTTCTCATATTCACAATCGGGCTTATTGACATATCTTTTTGCATTCTACTCTGATAGCACAATGACCTCTTCATTATCACCAATCAGACTCATATCGTCTCTGTACGGATCGGAGTACAAAGGAAGGAGCATATTAGGGGGGCCATATTGGTTGGAAACTCAAGGGTAATCTATGACCACTCAACCGCACCTCTTGGGAGGAGGTTAATATTCCGACCAGCTTTGGCTTCGCTCATCTCTCTATGGTTAAAATTGATAACCAATGGCTTCTTGAGTTCGCTCCCCAAGTCAGCCGTACCTCTGCTCTCGAAGTGTCTCTTGTTTCTTCTTGCTCCTGATTGCACATATCATGCTTAGGGGTCCCCATCTTGAGTTGGTACAAAGGGTGCCAACTAAATTCCATTGCACTTGTAGACATATACGTTCTACGCATATCATAATAGTATTCTTGTATACCTCATCATAAATTCTGCGGGTGTGGCTTCTATCGAACGCTTAGACTGCTAAGTAGGTAGGAGATTCATTATAGGAAGGTCCCTTAGTTTTGGTAAGCCATGAGTAGGAAAACTTGTTGTTAAACTATGGTGCAATAACCTGCTACGATTGGCTTCGGCTGTGCATAAACTTTGAATGTATCGTTGGGCGGCTTGTGATTGAGTAGGTCATGCTTGTACTATTTGAACAAGACTACCGTCATAAAATCCTTCTCTGTCATAGGTGAGGGTTACTCGGGGCTTGGGGGATCAACATTAGCATTATTCCAGCAACGTTGGAAGATCGAAGGTAGAAAAGTAGAAGTTTAAAGGACGGGCGGAGTTGGAGTTTAGGAGCGAAGTAAAAAGAGCAACGAGGGAGATCGAATATAGGGGAAGATCATGTGGAAGACGAGGGGGAAGGAGGAACGACGAAAGTCGAAGGAGTGGGCGGGTGAGACTGGGAGACCGAGAGGAGGTGCGCAATAAGTTTAAATACGGCGGAGGTGGGCGGGTAGAATAAAGGATAGAAGGTCCGAGAATACGAAATGGGCAAAGAGAGAGGTGGGGCTATGAGGTAGAAAAAACGTAGTGAGAATGAGGCAGTGGGGTAAAGAAGAGGGAAGAAGGAAGGGGTGAATAGGTAAAGATGGTCTATAAAAGAAAAGCAGGAGAGGAAAGGTCAGGAATGAAAGGGCGGCAGGAATGAGAGTTCCAAGGAAGTGCAGTGATGTTGGGGGGTAAGAGAAAGAATGATGTGTGGGTGCACGTGGAACTGGGGAGGAACGAGAATGGGGGAGGTGGGAGAGGGGAAGGGGGGCGAGGAAGGAGGGCGGAGGTGGAGTGGGGAGGGTGGAAGCACAGGGGATGTGAAATAATATGATAAAAGGATGGACAAAAGCAAGCGGACGGAGAAAGAGACAAGAAGATGGAACTGGTGGGAGGGTCGGGAGAAGACTGGGTCAGGATATAGCTGGGTAATAGAACGAGGGTAAAGGGGGCGTAATTATCAAAGTGAGATGGGAAGGGATGCGGGTAGGGAGAAAAAAGACGGGAGGTAAAAGGAAAGAGGAAGTGAGTGCGGTAAGATGTATAGGGAGGTGATGACGTGGCGAAGGATAAAAGTAGTTGAAAGAGGGGTATGGATAGAATGTTGGATTTGGGAAGATGCGGGGTAAACGGGAATGGAGGGGAACTTGCTCATCTATGGGGTGGATTCTCTCGCATTTAGCACTTCTTCCTAGTCTTTGATTCGCTAGGCATTCATCGATGTTCATGTTTCTATATAACACACCATAGGATTAGCATGAAAAAGAATCAGCCAATACGTATATTATATTGCATAAATAAGATTGCAAGTAAGAAGTTTATTCCCTAAAAGCGTCTTTAGGACTCCTATCGCAATAAGTTGGAGCGCTTCACATATGAATACAACCCACATTAGGTACGTGGTAGTAGAGGAAGACAATGAACCCAGATCGATATTCAATCTGCCATGCGGCTCTGATAGTGGAAGTTTGTCATTCCGGATTACCCCTGGTGTACGTAACCGGTGTCGTTGTCTGCTTGTGAAAGGACTAAGACTAGCGCTCTGGTTCATGTCGTATTACATTCCATAGGTTTAAAGTGAGGAGAAAAATTAGGAACTTTATCATCTATACTTGACTAGGAGGTTTACATGAGACGCGCCTACATACACCCGAAATGATATATTTATATCGATGTATAACCAGTGAGCCCTATCATATGGAAGGTTACTAGCTTCTGCATTTTATTGCAGCATACATATATACGAATATGGATATAAAATCTCAATGTGGTACATAACCGCTTACCCTCATTCAGCAAGACGCATATATAGGTCGTACAAAAGTAACAATATCAAATAAGCAAGAAATGAATGAATGTTAATAAGCTTCAAGTCAAAATAGCAACTGCTAGAGGGATTTCATTGTCCTTGATGATTGAGGGACCTTCGCACTTGATGAAAGGAAAATCCAATCTTCAACAATGTACGCCCTTCTCTAGCACAGCTTCATGACTGAACCCTAAAATGTTTGGAGAAGATAAAGGGAATAAAAGTTGTTAGTACTCGCTACATATGACTACGTATTAGTTCTATGTACATACACAAGTGAAAAACTATACAAAAAGCGGTGGGCCTTTATGTTTATTCATGGGGGCCTATTTACTTGCTTTAAGACAATGTGGCAGCAACCATAATTAGGTAGATTCAATGTATATCAACAATGCTTGACCATAATATCGTACTCTATCAACAGTAAATCATCACTAAGCATGATTAAAAATTATCACATTATGCAGAAAAGGTAAGGTGGACAAATCATAAATTCACATCAGGGTCCACATGTGCAATGACGCCTATTAAAGGCCCGCTATAACCCTACCTAATAAAGTCACCCAACAACAACGATAATTAGTATTCATACTTCACACTAAGATAACTGCTCATAAATTTCATATCTTAGTAATACAACGTCATTAAGACAATTTGCATTTTCATAGTAATGATAAATGTCGGTCAATTAAATTATTATCATTTAACCACATCATATACATATATTATTTTGCGCAAACTCCCATTCAAGGAATACTTAGTGCAACGGAATGGGTTAGGGTCGATAACCCTACCGGAGGCTAATCAAACCCCTCAATATCGACTTTAGTGTCTTATATCTTCATAGCTTTCATTTTAGTTTTACGAACACTCGCATTTAACGCGGCTATAGTACCGAGCATGAGCTTATTGTGGAATCCGTTGTTCATAGAGACGCGTTACACACCCATCGGAAGGTGTTTCTACCAGAAGGTAAAAAACCTTATTACTAATATATATTTCTAGGTGTATCCACTAGCTGCATCCTATATTGGCAACATAGTTATTGATGGCTTGGGGGAAGTCCATGGAAATTATCTAGCGAAACACTTCTATTGGGTAATGAGGCTTTCACACCAGCGCCCGTGAAGACCGTAGTGACGGGCTTAGCGCTCTCTACTTTGGAAAGTGCTCACTTTTGCGGCATCACCTATAAGATCACTCGGTGCTAAGCTAGGTCTCCTTCATTTAATGTCTTTGAGTGGTTTATTAAAAATCATAACTTCGATTTAATGCTAGGGTCTACGCATTATATAATGGCATCATCATCACAACGCATAAAGAATCTGATAATATTAGTCCTTTCAATACGCAATCATATAAGTGGGGGTTAACGACCTTTTAAGAACATTTCTACACGATCTAAAGTCGACTTGTATAGTTTTTCACTGGCTCTTATAGAACATAGTACCTTAATTAAACCTGCATAACATAGTGCTAAGAAATTTGAAATTCACATCATCAACCAACCACCCTTATAAATCGCTAATAGAGGTACACTCCAAATGTAATATCTATTAATCGTCACAACAATTACTTCACATTTGGAAAGTAAAGTTAGATATTCATAGACTTACTAAGTCCTTCCTTTCCGCATTGTCTATCTATCTAAGGTCTTAGACAAATCAACCATACCTCGACAACCTTGGGGGGAGTAACATCATCAGCTTCTAATGATAACGCAATAAGATAGCCCAGGCGCGATTGCATCTCTATTATGCAATTCATCTTACGAATCAGCAAAGTGTACAAGGGTCTATAGGCTGTAATTTCACATTATATTCTATGAACGCTGCCTATCACATCTGCAGAACTGGCATTAATAGGCCAATATATTTCATGTTGATTAATAATAATAAAACATAGGATATTGAATCGGGCATATCACTAACTGCAACTCATTTGATGATTACAATACAATATAGGCATAGATCATTACCTACGGTTAGATATAGAGGATGCATTTCTTGCAATGTTAGACCAAACCTTCAATCAACAGTTACCTTCTAATCAAGTTGAATACATGTTAATCTACTGAATATTAACGCGCCTATAGTTCATTTAATAACCATATTTCATAACTTCATTGCGTAATTGGATGAAACCTATTAGTAAACTCAGACTTTGAATCTATTTTAAGGTACGCTTTGAGGAACGAATCTCAAAGGTGAATAGAAACACATACCTTAACAGTCTCTGCACAATTTGATAAAGATCCACCTTTTTTCCCATCCCTCCCTCTGCTAAGACGCCTAGTTCTTGCTAAGATTCATTGTGAGTTCATGTTAAGATGAGAGACCATAAGATGAGAAAGGAAAAGAGTTTATTATTGAGAGTTGTCTTAGGTTAATAGGGTTGAGGATATTTATAGTGGAGCTAATCAACTTAATTATTCTTGATTTAACTGACAAATTACGGCTCATAAACCACTTAAAATTAATTAAATGAACTTATTTAAAATGTGTAGAATTTGAAGAGTCCTCATCAACGGGACCCTGCGATGATGAAGCGTTGGGTCCACAGTTGGTCGTGCTGGCGAGCATTCATAAGTTTTGGTCAGCATACTGTTGCAGTATTCGAGGTCTTTCTTCTAATTTTCCTAAATGTGGATGCGACTATTCATCGACCCCCAAGCCTCCCGCCTCCTCACTTAATGCATTAAGCGGTTGGTGCGGTTCTCGATGATTTCTGGAACTGTGGCTGGTGAAGGACCTTCAAAAAAGAAAAAATTCCACTCAACTAAGTGTGAGACAGAAGTAGCACTGCTTCCCCGTCGATCCATACAGCAAAGTTTCGTCTATAGAACCGTCGTGTGCACACGTAAAGACAGGTGCTTCATCAATTTAAATTGGCATTGGGTCCTCCTCGAGGCCCTTGGTTTGACCTGGGAGTCCATTCCCGAACATTTCAACAACAAACATTCAAACAGTCCTATTTGCTCTACCTGTTACGATCCACACCAAACACCGACGTCCATCGAACATTATTGACTTACTAAACTTAGTCGACGTATGCTAAGACATATTATAACCTCTTTTAAAAAAAAAAAACCGAATTTCCTTTCTGAACAATTTTTTTTTTGGATGTTTGGTTGCTTTAAAAAAATGCTTATCAATCATCATATAGTCATTAAAAATAGACTTATCAAGAACCGTTGAGACTTTAAGACAACACGTCTATGTTAGGCTTTACAATGAGTCTTTGATTTTGCAAGGTGTTAGCCAATCTGGCCGCTAAATCTCTCTACTGTTATTTTGTATAATCGTTAAAGAACTAGATGATCTTATGTTGGTATGGTCAGCTAATGGTTGGCGTTGCCTTTGTGCTCACGTTTGCAAATAAGTGGTCCCTCGTCAGGCCATTACTACTAGTTTCAGGAATTATGATTTTTATCATGTTATTAACTTGGATTAGGTGTATTAATGTGAAGGTGTTGATGACTTTATATGTTATGTGAAGTCAAAGCTTAATATTTCTAAAATTTATGACTATTTGTCTCGAGTAGAAAGGAGAAATATTATGTGATGACTTGTATTGGAGTATAATATCTTCTTGATGAAATTCTATGAGACTTGTGATGGTTTTGTATTGATGATTTTATAGGAGTGTGTAGGATATTTACTACATATATACTCTATTTTTTTCCATCATGTCTCATGAATGATATGTTATATGTGATTATTTAAAGTTAAGTGTGTCTTGTCTAGGTAGACCTATGTCCCTTGCTTGATACATGAATGAATATGAATCCTCTATTTAGTAGGTTAGAACACCCATCGTCATAAGTGTATACGTATGAGGTGACTTTGATCTTGCATATAGCAAAGAAAGTCATTTATGTGAAACCTTTTAGAATATAGGTTATGATTTCATCTGAGTTGAAAGCGGCATATGGCATCCTTCTTTGTGTTGAATGTATGGAGCCGTAGTGTTTGTTGTATGGATAGAGGCTATGAAATAATGCCTAGGAGTGCAATTGATTTATCGCCTTAACCATTGTAATCGGCAACCCTAGGGGAGTGCAACATGGTAAGGGTGTAATTGATTTGGTAGAACTAGATAAGGAAACCTCTTCATATACTCCTTATTGAATTATTTCATGAGTAAGCAAAGACTAGCATCCCATGTGAGTAGGTTTGGGAGTAGCTCTAGTTTAAAGTGTGATGCTTATAGTAGCAAATAAACACCTTTTTATTTCATTAACCATAGTGCTCTACATGGTATGTGTCTTAGTTATCTGGCATTGTCAAGTTAGAACACCTCTATCGGAGTAGGTTTGAGGACTCTCGTTTCCATGATAGCTTGACATGCTCTATTCTTAAACGTCGTGTTATTTCGGGCTATTGTCATGGAATGTTGGATACATGGCTAGTGTTGGATAAGTAAATGTATGAAATTAGGTAGTGGGACTGGTAACGTTATCTAGATTCGACACGATTCAGGGCATTTAAAGATATATGTGGTGTAGTGCTCTAGGTTTTCCGGCATATGACAATTATATGAAGTCCTTCTAATGCTTAAAGGTAAGTCTCTCTCGATTTATCTGTAATGCTAGTAAGGCGACTAATGTTCATGAAGGTTTTAATGAAAGTGTGTACCAATCTGGAAGTTTGAGGGTCTTAGCTAGCGTAGACTTGGATTAGGATTTATAGGGCGGTCCTCTTTATGTTCCACTTAAGTGATCTAGGTGACTTAGGTGGTAAGTTTCAATGGTTTGAAGGTTATGATGTTGTACTAAATAGTCTTAAGGATCATTTAGGTATGCTTTAAGAGGGTGTATGGGCAGTCTGTTTTTGTCCTTCTTAAGTAAGTCTTAGGATAACATTGGTTTGAAGGCTTGTGTGTTAAATTGGGTTACTGTGATGATTATTGTAATATTATTGTAATGGGAATATAATTTCAATAAATTGAGTATGACTGAGAAATGTGTCTTACATGTAATGTTTGATGTGTAAATGTGGTTCTTATGCTTATGCATGAAATTTTAATCTAAAAGAGGCGATTTTTAAGACAGATGTCCCATTTTTCTTCCCATGGTTTTTTGGGAATATGTCATACTTTAGTGACATGCATTAAATTAGGACTCTTTCAAGAAAAATAGAAGTACTTTGTATTGAAGTATGTCGGCTCAAACACATAACTTGTATAATTTTTCAAACATCATAGGAAAAGCGCATAGGCAATATCCTCAAGATATAGAAAATGAGATAGGCAACATAAATAGGTGACTTGCATTCAAGATTATGAGGACTCATCCATTATTTAATTCCTTGGCATTCTTCTTAGAAACTCTTTTCTCCAGCATTGAACTCAATCTGCCGACATCGGTACATTTGATAAAGAGGAATGTAGGAAAAAATTTGTTATATACAAAAGTGGCTAACTATAATAGCTAGGGCGATAATATAAGGGTTGTAACATAAGGCATAATCCATCACATAAGTAGATACTTCATAAAATTAACTATAAGATAATGAAATATATCATAATAATACGTAAAGTCTCGGCAACAAAGTCTTCGTATAGAATCATTCTTCGAAATCTTAGCCTCATATCACATAAGAGAACTCTCTTCTCAATACCCAAATAATTCTTGTGCAGTGAGTGAATGAGACCCCACAATCAAATCAACAAAAAGTGACAAATTTAGGTCATTATAATTATTCTAACTATCTTAAGATCTCATCCTTAACTTATCTCTCATAGACTAGGAACCCTTTAGACAAACATATTCAATTAATGGCAACTGTTACAACATTCCATGCGTAGAATATACCATGTAGTCAAATCATGCAGCATTAGTATACATACTCTAATTAGCTTTCCTTGAAGTTAAGATAGTTCTAAACAACATATTCTAGCTTGAGATTAGCGACTTATCCCTCATATATACTTCATAATAGTCAGGAGATAGTAGCCTCTTTTCATGCGCTCAAGAAAGTCATTATATTAATAGGTCTCTAATTCACTCTATTGCCAGGCTACAAAACAAAAGTCTATTACTCAACCAAGATAATCATGCATATACCACAAGATACAACATTTTCATAGTATCTTTAACAAAATTTTATTGTGGAATTTTTTTAATAAGACCCCATAATATTAACCTATGAGTATACTATTTAAGCCTTATAATACTTAATAATTTTTTTATATCTTTTTACATTTAAAAGTATAGAACCCACATTCTACACAAAGATATCATGGAACTAATGAATCATGTGTCCCATATATTTGCAATCAAGGGTTAACAAGTTGCCTCCTACTTTATGAATAGTCGCTTAAAGGCATGAGTTAAGTCCAAGCAACAATACAATACCCTATGACACTAATGTAAGTTTACCCCTTAAATAGTGATTTTTCCAATCTAAGATACCCCTATGAAGAATGGTCTGGGCTATCAAATAATCTACCATGCAAACATTCTATGATGATAATTCAAGTTACCCTAAGGAGACTAAGATTCCTTAATCCTAAGCTATAATGAAGTACTCCTAATTAAGCTACCAAGAATGGTCTTATCATACATAGTGGTACTCATGAAGGGACACTAAGTCACAACTTCAAGCTTTTCTACTGTAATATGATTTGATTCATTTAAGGTTAGTAAACCTTTAAACCTAAAATTAGTCTATGTGAGAGATCCTTTCATCTCATAGCAAATTCATGCCTAAGTGTGTAAGTTAGAGTATATTTTTTACACTTTACAACAAGATCACATCGTATTAGATTTACTCAGAAAGACCCACCATTCATAGTTCATCATAATAGATTTGATCTCAAATTACTAGGATCCAACCTTCATAACTACAATCTTTACTCTCACAGCTTTAATGTTTCGTACAATCAATCATTCATACGCTCAGATTCGAATTCCAAGCCATTCTAATCACATTCCTTGATTAATCAAGTGACTCTATTCATATTACTCATAATTCAAATTAACTTTTTCTATTCATGAACAATGCATATATACGATAATACCAATGGAAATTTATGGTCTACATGTTCCCGATCCGTCGTAGTTTCTACGCAGTACAACAAACATTCTAGAGATCATCTATGCATCCTCATTCCCCTTTCATATGGCATAAACCCACAATAATTTTTTTCCCCCCAATTCGAGTAAATTAGGATAGGGTTCAACATGGAACCAATATAAATTCATCAATAATATCAGTATTTAATATTGAAAAAACAATCATAAACAAGAATTTCAACTGAATTGATTGATACTACTCAAAACTACCCTGGGAAAAACCCTGGCTAGAATTGGGGTTTATCTTCACAATTAGGGAAAATCTAGGGGGATCCATGGATAGAAGATTCCATGGCTGAATAGTATATCATACCTTTATCATAAAGACTTCATAATGCGTTCCACAATTGAGAAATTTGACCATCCACAAGGCAGCCATGGTTGTAGGAACCACTATAGGGCTAACTATGCAGTGGTCCAGACACGAGCTTTTTGTATTGGATTGTTGTCCTTAAGGATGGTAAATATGATTTTATTAGTCCGCTTTACAAAATAAGGTCTTTCTTTTTGATCCTCACACGAGTTATGATCCTCACTACTACTTGTGAAGTGGCTCGTAAAGATTAGCCATTTCTCGTGACGGTTCGGAGATGGAGGACAATCCACCACCATGAGTGGCCTATGAGCCGTGGAGGCCACCACGAACCGTGAAAGATCTCATGGTCTAAGACAATTCCATGGCAATCTTGGGAAACCCTTGGTTCTTTCCTTGTCCATTCAACATTTTCCTTTGTTGATTCCCTATTGACCTTTACTTGTAGTCTTCAACTTAGCACTAGATTGTCTAAAAAACATAGGGGTGTTATATTATCTACGCTTTGGGAACATTCTTCCTCAAATGACAATTCTAAACACTTCTTAACTTAAGTGACTCTAAATTAGCAGCCCATCATGCATGCAACACATTAAATGCACACAAGTAAGGAAGAAAACTTTAACTCCAAAATAAACATACTAAATGAAACATTAGATGGTAGGAACTATATCTATAAAGCAAAAAAAGCATGCAAATTATAGATATACTTATATACAAGGATGAACTACAATATCAAGATAAACATTCACACTCATGGAGCCTATAACAACCTTAAAATGACTATGCATATAATGCCTATTGTATCTACATGCCTAAAGAAATAGGGGCCAAGTTTTGTCATCACGGCTGTTGAGCGTAAAAAAACCAGGACTTTTAGAGAATGCTCTATGCACTAGCCAAGCCAACCAACATGGTGATTTATTTAATCAAGGAAAGGTGAGAACAAACCATGTAAGGCGCTCGAATTGAAGAGATTCACCCGAATTAGTTTTACTAGACTTAAAATAGATAATCTTAGGTTTTGAGGGTCTAGGGGTAAAATTTTCTTTTCCAAGATAGGGGTAGTATTATAATTACCGCTAAATATTTATGATTAATAAGTTAAAGAGGATGGCATTCAGGTAGGGTTGGCCGAATTGACCCTTTTTTGGCAAGTAAGGCTTCACGCCTGGTTCAAGCTTGGGTGGAAGCTACTTTTGAGGTGGAATTAGAATTGATGATTAATAATCTTGATTTTATAGGGGCTTTGTGTGTCATTTCTCTTACACTTTTAAAAAAATCATATTTTTAAAAATGAAGTAAGTCCCTAATTTTTATATGTCCCTCCACCGCAATCTCCTAATCCTAAGGTGAAATCACTCCGAAGTTCTATCCACATTCAATAACCGTTGATCGCTCAAAACGTAAAGTAAAATAACTTTACACACAAACAAAGTAAAAAAATCACGTTCTCCTCCGACGATTGTGGCTTGTGATTTGCGGTGTGAGTACGTTTGTGGCTAAGTGGGGATTTGGCAGGCACATAAGAACATCTTTGAAACGACTCTTCAGGTATGGGTTTTTCTTCCTCAGCTTGGTCCCTGCGCCAAGAGACCCCTATTGTTTCTTGCGATTGCACAAGCCAATACTAAAGGTGGTCCGTCCCCAATGCAATGCTACCCTTTAGTAGATCTTTTGAAAGATTCATTATGAATGGCATTGGTATAAAATTCTGGTAGATGATTTTAAGGTAAAAAGGCTGGTTGGATTACGTGCTTTAATGTGTATTCAGATTTTGTAGAATGAAAGAGTTGTTTCCGGAAACTGTGTGATCTGTTTACTTGTTGGGGTGCACGTGTGTAACTGAGATTTGTCTCGACTTGAAGAATGAATTTTAACATGTTAAAATTGTGTTGTATTTTTACGTGTGTGAAATAATGGTAAAAAAAAGTGATGTTCATAGGATTTCGAAAGTTGTTGTAATTGAATTGATAATTCCTTCTTGACCTGAAAGTACTTGAAATGCCGGCCCTAAGTTCTCCCCTAAAACTACTCAAAATATCTTTATGTTTAAAACTTGAAAGAGGTGAGATAAATGGACTGGTGCAAAAGTGATTCAAATTATCAAAAGTAACTGGAAAAATACCTAAAGAATTTATTATATAACACAAAAATTGTCTAAAATCTAAAATTTAAAAGTTGAAAAAAATTACTGGAAAAAGGGTGAACAAATGCTGGAAATTTGTTTCGGCAACTTACTATTAAAAATTTAGTTTTAAGAAATTTTTAAAATTCATGAGGTCAGTGGGGATTGAACCCAAGACCTCACCATACACAAGTTATATAAAATTTTAATAATAAAATGAGGTAAGGGGGATCGAAAAATGGGTGGGTCATAGTGAAAAATTAGGAGAGAAATAAAAGAAAGAAAAAACTTGAAGTGAGGCGTGTGGGTTCGATCCCACAACCGTTGGATTGGTGTAAGTAGAGTAGTAGTAAAAATGGTAAATAAATAAATAATAAAATGAGGTATGTGAGAATCGAACCCACAACCTCTTGGACGAATGAGAAAGCAAGGAGAAAATGCAAAAAAAAAAGTGAGGCTAGGGGGCTTCATCCCACACCCTCTTTGTCTAAATGAAGGAATCAATAAAGAGAGAAAAATAAAAGAATTTTGGCGTGGGGATTCGATATTGGGTCTCCCAGGCCGAAAAGTTTATGACAAAAATCAAGAAAAAAAATAAAGTAACTAAAGGTGTGGGGAATGGATCTCGGATTTCCTAACAAAGAAGTTTATGACAACGAGAATCATAAAGAAAATTAAATAAGTGTTATACAAAGGATTTGAAATAGGGTTCCCTCGCCCAATTCCGTATTGACACATAAGTCTTACATGATTAAATAATTAATGCATGTTGCCTATAGGAATCAAAATTGAGAGCTTGGAATACTTCCAAGATGCATAAGTCTTCTACGACATAATCTTGGGTAGGTATGAATCACTTACATGAATTACGAATGAAGCCACATGGCCTGTATGTATGGATCCATAAGTCTAGCAGACGTTTAAAAGTTAGTGAACCTAATATGTTATGTAATGAATGATGTGACCCTAGAAAGATTAAGAATGTGGAACACACTAAAAGTCCAAGTGCATTGGCAGATGATGAAATGAAAATTCACATAAAAATGGGTGAGTAATTATGAAGATCAAGTGTGATAAGACTAATGAATGTGGTAACAACATGATAAGAGGCTAATGTGAAATATGAGAGCAATCTCAAATGAGCCTAAATGAATGTTACCAAAACGTACTCACCTATAAGAGTGTAAACTTAATAAAGAGACCAGTCTCCATGAACACTCTAATGAAAGTATTAAAATTAATATATATACTAAATACTAATAATGAGATACGAAATTCTCTAATGAGATATTATGTCCTCATGCTAGAATCCATCTTTTATGATGTATAATATGAATGTAATGGAATTTTATACTGAGCACCGATAGACTATCTATGAGAGGAAATTCCTTCTTTCAGGAAGGCAAAGGTTCGTGTAATTCTCATAAAATGAGACTTTTCGTCCATACGGTTATAGGTCTCCTTAAATCTCTTAGACTTTGAACCTATGCAGCCAACATAGGGATCTAGCAGGGTTCAATTCCCTGTTTACGCTAGCATGTTTTGGTTTCACTTTGGCCGGTGATTCCACCTTTTTTCGTTGTCGGGTAAACATTGGATTTCATGGAGCCCACATGATCTATGTCGGTTAAATTTAAAGTTCCCAAAGAAAAGAATGTGACCAACCTCAGGTACTTCATATAATGAAATGAACGATACCAAAGGTGTTTGGGTAGGATAATCAAGAGATGAACTAGACTTATGTAATGACACTAGGTAATTCTTAGTCATTGCACAGTGAACCCAATGAGAGTCTTAAACTACATCCTAGGTATAACTGCTGTTTATACTAGCATATGAATGAAATGAAATGGAGTACGTATGAATGAATGAAGTAGACTCTGTGTTTGTTAAATAAGGCTCCCTAGTTGAGGTCCCATATGTTGAACCCTCATTTTGGGAAGTCCAAATGTTAAGTCCATGATTCAAAGGTCTCATGGCATATAAACGAATGAAACGAAATATGATATGTGCTATATGCAATATGTAATGTGCTTATGCAATATGTTATGTGTTGGGTGCAATATGATACGTGTTATGACGAATAATACTCTCATGGCATGATTATCCTAATCCAATTTTTCAAGTCCACTGACTTTACTTTCCATAACTCATATAATTCGGAGAGAGATATTCTAAATCATGCATGTGAGTGGTATGTGATTCCATATACCTATACTTAGTAGAAGTGTGTACTAATTCCATACATTTATCTATTTTTAGGTGCAGGTGCAGGTGGACGTTAGAGCTAACTAGTCGACACAGAAGTTACCCAGAAGTGAAGCTTTCATCCGGATTTGGTAGGCCCTCATGATTTCAATGATGCCTACATATTTATTCTAGCGTAGACGTAGGCATGAGCTAGTGGTGTATATGTTCCACTAGCGTTTCTTTCGTACTTACTCTCATATGTTGAATTGGTACCATTTTGGTAACTCTATTTTATGACTATATCTTTCATTTGATTATCTTGAGTAAGATGGTTGTTGAGAATGCATATGAGTTTACGTAGATAGTATTATGCGAGATCAATATTTTCCAATATAAAGTTTAAGTAAACAAAATTTAAAATTTCCTGCTAAAATTAAACTAGATTAAGTAACGACGATGTATGTAGGCTTGTTTTCGACCTCTGAGAAGTCAACGACGCTAGTCCCGTCTGGAGTCTTGATTTCGGTCGTGACAGAGCCTCTATGCAATTAACTCTCAAAAAGAATTTATTTAAGGATCCAAACTAAGTCATGCTCATTAATTTATCTCATGAAGTCTATATGAAACTCTAATCAATGTACTACAAATGAGTAAAAAGAATGCACATATGTCATTTCTACCAACACCTAATATATTTTTTAACAAGACTACGAAGAAGTTATAGACAATCATAGACACATATTGACCTTTCTATCTAGGTAAACCATCTCCTACTTTGTATTAAGCCTAGGTTGAATTCCTAAGCATAATCTATAACATAAAAGAAAAAACGAAACTCATTCATAATAAAGGCAACATCATAGTCTATGATATCAAATTTAATTATAGAAGACCAAACAATACATGAATCAAATAAAGCATGAAACAAATATTGGTAGTCAGATTAGGAGGGCACTATTGATAACTTTTAGTTTGAGTGACATAGAACCTATTATTCATTTTAGACCTCTCAATCGGACTACTAGTTGAAAATTGATTACCCTATCTTTTTGTAGACCTTTCCATAAGACAATATTTCATCTTGTCCCACTGTCACCACAACTAAAGCTGCTCTCTTTAACGTCCAAACATATATCCTCATGCAAATTACCATACGTAGAACTAGTATACCATATGTACTCATTGCTAATTCTTTGTGGCACAGAGTTAGACACCCTCTCCTACATATACTTAGAAGTATTAAAACAACCGTGTCTTGAAAACCATAGTCACTTCATAGAGACACCATGTCCATCGAAATCCTTAGGAACGGAATTATCATCACCCATCATAGAAATTATTTTCTTTCTATACTTATCCTTATCTTTATCCTCCTTCATTTGTTTAGAATACACTATAATACATACGACTTACATATCATGATGTAGCATCGTCTTACAATTTTTTGTTTTCTACCAAGTCAGACACCCTTGTCAAGAACGTAATAATCTTATCTCCTAAATCCACTACTGTATATGGAGCATACTTTGACCGTTGGGTAAATTTCAAGGAATAATCTTTAATACTCATGATACCTTGCCTAATGTTGATGGACTCTTCCATCTCAGCCTTCCTCAACTCCTGAGACGAGAACTTATCAATGAATGCTTCTTTGAATCCTTCCCTCTCTATTGGGACCGCTCCTACCTCCCTATTGTTTATCCATTGTTCATACAAAATTTTTGCTACACCTCTTTATTGGTAAGTGACTAACTCCACTTTATCTCCCAAAGTCTACCCCATGATATCTAGAACCTTATATATACATCAATAAACTCTTGAGGATCTTCCTCAACCTTGGATACATAAAACTCCAGAGGTTTATCCTTAAAAATTGTAAGACCTCAAAAATGATTTCGATGAACTAGAGCCTAAAATGTTGGTTTTTATGGAATAATTTCCTAAATAGGTATAAAATATGGTATTGAGGCATTCTAAGAGTTTAGGTGCATTGGAAGTCTAACGTCAAGGGACGACTAAGTCACCTATGTGTTTATGTGTGATTCATGAGGTTATAAGGTCATTACATGAGTTATAATGATATATGTAGGTAGTGTTTTAAGTTTCGTGGAGTTTGCAGGTCAAACGTCTAAGAACGTCCATGACTTTCGAAAGTGGTGCATTGAAATGACTTTGTGTGTCTAAGCATGTTTCGTCGAGTTTTACGTGTTCGTTTTGGTTGAAATTCATGTGAGAGGTTCTAAAATCATATAATATCATGTTTGGGTTGGAAATATCCTACAAAACATTCCCAAGGACAATTCAAGGGTCCTTGAGGAAGGACACAAATTTGGTGACAAAGCTGCCCAAGACAGCCCAACCAACGGTTGTCAATCGACGCACAGTGGATTAGTCAAATCCCCGTTGGTGGGGTATCATCGTTTGTGAATTGAACATGGGGATAGTAAGTCCATGAAAGGTATCATTCCCAAACCACGGTCTAGTAGGACTGTTCGTTGGTCAAGGGACGGACCGTCGATGGCACTGTCCATGCGTGCCGTTCACTGCCATGTGAGGGGTGAACTTGTAATTTCACCCCACTTCCAAATAAGATATTTAGAGGTTAGTTAAGGGTATTTTAAGCATGTATATAAGGTTTTAACACTTAGAAGATTTTATTTTTCCAAATCAAAACCCCAAATCCCTTAGAATCCTCTATAGAATTCCAGGGGAGTTAATATTCAAGAAAGGGCTTGTATTGAAAAATTTAGTGGACATTCTTCAACAAATTGAAGAATTAGATTCTTCAAATTATTTATTTGATTCTTGAAACTCTCTTAATCAAGGAGCCCAACTCTGAAGATGTTTTCTAAAGTTTTAAAAGTTGAATTGTCCAATTTCATGATTCTACCATGGGTTCTTGAATTAATTCTTTTTAAACGGTTATATGGATTACATATTTATTTTATTAATTATTTTAACCTAAATTACATATGAACCCATGAATTGGATGAACCCTACTTTTTGACTATGTTATTGTTTACTTGATATTGATCTAATGTTAATGAATTCTAATGTAGTTTTATGTAGGCTACTGATTGATGTAATAATTGTAGAAAATTTATATATAGGTTACATTGGATTGATGAATATATGTTAATTTGACCTAGTTTAATGAAAATAGATATAATTATGTTGAAATATTAGTTATGGCCATGGGTAAGGGTCTTGTGATACCGAATTAGGTGAATTGTCATTGGATTAAGGTATGAAGATTGATGTGTTGGTAAGATGCCCTTTGTCCTTTATTTTGATGTTAATTAGACTTCAATTGTGTTGTTATTGGTATCGTGCACTTATGGTGGCACTGTTATGCACTTTACTTGTAATTGATATGGTCTTGTCGGCGTTAATTTATGTATTATGATGATCATGGCCTTGTCGGAACTAATTGAAGTGTTATGATGAATTGTGTCGTTGATTATGTGAAGTATGATCATATCTACCTACATGCTATTAATGTGAATGTATAATGTTAGACTATGACTATGTGCTTATATGTAGTCGTAGAGTTGATGCATGATTGTTCCTACTTAACTATACGAGTCTATAATGGTTATATTGATGCTGTTGTAGTAATGTATAGGGTGACATAAATATGTCAAGGGTCATCCTAAGTAATTTAAATAAGGATATGATATAGGTGATAAGGTAAAAGAATGGTGTTCCTTGTTTGATACACTTTTGTCCCTTAATTGATATATGTATGAATGTTATGATAACATGAGATGTATTGACTAGGTAGGATTAGTACACCCTGGTCATGTATGAATTAAAGGTATGTGATATCTCATACTATGTTACGAAGGTCATGTATGTGGAACCTTAAACCTAGTGGTAAGGTTCTGAATTTTGAAGTCGAGAGTCGTATTGGTATCCTTAATGTGAAGGAATGGTGTACTTAGGGTTAATTTGCTGGAATGGCATCATGTCATCCTTAGGAAACTCATAATAAGCTATCTTTGTTGCCATTGAATGTTTTCCCAAGTGGACCTCTTTAGTAGGGTGAATGTGATTTGGTTATGAACTAGATAAGGAACCTTTTCATGTTATCCTTTAATGTCAATTACCATATGAGAAACAAGGCTAGAACCGAGTGATTTTGTTATGGGAAGTATCTCCACATGAGAATGAGACTAAAGTACAATGTACCTCTACTTTAGAATGAGACTAGAGTGCATAAAATCCATTCATATTTCTTAACCATGTGCCTACATAGGATGTGTCCTAATTCTACCCTTAGCAAGTAGAACACCTCATCAGAGTAGGTTAGAACTCCAAATTCCATGTCTAGCTATCATGGTCTATGTCAGTTATTGCGTATTCTCATCCTTTGTGATACTTACTAGCATTAGAGAAGTTCTATGAAGTTTAGGTTGTGGTATGGACGCTATCTAAACATTGCACAATAGGGTTTGAAGGTGTTAGTTAGAGTCCCTAGGTCTTTTCCAAGACTACTAATTGAATGTCCTTAATATGGTGTATGAGTCTCAATCAACTAATGAACTAATAAATTATGTTATGAAGTATGTAACTGAATAAGTACCTAATCTTAAATAAGTTAAGGATTCCTTAGATAAAGTGTAAAAAGGGCATAAAGGATGATCTCTTCATATCTTATCTTTCGAAGTCTTGAGAATGAATCTAGTTAGGGAAATGGTTTGTTATGTGGACATGATTTAAACTTACAAAGTCTTAGCAATTATTTAGGTAGTCTTGAAGAGGTCAATCATGCACATTATCTTGTCGATTTACTTCAATATGTCTTTTGATAGACTTTGGTATGTGAATGTCATATTAACTTATGTTGATTTATGTCTTGTAATTGTGTATATGTCTCATAAGTATTCTTGAGGGTCATTTTGGTATTCGTAGGGAGGTTGTATGGGTGGTCTCTCTTTGTGTTGCTTAAGTGGGTCTTAGGATATCTTTTAATGAGAAGAGCACATGCTAGAAAGTGTTAAAAGGAAGTAAGAGATACTTCACTGTAATAGTGAAGCAATTCACTGTACAATGAGTATAGCTCACTGTTAAGTTAGCTAAAAATTGGGTTAAATAATGTAAATTTTATATTATGTGTTTCTAAGTTTATAAATGTTTTTCTTAAGATTATAATATGATTTTTAAATGAAAAGATTCATATTTCTAATAAATGTCTGTTTTCATGATTTTCATGCATTATGTTATACATAGTACATTTGGTTGTACTAATCCAAGATTTTATCTCTCTATATGGTTGTTGGTAGGTGTGGAATATTTGGTAAGGAAGACTTGGACCGTAGCATTGCTCAACAAAAGGGGAAGTATGTCGTTATTTGACTCGAGGGCATATATGTCTTTTGTTTTTTCTATTAGAAGTATTGTAATAGACTAAGTATTTCTATATTCTGATGTATGGGACGTGTCCTGAGTATTCTCGTGTCTTAAGTTTGATGAGTATGACACTTTGAATTTTCTGTGATTGTAATATGAAAGTTTTTTTAAGATATTCGTGTGAAATTTTTTGATTTTGCACTAATTTTAATACATGTATGCAATGATTGATGTCAAAGGGCTTGTACACGACCTCCGAGTTCGAGCACGCATAGGTTGCAATCCAGATAGATTGCCCCTAAGTTAGGGAAGTGGTTTCGGGGGATATGACACAAACATTTCCACGCTTAAAAGCTCAAAATTATAATGATGGATAAACTGGGTTCCATCTCCTTATTGTCTTGAGCCGCCTGGTTTGATCCAACAAGTCGAAGGCCGTCCTAAACTCCCCATGAGTCACATTCTCCCCTATAGGTGAATATGAGTTCAAAGAGGAGCTTGGGGTTGAATTGGAGAGGAACCTCGTGTTCCTCGTTGATTTCGTCATTCCTCTTAGCACTTACTGTAGTATTACTAATACCTTAAAAAAAACCATAGGGCACGGATTAGAAGAATGACCTACTAGTGTAAAACTCTATGGAACCTCTTAGTGAATAAAGTAACATTTCCTATACATCTAATAGCCTCCTATCATAAATATGGAATGGTTTATATATGAAAAATACTCTACTAAACGTAGTTCGAGACAATCCTATAACCATTCTAAACCTTGTGCTAAAATTCTCATGTTCGTCACAATTCAGTGTTACACCTTAGATGTAAATGGCTTACTTTAGCTCAAAGGAGTCAGATATTATCCCTTAGCATGTCATAACATAGTATAAAATTAAAGTACATGATTTTAAAACATATTTCATATAATCAAAGTCTTTATAAAGTTATGCAGAAGTCTTACTAAAATTTTTCTCAGACATTTTAACATTATATTTTGAATAAATCTTAGGAAAATAAGGCATAAAGGATATGTTGGCTTCATCCTCGAAGATATGGAGGCTCACCAAGTCTTGAACTCCTTGCACTTCTAGAAACCTATCTTCAAGAATGGAACTTAAAATATTCAAACCCTATATTTGAAGAGAATGTATGCAATAGTATGAGTTAGTACAAAACTACTATACATGATATCTAGTATAACATCATCACCAAATCTAAGATATACTTCGTGAAACATAAACAATAAACATATGAGATAATATCATTACTGTAAGAAAACTCTCCAACATAAGTATCATATAAGCATTATTAAACTCTTTAGTCCTTCATATCATATGAAAACTACTTTTTAAGTAACCTCAATGGATACTTTTGCAACTTATATTTGAGACCCCATAATGCCATCCACACTAACACCTCTTTTAAGTCATCATAATCATATTTACCAACATTGGATCTCATACTTCTCTTATATCTAATGGATATGGTACCTTTTACATTTAGTAAAAAATCTTCAAGGAAGGGCAACTATGGCAATATTAAAAGCTAAAAATATATCATGTAGGCAAATCTTCCAATAGGGCATGCGCACATTAATTCCTTGAAGTAATCTACTTCTATCATTCACATGCTACTTCCATTAGGGACTTGTCCCTCATATTCATAATAGTCATAGAAGAGTATGTCTTTCATGATCAAGATAAGTAATTACATATTAATGGTCATAATTCAGTTATTCAGGGCTACCAAGGAAAAGTACTATTACTCAACCCAATATAAGCATGCAATACATACAAGACATACTTCATAAGTAGCATCAATTTATACTTGTGCTATGCATGAATAAAACCACATAATCCTACCCATGTTGTGTACAACTTTAGGCTATCATACTTCAATGAGTATTATTAATCATCTAGATAAACAAATAACAACACCTATTAGGCTAGACCAAGTTATAATGGAACATGAATCGTGCAAGTCCAAGCTATTCAAGAAGGTTACAAGTATTATCTCCAAGCTACCATGAAATATTCTTAGTACAACAAAGTCATGCTACCATACAACAACACTTTGATGCAAATGTAAGCTACTCTTTGGAGAGTATGATTTCTGAATCTGTGCTACAATCAAATGGTCTTGCCATAACTAAGTCATGCTACCATGCAAGCATTCTATATGCTAGTTCAAGCTACCCTTAGGAGGGTAAGATTCCTCAATCCTAAGCTACCATGAAATAAACCTAACTAAAGCTATCAAATATGGTCTTATCTTAGCAAGTCAATTTATTCATGAAGGGACCTTAAGTGACATCATCAAGCTATTTTATTCAAACGTGCATTGATTTATTGTATGTTAGGAAACCTTTCGACCTAGAATTTTTCAACGAGCGAGAACCTTTCCTCTTGTATGATATTCATGACTAAGTGTGCAAGTGTGAATATCTTGTCAGTAATACACGACAACATCACATCGTATTATCTTTACTCTCTAAGCTCTAAAATTCATAGTTTATTATATTAACTTTATTCTCAAAGAACTATGAACCAACATTCATAAAATACGGCCTTACACTGAAAGTTTTACTTCTTACAATCATGATTCTTACCTAGATTATGAGGTGTTATAATCATATTATTCATTATTAAGTAATTCTATAAATGAATCATCATAAAAGTTCAAATGAAACTTTTCTAGTCATCTACCATCATGTATACGATAATTTTGTTCGATTCATATCTACATGTTTCTATTCTTGAACAATTGCTACTCATAACATCAATTCTAGATGGTAATCTATAAATTCCTCAATGTCACCTCTCATAGCATAATTTGACCTAACTTAATTCCTTTAATTAGACTAGGGTTAATCATAGTATACATATAAATTCATCATACAAGTAATATACACTCAATTGGTTCACACTCAACATAACCCATAATTTAAGAAGAATCCATATCAACAATTGGGTTTTATCTTGACAAATAGGGGAAATCTAGGGGGATGGATGGATAGAAAAACCCATATTAATAACCTATCATACTTTATTATAAAGCAATACTAATACTTGCAACAATTAAGAAATTGGACTTAGTTGTGATTCTTCTTCTTTTTCTTCTTGGAGTTTTCTACAGAGGGGATTTTTTTAGATGGTTATGGAATTAATGACTTAATTGGGTTGGTTGAGCACTTAAAATAATTTATGTAGATGTATAAAGTTCATATGAAATACCCCCCACTTAATACTAAATAAAATTGAATTTAATGAAAGATCCCTCAAAGCGATGGGTGCCAAAAGCACCAGACAGGGCTACAGGATTCTGCTCAAGACACGCAGTTGTTGGTTAGCTGGCATCTTCCACAGAGACTATGTCCTCATCATTGGACGTTAAATGGCTAATGAAGATGAGCCATTTTTTGGGAAGATTTGGAGGGTAAAATACATCACCAACACTAGTTTCCCCACGAGCCGTGAAGGACACCCCGATCCGTTAAGTCCCTCATGGTCCATATAAGTGACATGGTCATCTTGCGAAAGACTGGACTCTTTCCTTGGCAATTTCCCATTTTCCTTAACTTATTCCCTGTTGGCCTTGACTTCTAGAATTTAACTTAGCCCTAGATGGTCTACTATACTACGGGGTATTATAGAAAAGGAGTAGATGTTAGCTCGTGCTTCTATATGATGTTGTGGGACATGGATAGTGTTAAACTATGTCAATGTAAGGATTTGAATTTTTGTGTACATGTCACTTCAAAGGATGCAGATCAAGTAAATGTTCATTTTAATATAAATTAATCCGATTCTTGTGCATAATAATCTTTAATGCAAAATAGAAATTATGGATACTCAATCATATATGTCTTTAATTCATCATAATTATCTTTCTTTGTAATGTATTCTAGGTTAAGCTGCTAAGGATGAGTTTATCTAAGGTTCCAGTTTTAAATACCAATCTAAAAGGTCCAGGGATTTGCACTAGAAATTGACAAATACAAGTAAGGATATTGATAGGGCTAGTGATTGCCTGGTATTCGTGGATATTAATTTGATCGAAGGGATAGACTATGATTTGACAATTTGTGATATAATATGTAGCTTTTGGAGGCCTTAGGGTGATTTCATTGTGGTATTTAGTCATAGTATTTATCGGGAAAGTGTATGAGTATATAATTAGAGAGTAGGGGGTGGTGTAACTCTTTTATTGAATGCCATTGTGATTATATATATCATATTGTGTGGTTTTCTCGTGTTGACGAATAATTTCTATAAGTACGTGTTATTTTTGCAGAGATTACTCTTTCTATGATAGTTTGCAAGGTCTAGAATTTAGTGATATTTAATAATTGAAGTTTGCATATGATATCTTATAGGACTCTATTACTGCATTTTTTTAATTATGTTGGACATATATCATGATTTAAGGTTTTTTAAAATTTTCTTTTAGAAGTTCTTATGTCTTTAGACTAGCCTTGGGGGAGTGGGGTATGTTTCTTCGTGTCACGACCCAACCGTGGGATAACCTTCATATCCCATTACTCAAAACATGCAGAAAATTAAATAAACGGTGATAAGTGAAATAAACGGATTCCTTTAATAAGAACGTCAAAGAAGTTACAAGTTAAGACTTGTAAAGTAATTAAAACCCCAAGGATCTTGTCTAAAAAGGTACAAGAGAAACTAACAACACAAACATGATGTAATAAATAAAAGACACAACTCCTAACACGCACAAGGAGATGTAGATGCTGGTGAAAATATTTTGTTTCACATAATTAAAAAACACCGACCCTGCATCAAGATTATGACAAAAAGGAATTGCAAGAGTAGTATCAGTAAAAAAATTAGTTGATGCCCACCGCATAACATCTAAAATCAACTAGCAAGGATGTGAAATAAATCAATTGCATCTCGACCTTTACCCTCTCTAGAGTACCGCAGTATTACACCCACACCCTTACTACTAACCACCTTCTTAGTCAACCTATATAGTAGATTCATGAATATTAGCCCAACCCTTCTAACACATAACGGAGTCCACTATTACAATTACCCACACCCCCTATCGATCCCACACAAATTACCCTTGTCTTCTCTTCATATTACCAAAAACCTTAAAGTGGGTAGGTTACCTACATCAAGGCTCTAAATAGTAACCTCCTAAACCTTTTCTAACCTTTCTCAAGACGGAATTTACCTAATTATACCTCCTTGTTCCACATTTCAGCATACCTCCATCAATACGACATAATAATAACATCCATACACTGAAAAATTATAATATCCTCATCATTTACGAACCATGTTAAATTTCTCATTTCAAGCTATACAATTATGTCAAGTCATTTGTCCTCACAAGGAACCCAAAATCAAAACAATGATCTTACACGAAGGTGGTACTCGTTCCAATGTTAATGTTGGAATGTGGCAACGGATTCAAGTTAGTGTGTTGGAATTAAACACCCGATCCATTCAACAAGCTTCAATCACAATAACTAGTATATTCAGAAAATCATACAATCAAGTCATGATCCATGACATAACTCATTCAATTGTTCTCAGATACGATAGGTGTGATCTATACTAAAATGTTATGCATACATACATGTATTATAACTAAGAAAGAGTAATATATATCACACAATTATGAAATCACAACCATCACAATGAAGTATTCACTGTCGTATATCACTTAACCAATAAGTCGACCATACATAGACCTAGTTCATCATGTAAGTCTACTTCTCATTATATAATCATCTATTGTTCGGTGCACGAAGGCCTAAACATATATCCAGCAATTAATTTAAATTATATTACATAGTGTGGCAGACCAATAACTACTAAACTAAAATAATTTAGCCTACTTGGGCACCAAGCAACTGCACTGAGTTTTTTGAATTGCTTCTTGTGTCTAGACTTCGTGATAGTGATCTTGACCAAATATTCACAATCCATCAGTCGCTTTACGTTGGAAATTCTCTTATCCTTCCTTTCCAAGATGAAATAAGCTTGCAAAGGTTTTATAAGGTGGTTAACATCTAAATTAGTTATTTTAGGAAGAAGGGGAAAATAATATTCATGTTATATATGTTCTGCCTTGCCAATTCCACTCTGGACAACTAACTGCCACACGAATGGTGCTGTGACTAGAAGGACCAATGGACGTAGTCCGAAAGCCCCCCCCACAAACTTTGCCCCATAATGTATTTGTTTTCTCCTAAATACGATGTGTTTGGTCGTTGTTTGTAGTTGGTCACTTATAAGTACCTTGATTGAAAGTTTAAAAAAATTAAAGGTGTTTTAATTATTTTATAGGGTGTTACATGATTCTTCACTTATTTTTGTTATGTTTCAAAGTAAGTTGAGGGTGAGGGTACACTTATCTATGTGTTATATCAGGTATACCTGCACAACAAAGTGGGTTAAATGGTGACAAAATTTCATGGCCCAGACAATCGGGATTGGCACTCACACTAACCCTGCAGTGGTAGAACCATTAATACTAATTAGATAAGAATATAAATTCAAATACTATGCATTCAAAGTTACTAAAGCAAGTTTACAAAGCTAAACTAAAGTTCCCATAAACTTATAAAAGATGTAATCATGTATTGCGGAATTAAATGCCTTGAACATGAAAGTCAATGTACAAAAATATCTAAGAATGAAGTAAACGTCTAGAGAGGAACAATTACAACCCAAAACTAATGAACTTATAATTAATTAAAAAGTCTAAGTCAGAAATTGAGAGTGGATATAAGCCTCTCCTGACGTGGAGAAAATAGCAAACAGGGGAGACTCATTAGAAAGATCAGAAAGTGACCCGACTCGAAGAAAGCATCCTCACCCCTTAATTCGACTGACGATCACTAATCTTCTAAACAAGTGTCACATTCGGAAAGTAGCCCCTAGACGTAACTGCCTTCGTCGTCCTCGTAGCGGACTAAGACTAGGCTCTTAGCAGTCATCATTACATTCATAGTTTTAAAATGTGGAAAATATAAAACATTTCATTTACAGTACTTCATAAGGTTTGCTTGACGCCTCGCTTACACATAATACATTAATATAGATACATAACATACTCTTAGAATAGATGTCTCATATTAAACCATCTAAATGGATTCAAATCAATCATGGGCATAAACCCTTACAAAATGTAGGAAGAAGAATGACGCCAATAGGAGTTTACAAACAATATCTACGAAAAACAAATGAAGGGAAATGATTGTCTGTAGGACTATACAATGAAACCTATATAGAGTAATTAAACAAAATGTGAATCATCCTCGGACTTGAGGACATATCCACACTTGGAGAAATGATCCAAGACTTCCTTCGAAATTGTCAAGAACCTTCAATGACCACAACCTAAAATGTTGGGGAAAATGGAGAAACAGGATTAGTACATCACTTGTACTAAGTATAGAATAATATGCACATAAAATATATAAATCATGCTAAAAAGAGACATTTCATTGAAGCATGCTAATTTACTTTCAAAGTACCTTATGAACATTGAAGAACCAAAATAAGTCAATAAGAACATATTCCTTAATTCAAGACCATGTACATCACAAGACCAACAATATTAATCATAATTGAGCACAAAATTAAGACAAATCTATCATCAAGTTATAAATATCACACACAAAGTGATATAACGAGATTGCCCTAATAACTTCAAGGGAGGATCATGTCATACGCCCAGTTAGTCCAAAATGTTGCAATAGCCTGAAGAGTAAGGCCCCATCCTTACTTAACCAAGTAAATCAAACAAGGAACATAAGCAATACCCAACATCACATAGTATATAATTAAGAGTAAACATCATCATACCTCAACAATAGAGACCAACCACATGTTCATAAGTGAAACCAATCCCATATAGTGTCATTAACATGTAAGATCAACATATACATATCATTCACATTTATAAGCGTATAAGCACATAAGAACATCTATCTAAGACTTCCCTCAAAGATTACTAGTGCAATGTATAGGTAGAGTCCCATACCCCTTCCTAGACTAAGCCCCTCAATTCATCCTTGTTCGAGTTCACTTTATTAATTTGGTTTATCTTTTGGGAACATCTTTCCTTAATCGACATAGACCATATGAGCTAATGTGAATCTTGTATCATTGAAACCTTACACCGAAAGAAGTTGGACTACTTACCAAGGTAGTACGACAACATGAACATAGTATCTATGTGGATCCACTTGCGAGTATTTCTATAGGGAACATATTTCAAGAACTAGGAGATATATTTTGGGACCCTATTTATGCTACATTCATTATAGTCTACAATCTCATGAGTTAAAAGTAAATTTAGTGATTCTACATTCCCTATGTATATAAGCGACACGCCTCACTCTAATGCACCGATGCCTGAGCTAGTAGAGTCCTTTGGAATGTTTTTCATTAATAATCATAACTTAGTTTAGGTCATAGGGTGTACCCTTATATATTCATCATCATAGCTCAACATTAATTGCATGAGTATTGTCCTTTCATTACGATTCATACATGTGAGGTTTAAACATTTACATAGTCACATCATTAGAAGGCACATAGGTAAGTAATCATTATCCTTATATCAATGATTCTTAGACAACAACTAACACGATATAAATGGAGACATTACAAATAAATATCATAAAAACCCTAATCAATCTTATCATAAGATATATGTCAACATAACTTCATCACTAGACACAAGTGATCATAATTGAAGTAAAGGATTGAGATCACAAGTCCTACCCCATCTCCTTCCCAAGCCATCATCAAAGGTTTTTCCATAAACCATCCAATTCAAATAAATAATTGATTTAATATCATCACAAAATAGTAATCAACACAATAATAAAGTCAACTGGATCAGTACACAATAATTCATCACTAGTTCTTCACTTAGGGTTAGGGACTTGGGTCAATTTCATGATGTAATCTACAAAACTAGGTTAAATCATTAAGGACTATCATAATTGAATTATAATACATCATAATCTAATTATAATATTCATAATAAATCATAAAAAATAAATTTAGAAGATCAAATTTGTAATAGAAGAAAACCCTCTTGAAACTTATCTTTTGGAATTCAATTTGGAGGAAACCTTTGGGGAAAAAATACCAAAGGTGAAAGGAAAATCATACCTTGTTAATTTATTAAGATTGGTGGATAACATTAGTCTTATTTATTCCCTATAACCTTTCTTTGCTTGATATTATATGGAGTTTCTTTGGGATAGAGAAAGAAGAGAGAAGGAAGAGCAATGTGGGTTTTGGTAATTATGAAAGTTAGGTTAGTTTAACTAAGATATAGTCTTTATATAGGTAATTAACTAAAATAAATATACCTCCCTTAACCCCTAAATAATTAACTAACCACTTAATTAATTAAATTGACTAACCTAAAACGTGGCAGCAAAACAGTTACCTAACCTATGAGACCCTGACCTATGAGTCGTAGGCCAGTCAACGGCCAGTGTGCCTTCCATTCTGCACATCCTTCATTTTTGTCAATGAGTGTATAAAATGGAACCTTTTACAAATTTTCTAAGTCATCAACGACGCCTCGTATATTGGCCTACGCCCCGTTGGTTGGCTACCAACGATGATATTGTCTTTTGACAGCTTCTAGCCTAAAAGGAAGGGTCCTCCTCAAGGAACTTTAAGTTGGTCAATGGGGAGTAATACATGGACGTTACAACCCTTAAACAAATCTAATACGTGTTTAAAACTTTCCCACCATATTTCATTAATTTTCGACTCCTAAAAGCTTGTCAAATGCACGAATGCACGCTAGTACCTTATGTACTAGTCTCTGGATGTCATGGACGTTTCTTGATGCTTTGATTCTAAAACTTCTTGAATATATACATTATATTTGACCTTAAAATAGTGTTATAACTCTTAGACACACATGTGAGGCTCTATATTAGGCTTTAGACTTTTGAGGTATTACAACGAGGTATGTCAATAGCCGCTTGAAAATATCCTCTACTCAACAAATAAAGAGCAACATACATTAGTCATTACAATAATATAATCACGTGCATATATCGATCCTATACAATATCATAATTTTTTACATACAAGGTGAAATTTCACATTTCTAAAGATACACATTTATATTAAATCATTTGTCCTCTCTATGAACCCAAACCTAAACTCTTAGATTACAAAAAGTGGGAACCGATCCCATGTTTATGCCTAAACGTGGAGACAATTCCAAGAAAGTGTGTGGAATGCAACACCCGATAAATTAAACAAGCCACAATCACCATCACATGTTTATTCTGAAGATCACAAGATTAAGTCAGTATTCATTTCAATAATCACCCTTCTATCCTCATTTACAAGTAGTGAGATCAATAATTCAACATTTTCATACATACGTACAATATAATGAATCAAGAATAAACATATATTACACAATCATGAAATCACAATCATCACCTAGTTTGAAACAAGCTTAAATTCCCTTAGAATCTTCATTCATACCTTTCTGGATTTGTTCCTCTTGTTCATGGTATACACACAATCAATATGATACGGGAATCAATGAACAAAGATTAATTACAAAATAATTAACAATTCTAACATCCTTATATCAAAACCTTGATCATCATATCTATTTTAGGGATTTTCCACTATAATTTACAAATAAAAAAAATCACAAATGAAAATTTCCCATTGATTACATTCTACAAATAGAAAACTTAGTTTAGATAGTGAAAATCTTGCTTTTAACCTAAAGAATGGTGAAACACTCAAGAAAACCCTTGGTTTCATTCTTTATCTTTCAAGTTCAAAAACTGCAGAATAAAACATTTTTGGGGTTTATTTCCAACTTTATGACGTTTTTGCCCCGCCATGGAGGCACTAACATCATAACAACGACCCTGCCTTGGTAGGAGAATTCCCGACATAGTGTCTTGCATGGAAACACTTAGTAATTTTAATAATTTCATATCTTCATTGCTCATATACCTTCCACCAATGAAAACTAAAAACTACCCGTTCACTCTAAGCTTGATTTCGGGAATTTTATTCACCTGAATTCAATTTCGTAAAGTCGTACGAGTTCTTTAACATCTTATCTATCTACTAATATGATAAAATGAGTAATTATATCACCCAATTGCAACCATATATTTCTAGACTTTAATGACATTGATTTCTTCATAATCTGGAATAAGTTTGAAAATTTCAGTTACTATGAAAAAGTTTTCTGACAAAAAATTCTACCCATTGACTCTTCAATAACGAGAAAACTATGTCTTTCAAAAAAATGTTCTCCTTCTTTCTATTATTCTATGGATAAATATTTGTACGTCGTGTTCATGCATTACATATGGAATATTAAATTATCAATAATCAGTGAAACGAATTAATCATACTTTCAACCTTTTTTATACATGAAATGAATAATATCAAATGTAAGAATGTTTATCTTTTCATCCAAGTGAATATGTGTTGTTTTTAAAGTAATTAAATTATTCAAGTAAATGTTCCATACAATGTGTCAAGTTTTTTAATCGGTAAGTTTTTTAAAATGAATTGTATTGTGAAAAATCATTGAATTAAAAAATAAATATTGAATAAAAATTAAATGTTTATATATTTATAAAAGGGTACACATTTTAGAATTATTGAAGAAAGAACTGATTTGGGAGATATCTCTGACCCCCAGCTTTACAACACTTAGTATGGAGGTTAAGGAGAGAGGAATAAGGTAAATGTAAATACCACTCATCTGAAGCTTGGTTAAGTTCCAAGGATTTAGGCCTTGCTAGCTTAATATGAATCTTCTATATAATTTTCTTAGTCTCTTTTTTTCAAGTGAAAATTAGATTCCCTAAAAGTAGATATGACCAAATCTTTTTCTTCTAATACGCTATTTGAAAGTCTATATTTGTTGTTAATGAATTAGTGTAAGAGAAAGATATTTTTCAAGTAATAACACCTACAACTATTGTTCGATACATCAAAATCTCGTTGAGCATGTAGAAACTACTTCCAACAAATTTATTAAACCTAGAAATTTTTAAAATTAAGTTGCCCAAAAATATTAAATTATTGAAAAAGAAATTTAAAATTTAGATGGAATTTTTTTATCGTTAGTCCAATGAATCCTAAGAGATCGAAACAAGTCAATATTTTGTAAGATGGATCTATACTTTTTATTCTTTCCCCTCTTTTTTTCTAACCATTTTTTAATTTTTTTAAGGATACAAATTCTAATAAAAGAGATTGATCATCTAAGGTTTGACCATTAAAAGACAAATAATTGGTTAAATGGGTGGAAATTGTTATATTTTTGGATAGATCTAGATGTTGCGGGTGCATTTACTGAATCATTTGACATGCAAGAACACAAAAGTATAAGATCTTATTACTGAATGCATTCATTTGATGGGCAAACCTATTTTACTTTTACTATTTTCATGTATTCTTGAACCTTCATTATGTTCTCAAGTTATTAACTCACAAGAAAGTATAAGTTATTATTGAGCTAACAATTTTCATATTTTTTTTAAAACCTTTTTTATTACACAATATTTTTGTCTTTCAAAAGACTAACCAAGTATTTCTTATTTTTTACTATAATATGGATAACCGACATAACATTTATGGTAATGAAGATGGAGAATTAATGGATGCGCCCATATATTTTATGACACCTCAGAAATCAAAATCTTATCATTATAACGTAAGTTTTCAAGAAAATCTTTTAATTTTAAGGTGTTCACTTCTATTTCATAGAAATCATGCATAATTATTTTTGATAAATACTAGAGTAATTTTTTTAGGATATATATATATAGACTGATCGATATTATATTCCAAAATGTAGATATTCCCAAAATAGATATTTTTCTTCTAATGCACTATTTTTTAGGAGATTCACCATTATTGAATATGTGCAAGAGAACAAACTTTTTCAAGTATTAACACATATAAGTATTGTTTTCTATGTCAAATCTTTTGAATTGATAGTAGTGGATTTGGTTAGAAATTAAATTTCAAATTAGGGTAGAATTATTTTATTGGTAGTCCAACGATGTCACGACACAGACAATTGTGATTGACACCCACACTAAAACTCTACTGGGAGAACTACTACTACAACCCAAAACAATCAAATAAATCAATAACTATGGAATGAAAATAGTGTTCGCATAAACTCTAACAAAACTCTAACAATAATTACTAACAAAGAAGAAGAATAACATAGAACCTGAAAATCAATGTACAAAAACACTAACAAGTAGATCATTTTAAACAAGATGGTATACAACCCCAAACTAATGAACTAACTAAACAAATATCTATCCGCAAATATTGTACATAAGCGAACGATAATTCCATGTCAGTCAAGAAGGATTGGCTCACCATTGAATTCAAAGCGACGATCACGGATTTTACTTAGAGAGGTCCGTCAATAGTCGCGTGAAGATACCCTGTACTAAACAAAAGTAAGAGAAAGTAAAGAATCAATAAAGAACTATATTGTACTAGTAAGATTACAAAAATTTTCCAGTAGTGCAACATAAACAAGTCCAGACTACAATATAATCACACGTGTATATATCAAAGAAATATAATATTATAAACATTTATGAACATTTATAAGTTTCACATTTTATATCAAATCACTGGTTCTTTAATGTACTGAAATTCAAACTATTCTCTTATAGGAACGTGACATCTGATCCTATTATTATGACAGAACATTGGAATCGATCCAATATTTATGACCTAATATGGAAACAAATCCTATATTTATTCTGAAACTTAGCAGTCGATACAAGTTACTTATGTTGGAACGTGGCAACTAATTCCATTCACATGCCACAATCACGATAACAAGTATATCCTTAGGATCATACATTTAAGTCATGATATCATGGTAGTGATAATTCATGTATCTCACTTCAAGCAATTGTGATCTACATTGAAGTATTTATATACATACAAGCATCATAACGAAGAAAGAAGAAGCAAATATCATACATCATAGAATTGAAACTATCGACTTCCTTGAAACAAACTCGAAACCATAAGAAACTTGATCCTTCTCTTACAGGGTTCATTACGCTTGTTCATAAACTAAAAACAATTATAATAACACGGAAATCCTCAAAAAATCTCTAATCACCTAACACTATAACAATTCTATGAATCTAGATCAAACCCATGATCCCAATTATCCAATTTAGGGTTGTTTCCACCATGAAATTTATATTAAATCAATCCTCCATCAATATGCATCCATTCTATTACATTCCACTGATCAAAACATGGGTTTTGTAGTGAAAAGCTTACATTTAGCCCTAAGAAAGGTGAAAACAAGTTGGATTTTAATCGGTTTATTCCTTGGCTCTAAAATTTGAAAAAGACATGATGAAGTCATTTAAGGGTTTATTAATGACCTTACATTGTGTTGAACCCGTCACATAGACCCTGACCACACTATAGCAGCCCCGCCAAGGTGACACATATCCCATCGAGGTAGAAAAAATTAAACCAGTAAGCTATTTAAAAGAATAAAACAAATACCATTTCACAACGCATCTCTAAACCATGATGATGAGAAAATACCATTTACGCTAAAATCGATTCCTAGAGTTCAATTCATTCGAATTTAATTAACAAATTTTGTGCGAGTTCCTTAACGATTTATCTAACTACTGATGCAATCAAAATACTAAACAACTCCCCAATCGTTACCAGATTTCCTTACACCGCAATAACTCTGATTTTGTCCAAATATAGACTAGGTTTGAAAAATGCAAGTACTACGGAAAGGCTTCTAGCCCCAAATTTTCCTCCTTTGCCTTTTATGTAGCGATGGGAATAGGTCATTAAAATAGATATCAATTTACCCATCACTTTACCCCCAGTGACAAAGCATAGGAAAATGGGCTAAGGAAGGAATGACGTAGTACCTGAGTCACAAACAATTGGTAATACTTGTCTCACATATTTTTTTTGATTTCCCAAGGAGCTTTCTCAATCAGATGATCCTTCATTAAACTTTCACAGATTTATTCACTTTGTTCCTCAACTTATGCAGGTCACAATCATGAATTGCAATCGTTTCCTCCTAATATTGAGTTCTTTGACCAAAACATCTTAGTTCCATATTATGATATAATCCTTGTCACCACGATATCTCTTCATCTTAGACACACGAAATACCGGATGAACTCCACATAAATTAGGAGGCAAAGCTAATCTATACGCTACCGATCCTAGACATACGAAAACCTCAAATAGACTAATGTATCAAGGATCTAGCATACCTTTCTTACCAAATCTCATCACCCCTTTCATGGGTGTTACCTTAAGAAGAACATTTGCACCGGATTAAAATGTCATGTTTCTACCTTATGATTTGCATACATTTTTCGTCTAATGTAGGATGGTAGAATCATAGCTTGAATAAGCCTCACTTCATTTATACACTCAAATTATGCCTCCCAAATAAAGAATAAGTGGTCATTATCATGTAAAGAACCCAACTTGTAGGTTGAGGTCGATCCAACGAGAAATTTTTTTTAGGCATAAGCTTAACTGAAAATAATATTCATTTATCCAATTATTTCACAAAACATGTAATTAAAAGGGGAGGGGGGATTTGTGAAATAAATTCTGAAAATTGTATAAGTAAGGAGTAAGGAAGATACAAACTATAGTTATTATTAAGATGAGAAAGTAACTAGAGTATAAGTGTTCCCACAAGCTCATAACACGGTATTCCTAGTAAATAGCAATAATCCCTTCCTAGTGTATTACATGCAAAATTATAAGTTAGGTACTGCTAAATTCTTTGTCAGGCGTCTATATAATTTTACACCGCACCTTTGTCCGGTTACGCATGTATAACTTACGAACCCTTACCTTTACCTCATATAAGAAATGACATTAATGTACGACATAGTATTCACCCTCTCATCATTTGACATTAGACTATTAGATAGTATTACACTAAATCTATGTTGATAATGCTTTTCTTATGAACTACCTTCTTGGTCCGGCAAGTACAAACAAGATGAGTTCTAATGTGTGCACTCGTTAAAAATACTTTCAAATAAAGAATTATCACTGCATGCAATAACACAATTAATGAATTTCTTAATTACTGTCCATACATTGTTAATCTCTTATGGTTCCCACAAAATTAGTTATATATTTAGTTACCCATATTAGCAAGATCATAATTAATTGTTTTAGATGAAAAAATCATGAACTTGTGTAATAAGAGGAATAACTCCAGAAAATTAAATTGGAAATCTAAAATCTTCAAAACGTGCGTTAGAAATCAATAATTGCAAAAGTTTGGAAAATTAATTCCCAAAAGAGAGAATTAAACAAGAAAAATAATGGCCAACACCCCAAAAGGAGAGTTACATGCCCTATATATTGAAAAACAAATCCTAACGTAAAAGGAAACGAAATATGGAAATAATTTTTTAGGATGCGTCTTAAATCAACAACAATGACATGGGGTCTATAAGTCAACCTATGTTCTGTAAGCCACTTCCGTGGTTCAGGACCTAGGCATTTTTCCAATATTCAACATTTGGGTCACATTGGATGATTCAACAGTACGGACCGTGAGTCAACCTACGGTCCGTAACTCCTTTGTGTAGCTCCACAATTAGACTTTTCAACATTAGGTACTTGAACCAACTCTCTTAATTATTTAGCGAAGCAACATTCAGTAGATCAATCTACGGTCCATAAGTTGCACCCATGGTTCCACACTTGGTCAAGAATTCTCTGATCTTTTGCAATGACTTGCTTTCCCATCTACGACTTTCATCTATGGGCCCTTTTCTACACTTTTCTCTACTTTTTGTCCAATTCTTTGTGTTTGAACTTATATCTGGAAAATACAAATACAAGAAAAACGCATGAAAACAAAAACAAAAACAAAATGGTCGTAGAGACACACAATTTTTAATTGAACTCTTTTAAAAATTTTGTAAACTCACAATATATCAACACCCTAACCTTAAAATCATTGTTTGTCCACAAGAAATTCACTAAGACTCTAAATGAAACTAGTATGCAAGCAAGAAATTCAAGGAAAAGTATTCACCACGCTCTCTATCACAAAGGTACCAACATTCCGACAATGTGACAAGTGACCTTACTTCAGTCGGATTCCCTTTTTGACACATTAACTATGATTTTTAGTAAAAGGGTTCATTCAACAATCACACGTAGAAGTAACTTCAATTTACAATTAGCGCTCAAAATCATAGGCTTGCCCTTGTTTTCAGTACTTAGACTCTCAAAACTAGGTTCCAGGATCACTATAGGACATTATTGGCAAGTAAAGCAGGCTCAGGGTCTGATGTTTTCATGACCCGAAATTACTCCCTAAAAGTTAGGAGGAACCCTCGGAACGTGGCCGGGAGTACTTTACCCTTTGGGGTCTTGTACAAGCCCTTCAACTAGCATTCACTACATAAGACATGAAAAGAAGTGCAGAATTAAAATATTTCACAAATAATTTAATAAAGAGGAAGTCTTTCATAAATACTTAAGAAATCTATCGTCACAAGCAAAACTTAAGACACAACATATAATATCTTAAGGACACGGTCCCTTCCATTGAAATCAAATACATAATAAGTCTTAATAATAAAACTAGGAAACAATAGACTATGTCCTCGAATATTGAGGACATACAAATTCTTCAGACAATGAATCCAAAGCTTCCCCTTCAAATCTTCCAAAGATTCTTCAACCTATACTTGTAAGGTATAGAAAAGTATGGGTTTAGTACAAAACAATCTACTAAGTATGGCATTTGCAAAAATATGTAAAAAGGGACATTTAGTAAAAATGGCTTTTCGTGAAATTTAAGTAAAACATTCATGAATATAAACACAAAACATCATACTAAAAATCATTTAATACATAGATGAGATTTCCCATAATTTCTTACCCAAAACGACCATATACAGTAACTCACCAAGACATAAAGTGAACTTACTTGACATTTATAGTGAATTCCTTAGGCATTTAAAATAAGTCCCTTTTAACATTAACAATAAATCATTAAAAGTATTCACAATGAATTCAACTTGAGAAATTGCAATGAACAATCCTATTCTAAATGAGTGATTTCCAAGGCCTGGCGAAAAAGAAAGTGAACTCATTTTTCGTAAGAGTTTCCATACCTCAGGATTATCCTAAGACTGTTTAAGGTAAGACATGAAGGAAGTATGCATATGTATCCTTCAATACACACCAAAGCAATCCTCAATACTACCCCTTTTGGAATAATCATCTCGGGAGAAACAATCCCCTCAATCAATGGCAAGACATTAAAAAAAACCAAACAAACCAGCAAAGTCTTGCCTTTCGGAAAGCCTACTTAGTAAAATGAGTAGATGGCATCCCATTTCACCACCTACCCTAAGTAGCACATTCTTTTAGAAGGTTTGGCACCAAGTCTTCCTTTCGGAAGGCCCTACTTAGTTCAATGGATAGATAGCGTCCCATACCACCACCTACCCTAAGTATTACGTTCTTTTAGAAGACTTAGTTCATTCAACTAAAATTAGTCTCACCACGACTCCCCTTTCGGATTGCCTACCTAGTTCAATGAAAAAATAGCGCCCAATTATACTACCTACCCTAAGTACAACACTCCTTTAGAAGACTTAGCACGTTCATTTCTTCTGTGGGAGTTAGAACACTCCTTTAGAAGACTTAGCACGTTCATTTCATTTGTGGGAGTTATCTTAACCGACATATACCATGAGATATAGACATGAAATCCCGATATTAACCCCTATCGGATGAGGGATCCTTAATTGCCTAGAATGAGGTCATTCTCTTAGCATTTACATTGCTTTCCCAATTGCTACACCTATGCGGGTGCATAGTTAAGGAATAAGGAGATTGCTACTAAGTAATTCATTATCTACTAACGAGGAGTACTCATCTCAAGTGGTATATTGGAATACAACATCTCTACTCATGATGTTTAATACACCTCTCCTTCATATCCTCTCGGTGCAAAGTATAACTTCCCACAGATTCTCAACATTATAGACTATAGGTTAAGCATAACTAGTGAGCACCACATCTAAACTCACGAAGGGCATTCTTCCTCCAACCTATCGTAGAAATCTCATGGGATGTAGTTGGGTAGCTACTAAACACTTCATGTAAAATCACGAAGAAAGTTCACCCCAAAACTCCCATTTAGGACTTAACTTAGCTTCATTCATTCATTCAAGTGTGAGTGTGTGTGTACATGTGAGCACACCTTGCACATAAGCTTCATTTCATACATGCTTAGACCTTCCTTTATCATATCACACATATTAAATACTTAATATAACAATATAAGTCCTTTAGACATAAGCCTTAATATACTTCTTTTAAAAAGTTTCATAAAGCAATTAACAAGAATAACTTCATTCAAGCATGCAGTCTAGTCTACTTCACCTAATTAGTTCATAAGGCACATTTAGAAGATTAGTTCATCATCTTACTTAACATAACAAGACTTAATATCCTCATTCACAATAAACTAGTAACTTTACATTCATACAATTCAAATCAACACCGCCACCAAGAAGGTGGACCATACCACTCAAGAGCATTTTGAAATTGAAACTAAACGACATAAAAAACTTACCGTTTCATACTTGATTTCATCAACTATAATATTTTATTCAATAATTCATCATAAATTTTCCCTTTGGGCACTACCTAAACAACAATAACAACCATAAGAAATCAAAGTTCAAAGACTATCAATTTATGGTGATATAACCCATTCCTTACGCCAAAATTAAATGACAAGCTTTAACACGATTTCATTGAAGTTTTAACCTTAAAATCATCAAATAACATTATAAATACCATTATTAATTTCTTAGAAACGTTTTCATGCAAGACTCATATTTAGATTTGAAAATAGTAGAAACTAGGGTTGAGAACCCCCTTTTGAAAATTAATTTGAAGGAATTCCTTGAATGGAAGAGAGTTCAAGGATGTATACCATACCTCTCATTGAATAAATACCCAAGATTTTTTTTATAGTTAAACGACCCTGAACAGACCTCTTAGAACTTCTTGACTTCTAGCTTCCATTGAGACTTGAGAGAGAATTCTAATAGAGAGAGGGATATTGGGTTTTAGAAAGAGGTGTCTAAAATAAGATGTTAGGGTTTAGAAAACTTAAATATACATAATATATACTAAAACTAAAGTCCAAGGTTCATAAAATAATTGGGGTAAATTTAGCAAAAACCCCAAGCCAAGGAAGAAAACTTATAGCTTTTGGAATAAGTCAATCGACGACCCAATCTACGGGGTGTCGCCTGGTCGACGGCCCGTCCTGCTAGGCGTTGATGACTTCAGAGGCTGATATATGGGAGGTATAGGCCTCCCACATATTATGGAAGGACGGCCCTAGTCGACGGAGCGTCGATGGACCTACGCGCAATTGACTTCTCCGTCGATTGGGCAGTGTCCTTGGCAGCTTTGTCCAAATCTTAGGCCCTTCATCTAGGGCGCCTTGTCGGACCTGGGTGGGCTCGTTCCTGGACTCTACATATATAAACTAATTCATTTAGGTCTTGGTAACATCCCACCTTAGTTTCAAGGAAAACGAACACGTAAACTCACACAAACACGACAAGACGCAAGAACACTTTCCATGGCACACCTTCCGAACGTCATGGACTTTATTGGACGTTTGACTTCCAAACTTAACCAAACATCACACACTTCCTAAGGAAACTAAAATAACTCATTTTAACTACAAATGAAATCACTAAACACTCACAAACATCTATTTCACCTTAGTTCATTTTGGGGCATTACATTTTCTCCTACATAGAATAACATTCCTCCTCGAATGACACTAAAACTTCAAGAACAAAAAGGAGTCACTTAGCATCACATAATACATTTCAATCAAGGATAAAACTCTCCAAATCAAAGAATAAACTAGCAAGGGGACTTATTTCACAATTTCAAACACTTAGAAACATAAGTAACTCTTGTCAAACTTTACAAACTTCAAAACTCACCCTTAACCTTCTTTTATGGACAAACTACATTCTCCAACCTTAATATGCTCATATAAAACACTTTTTTCACACATTGAAACATCAATAAAAGACAAAAGAATTTTCTTCAAAAAGAGAAATTTTACAGTAAGCATTCATTGTATTCACTACCAACATGATTAAAAATTTTAAACTTTCATTCTATTAGAAACTCCTCAAGAGGGCATGATCACATGTAGTATAATATCATATAAACTCATCTTATAACACGTTGAAACCATATTTCATAAAAAATTCAATTTTCTCAAAATTCAAACTTCATACAGTGAATTCAAAAAATCTCTATGTCACATGCTTAAAAATTTCGTAATGCACCTTCCAAGCAACTTTATTTAGATGACATGACCAGATGAGGATCAAGACCACACTAACTTACTCCACTGAGACTTGGTAAGTTTCCCTAAGTGCAATGTAAGAGTAGTATCCCATACTACCTCTCCCACTTAGTGACCCTTGAGGATTCTCTTGACTAAGTACATTACATGTCTTTCTACTCAACACACTCTCCCCTACAAAGGGAAAATCAATCTTAAAGGTCTCACACTCCAAAGCACCATTATGCCTCTCAGAAGGTAAGAACTAACACTACCCTCAACTCATTGCACATCAAGATTAAATATGTACGTTACAAGTTAAGCATAACACTTTCCACTTAGGATTCAAGCCTAGACAAACTCTCCTAAACATCACTTCATTCAACTCTTTGGCATCACTTAAATCAATTTCATTGAACAAAACTTCCTCACTAAACATTCATACCACATTTCCATCTTAGTGTAAGCATACACCACAACATCCAAAAATTACAAGAATAATTATGAAACATTAGTCACACAAGGGAGTTTCCTTCAACTTCTAATAAATCTCCACATTCTCTCAACTTTTCGTTAAATTCACAGCTTAAAGCTTATCTACTATCATTGAACATGATCACAAGATAACTCATTTATTCTCAAAAGACCTTTATTCAATCATTATCAATCTTTCCATTCTTAGAGTTACATGACCATAATGTTTCTCATCACAACACTCCCAATCTCATAATTCACACCTAGACCTAAATGGCATCACATAAGAATTTCAAAACTTACCATCATATCTACTCTTTTAGACACAAAAACATCATAACATCAAAACTTATCTTTTTATCTCCCTTAAAAATAGAAATGTCTTTCCTTTGAAGCAATCACACCTGGAAGACCACCGGACAAGGGAACATAAGAGAGAGAGATTCCTTATGGAGTTAAGTTCTGTGGAACGATTCAAGAGTAATGAAGAAAGTGAAAATCTATCGTCCTATAGCCCCTTGTCAATGGATGTGTCACGACTCACATCAATGACCAAGATATTACTGGACGTGGCTTGTGGGGCTTTTAGAATTTAAGTTATTTCCCGAAACCTTAGATCTAATAAGAAGACTATGATGACCCGAAATGACCCTGTAATAGTTAGGAGGTACCCTCTTTTCATGGATGGGAGTAATTGACCCTTTGGGATCTTGTACAAGGCTTTCAACTAGCGTTCATTACATAAGACATGAAAAATAGTGCGGAAGTAAAACTTTTCATAATTAATTTAATAAAAAGGATATCTTTCATAAATACATAAGATATCTTATACTCACAAGACAAAATAAATACACAACATATAATATCTTATGGACGCGTCCCTTTACATTGAAATCAAATACATAATAAGTCTTAATAATAAAACTAGAAAACAATAGACTATGTCCTCGAATATATGAGGACATACAAGTTCTTGAGAGAGTGAATTTCCCAAGATTCCCCTTCAAATCTTCAAAAAAATCTTTAAACTACACTTATAAGGTGTAGAAAAGTATAGGGCCAGTACCAAACAATATACTAAGAATGACATATGCAAAAACATGTAAAAAAAGGACATTTTAGTAAAAATGGCTTTTCATGCAATTTAAGTAAAACATTCATGAACACAAAGACAAAACATCATAGTAACCATCATTTAATACTTAGATGAGAGTTCCCATAATTTTTTTAATGAAAACGAACATTTAAAGTAACTCGCCAAAATTTATAGGAAACTCACTTGACATTTACAGTGAATTCCTTAGGCGTTTACAATAAATACCTTTGAACATTAACAATGTATCATTTAAAGCATTCACAATGAATTCAACTTGAGCAATTGCAATGAACAACCCTATGCTAAATGAGTTACTTCTAAAGTTAGGCAATAAAAGAAAGTGAACTCATTTTCCGCATGAGTTTCCTTACCAAGGGATTATCCTAAGACTCACTAAGGTAGAAATGAATGAAGTATGCATTCAACTTTTTTCAATTTCTTTTGCACAAAGTCATATCCTCTCTTTTCTTTTCAAACACTAAACTATATTCATACCCATTTTATTTTGATTCCTCTTTCATAGACACCCTCATCTTATGAATTTTCCACCAGTGAGGTACACAATTTCAAATGTTAGATTAGGGCCATGATTGAGGTTACTATTACATTAGCCACCCTCTAATTAGGATTTGGCCTAAGCCGATGTGCATATGTCTAAGAAGGGACCCGGGTCAAAGTAGTAGATTATGGGATGGTGAGTCAGGGGTTTAGAAAGAATTTGTTTCATTGAGGCTCAAAGCATTTGGATTGGTGGGAACATTTATTTCATTTGGTTAGATTCTTTTACACATTTAGCGGACTTTTTTAGATTAAGGTCATATGACTCTCTTGCTATACATAGAGAAGATTATATTATAGGTAATACTCGGGCAAGTTTACCTTGGAACAACTAGTGTTTGAACATTAAATTAGTCTCACATACTCTTGGCACATGGTCCTAGTATCATATTACTAGATTACCAAGTTCAAGTGTGATGTTAAATCATGAAATTAAGTTGGTTCGTTATCATATAATACAGAGAGACAACACATTCAACTCATTTTAGCCAAAATTTTTTATAACATATCTCTTATTTTTTATTTGGACAATATCAGTTTTTTCAAAGAAACTTATGCCATCATGCTTTATTCTTTCTCATGCTTCTACAAATATAAACCTAACATGTGCCGATTAAGTAGAATTTAAGATGTCTCTTGGGGAAAAATAACACACACAAGAAAACCCGAAGAGTGTATTATAAGTAGGGTTACTCAGAATTCATTCTACCACTGACAATCCATTTACCCCATCCCTACAAAAATAGGTGCAATGTCTCCAATGCACACAAAACAAGTGAAATGTAATGGATTTGGGTAAGAAAATATGTAGCATATAGTGCCGAAGAGCAATCAACAAGAAAGTGTGTTCAGTTTCTAGGACACCACTAGAAAAATATTTGGGTCACACTCAATAGTGCCCTTATAAACAATCATACCACTACTAATAGTGTTGTAAATAAGTTTTACTCCACCTCAAAATCAAGAGAACTGCCATCACGGTTGTTGAATTTGATGCCTCAACAACAGTCTCTCTATCTCTTTGTTGTCATAGCTACTCATCAAATATAGAGGATCACTTGTCATCCTTCTCCTTCCTCCTCTGCCTCTTATTGGTTCTTTTCCTCATCTATTAGATTTGTGGTGTGACTAGGTTTGTGCCTCTTAAATCGGGCACAAGTGGCTTAGGATTCTTCCTCCTCGACATTTGTACTAATATTACAACTAGGACTATATCATCGCCTTATATAGGGGGTGCTGATGGTGGTTCAATAGATGGTTTGGAGAGGATAATATCAACATCAGCCCAGAGACTAGCCAACTCAAACTTGAACAAGGTCAAATCTGTTGTGGGAGTTGGTCGCTTGAGAAATACCAACTCTAATGCATGTAATCACTTATGAAAATCTTGAACCTTTTGGTCTGTTATGGCGTCCATTCTCCTCTCCATTCTCACTTAAGACTCGAAAACCAATTTTTGCATCCAGGGACTCGCTTGATGAACAAGAGTTGCCATCTGAGCCTATATTTTTTGGACTTGGTCCAGGGGCATTAAAGATGCTAAGAAGGGAGGGGTAGCTTTATATTATCTAGAAGCCTGAGAAAAAGAGGCTAGGACATCATCTATTGACGCCTGCGAGGTGGCTCATCTCCATGCATCTGCTCCACATCTTAAACAAAATAATCGCACAATGGCATATCGACCCATACTAAATAAAATGTCCATTGTCTCAGTAGCCTACACAAACTTATTACAGTGCCATATCGGCACTCAAACATCCCTGCATTTATGGAAGATGAGACACAAAAACATGTATGTGGTTTATTTCTATAAATCCATCTCATGATTCTCTACGAATAAAATTGTTAAGACCCAAGAGTACCCCCTTGAAGTTAGGTAATTCTCAAATTGGAACACGGCATACTTGATGTTTTCGAGGTCTTGTACAACCCCTTTTACATCGATAATTGCATACATGTTTCAAAAGTACTGTGAAATTAAAACTTTTCACACGAAATAGTAATACATCAAAATATCACTTTTATAGAAAAACACAAAGAAAGTCTAAGTCACAAAGCCGACATGTTAGACATACGAATATATTGGATCCCATACTTAAACATGTAGAATATAGATAAGTCTATCACAATACATTCAATAAGAATATATAAACATTATGATGTCCTTGAATCTTGTGAGTATATACCAACTCTTGCTTTAATAAAATATTCCAAGATTTACTTTGAGACTCCTCTCAAATGCCACCTACACCTTTAGAGATAGATAAAAAGTATGGAACTAGTAAAAACACTTGTACTAAGTATGACATAATGCATAAAATTATGATTATAAGACTTTTTTTATACAACATACTCTTTTTGAATGAAACTTCATAACACAAGTATAAAAGTCACTTATAAGTCCACATAAACACATATAGTCACATTCCATAATATAGCATCAATGAAATGTTAAACCATATATCATATGACCCTCCTACCAATGGTTATACTAAGATTTACTTAAGTAAGACAAGAAGAGACCGCCCATAGACCCTCTTCAAGCACACCTAAATAACCCTTAAGACTACCTATGATAAGATTATTCCATTTACAACATATACTAACCATGTAAGGTTAATCTAAGAATCACTTGAGTAAGATATGAAGATACCGCCCATACACCCTCTTAAAGTCTACGTAAGAAACCCTCAAAGCTACCCTAGATATATACTTTTTCATTAACATACCTTTACTTATTTCATTATATTCATTTTAACCTTCAAGAGAGATTCATCAATTAAGGACTTTCATATAATGGTCTTGGAGAAGACCTAGGGACTCACATACTAACATCTTTAAAGTCAAGTTGTGCAATATCGAGATAGCGTCCCATTCCACTACCTAAACTTTGTAGTACTTATCCAACACTAGAATGTATCCAACATGATGAAAGTAGGCAATAACTTACAAAGACCATATCATCTAGGCATGGAATCCAGAGTCTACCCGACTTCAATTGAGGGTGTTATAATTGCCAAGTGTAGGCACATGGTTAAGGAATATCAAGGACTTTATGCAATCTAGTCTCCTTCTGAAGTAGAGATACATTGCACTCTAATCTTATTCTCAAGTAGAGATACAAACCATAACATATTATCTCAGTGTTAGCCTTTGTTCACATAGAGTAACGTTCATTCCCATAAGGGAATATGAGAAGGTACCATCTCTTAGTCATTAACTAATCATAATTCAATGACAAAAGATGGGGTCCACTATGGCTGCCACTCAATGGTCTATAAGGATAACTTATTTTTTACCTTCTTTTCTATATACAAGGTTGTACATATTAGTCATATTTAGGAAGGTACCATTTCTTCGTTCTACGGATCCTACACGTTCATTCAACATTCATCCATACACATACAAGACAAAGGTGTATGAGCCGACAAAGTCAACATATTCATATTCATATTCTTTATGTATCAAGTAACGGACATAGTCTACCTATCAAGACATACACATCATCTCCACATCACATATACAATAATGTTCAAGTATCATGGAGGAATAATTAAGTAAACCTATCAATACACAATAGTAAAATAACTAGAGGTATCACCTAATCTAGTATAATCACATATCGTCAATTAGAAAAGTTCAATCTCAAACATATACATATAACACATATTCCTTCACATTTCTCATAATCAAGTTTTTACATGATATTATCGATATTCATAAAGTAATGTCGACAAGGCCATGTTCAATATAATTCAAAACTAATGTCGACGAGGTAATATAATTCACAAGTAAAGCACATAGAACCACCACCATAAGTGGAACATACCAATCACAGCATAATTCAAGACCTAAACTCCATAAAGTAAAAAGAATTACGACAACGTACCACCTATCCAATCTCACCACTTCAATAAATAGATAAATCATCAAATACAATACAAAAAGGCCCTTACCCATGGCCATGATCATCAATTCGATACAAAAATCATAAAATTCAATGAATCTAAGGAAATATAAACATCATAATGTGCTCAAATCTAGTAAGAACAAACAAACTCTTTCTTGAATTAAATGGGTTCATACATTTTTAGGTTAAAATCATCAAATTAAATTAAATTCATTCATAATACAATATTTTAAAACCATCAATGCAAGAACCCATGCCTAAATAAAAAATTAGAGAATTCGTGTTTTGATGATCTTTTAAAAATCATTGGAATTGACTCCTTGAAGAAAGAGAATTCAAGGATGAATAATAATACCTTAATTGAGATGAAAATCCCTCAATATTGATAGAGAATAATTTTAAAAATCTTATCTTCTTCCTTGGAGTTTTAAATCTTCGACAATGGAGTTTTGTTGAGAGTGAATAGAGAGGCTTCATTTGAGATGATGGTTTTAGCTTTGATTGGTGAGTGTAGTGGTTTAAATAGGTGCTATAACATTCAATAATTAACCCCTTAATTATCAAAAATACCCCTACACTTATTGGACAAATTAACCATCATAAATTTGACATACAAATTCTGCAATGAAATATTGGAGTTTACTGCGCATCGCGGAGGCTCCTACATATCCTGTTTCTAAAAATTTCTTGGAAATAATAGTTTGTGACAGCCCTCCGTCGGAGGGTAAGAATTTTTTCCGCTGCGTGAAAGCTGCACGACACGCAGCCACTGCCTAAAACATGCTGGCGTGGCATCTTGCCAGTCTATCTTTTTATGGTCCCCGGGGCGTCATTCTCAGACATTTTGACCCTTTGTATGTCCAAATACTCGTTGGAACACTCTATACTTGATTTCACCTTCAAACCATGCCTTAAAAAATCACTACAAAACACTGCGACACAATAATTCAACTTCAACTAGTTTCCGAACATCTTGGACTTCATTGGACATTCCACCTACAAACTCTTCCAAACTTAATATACTTCCTATAAACACAATTATTAACCATTTTAAGACTTTATAAAATCATGACACACATGTTAGTCTCTAATTCAATCAAGGTCATTTTAAAGGGTGTAATAATACTCCCCCACTTGGGAATATTAGTCCTCGAATGACAGTTGCCATTCTTTAGGCACTTTCAAGAGAAAAGAAACTGAAGACTATCAGAACATAACCATGTCACTCAAATACACATATATGGAAGAACGATCAACTCCACATAGTGAATAGACTCAAAAACAACAAGAAGATAGAACAAATCAACGACTTATCATGCAATAAGACTCTTATTCCTTATTTGGAGGAACTCCTCCTCCATTCATTATAATTCTCATATATATAAATTATATACATGTAACAACAATATTCAACAAGAGAACAATTTAATCAAATTTCCAAAATTTATACACTAAACTGCCAAGAACTTACAGTGAAGCATGCTCAATTTTGAAAAATGAAACTCTTATGAAATTTATGATGGAAGAATGACAAAATGCAACAATTGCAACATGCTATTATGAAATTCTATCTCTCATGCTTTAATGAAATAGAAGATAAAAGACAACAATCTACAACCCATACATTCACCATACTCCCCCACTTATAAGGAACCCATAACAACTAAAAGAAAAACTAAATCTTACCGGCATCATCACCTGAATTTCCTCTCTTTTCTTAGAGGGAATAGATATGATTCCTCTTTGGTGCACCATCGTCCTGAGCATCAGGAGGAACTTCCTTGGCCACTCTTCCTCTAGCTGCAATAGTAGGGCAATCTCTCACCTTAAGAACATCCTTAGAACAACCAAAACATCCACTAGTACCGGCTAGACTCTTTCCAAAGTAATTTTTCCCACAAGTAGCACAAGTTGGGTTTACCACTTAAGAACCAACACCTCTCTGATAGTTAGCCTTAAGAGCACTAGATCTATCTTGAATTGGAGACCTCCTCTTAAACTATGGTTGAAGTTTCTCATCGGTTCTTCCCCTCTTAGCATCAACTTCTCCATCCTAGTTTAGACTCTTCTATGGATTGAGAATATACCATAAACCTAGATAGAGTCATATCATCATGGAGAAAAGCAATAAAACTCTTCCTTAACAATATCCGATACACCGATTAAGAACATACTCATCTAATCCCTAGGGTTAGAAACCAAGGATGGAACATACTTAGACTATAGGATAAACTTTAAGGAATACTACTAAACCCTCATGTTACCTTGCCTAAGGTTTATAAACTCCTCAACCATAACCTCCCTTTTCTCACGAGGAAAGTAGCTTTCTAAGAATGCTTCCTTAGTTCAGTGAAACGAACTTGAGCAACGTCTTTCAATTGGTATGAATTTATCTCTTCCTTTTTCTTAGAAGTCACACCCATAACATGCACTGTCTTATACACTTCATCCACGAAGGGTTGGGGATCCTCTCCCATCTTACAACCAAGAAGGATAGGAGGATTCATCCTCACTAAGTCCTTTAATCTTGATGCCATAGTACTCTCCAAAGCATTAACCCTAGGCCTGATGTATCTATTCACTTGTGTAATCATAGCTCGGGCTAGAGTAAGGAGAGAATCTCGAATCTCTCTATTATCCATAACCAGCGGAACCACCGATACCCCATTACCCTCACCTCCAATAGGGACGTGATCACCTTGGGGAGGAACATGATCAACTAGTGGAACTTGAAATCCTTGTGAAGCTAGTCTACCTTGAGGAACTTCCTATTGCACTTCTTCTTCATCCAATCTTCTAGTGGCCATTCTTCTTGTAGAAATACTTCTATAAACACAAGATAAGAGATTAGGAGTATACACTTTAACCTCAAATCTTTAGGCACGACATAAGATTTATGATGAAAGTGAAACTCAATTGTACTATAGCCTCTCACCCATAGTTATGTCGCGAGTCACACCGATGTTCAAGATTCTACTAGACGTGGCGTTTAGATACTTTTGGATTTCTAAGTACTACTTCATAACCAATGCTATGATACAAAGTTTGTTAAACAGGCTGGCGCGGAAGCTTGGCAGTCAAAATTTGGGTTAACTTTGGGACCCTTTTGATGGTACTTAGGGCGCCATTCTAAGACGTTTCGACCCTTTGTATATCCGGCTACCCGTAGGAACCCTTGGTACTGAATTTAGACTTTAAAATATCCCCCAAAATATCACTACAAAACACTATGATATAGTAGTTCAACTTCAACTAGTTTCTGAACGTCTTGATGTTCTTGGACGTTTGCTCTCAAAACACCTCAAAACTTTATATATTGCCTATAAACACCATTATTAATCATATTGATGCTTTATAAAATAATGAAACACATTTTAGGCTCTAGTTCAACCTAGATCATTTTCGAGGGTGTAACAAAAATGCAGGTAAAGTCTATCTCTAGCCCTACCACCAGCGCTAAAACCACTAATTCCCTATCTCATGTCACCAAATTGTTTGCCTTGGTTGGTAACTCTCAATTCCACACAAATAACAAAAAGAACTTGGCCACCAAATTAAGGGTGGCCTTGCTATATCCCAACTGTGGTGTGGTGACCTATTCCTCATGCTCTCCATATACACCAATGTACCTTACATTCCACAATTACACTGCCTCTCTCTTATCAACATTGTGGGTTAAGGCTTCACTCCGCACTATATCTCACTAGTTGTCGAACTTAGCCGTGTTGAGTGCCCAAGTATTATTAGGGCTTTGACCATAGAAAAATCTGTTGATCGAGGTATGGGATATATATACCGAGAAACCTCAGAATATAGTAGAGGTGATAAGGTCCTTGGCTATAGGCTTGGACCTCCTTTCAATTGAGCCTCGAAGTGTGGAAGAATAGGAAGCTTATAGTACCCATGCAATCTCCTCACTATAGCTCTTAGGGTCTTGATCAATCCGCTTTCACTTGTGAGTCCTAAATAGGTCCCAGGTTCTCGAGCAATCGACGCCCAGTAAGGTGGTCGACGCCCCGTATGTTGAGGGAATTTATAGGAACATAGGGATGGGAGGTTGGCCTTCCAAAAACCAGGCTCTAACCCAAATCACAAACTTACAAGATAGTCCATTAGTTGGGTGACAGTTCGTAGGTGATATAGGCATCGATTGAGTATGTAATAGCACAACTCACTGTTAAATATAGGGGTGATTTAATGCCTAGCTACCCTGGAGACGCAGACAGGGGACCCAGGACAACAAGTGTTCCCCAAGCTAACCCTGCTGGCATAATCATCAGTATACACAAGATAACTAACTGATGCGGAACCTAAATTATAATTTAAGATGAAGAGAGTGGGAATACTCAAATGCTAAACTGAGATATATGAAAAGTTATGAGTTTAATATAAAGAAGTTATTCAATTAATATTAATCTAAACTAATTATGTCTGAAATAAGCCTCTACCTTACTAGAAATACTAGGACAAGCCCCAACTAAGTGTAGCAATAACTAAAACTAAAGACTAAATTACTAAAATTGAACTCTTGATTATTGTCATCAGAGAATGAGGATTCACCATTTATTCTGTAGAACTGGAGATCCAAAATTGATCTAAGTGAGATCTAGATGCTGAGAACATGAACATACATCACGAGACGATGTAGTGCACGTATGTGTCAGTACTTGAAAAGTACTGAGCATAAAGGATAGAGAGAACCCAGTATAATATTATGAACATGACACACTTAATTCTTACTTAACTAGATGCAATGACTTAATTTATAATACTTACTGATCTGTAAAATATGGTTAATGCAAGAGAGTCTGATTTAACTGTGAGAGTTACTAATAACTAATAGTAAAACCCCATGAGCTAAATGTGGAGTTTTATGCATTCATATCATTGAGAGAACCCAGTATACCCTACCAGAGGCATAAAGGCATGCTGACATGATCACTGAATTTATGCCCACGGAGGGGACTTATAAGCTACTCAGCTAGTAGTTCTAGGACTAAGTGGTAGGCGAAACTAAGTCCCAACTCGGTAATGTGGGTTGTTTGGGGTGGGTATGCACTCCAATGAATTATGAATTAATACTTAGGAGGACGTTCGGTTCTTTTCTGTAAATACTGTATCAAAAACTTAGCATGCCATAGATGCAACATTCATCTGATAATTATGCCATTAATAAATGAGGTATGTATATATAAAGTAATTTAAATAAATTACCTAGCATGTGTAATTTAAGAACTAAAGAAATACATAGTTGGGATTCTGAAATTCATGTGATAAACTAAATAATAACTTTACAATCTAATTTTGAACATATATTTGACTAATTTATGATGGTCTATTATAATTCTAGAAAACCTAGGCTTATTCAAGATAAGAGAATTAAGAGCTGACTGAAAACTAGGGATCTAATTGGTGAAAGCAACCCACTTGTGAAATCCCACATTCCTTCTGATGAATTTCATTGACAAATATTTAGATTTCAGGGCTGGAACTGAGGTAATAATTTTGCGTTCTTGAACTAGGGTTCTTGACCTTTTAATTTTTTCTTGCTTCTAACTTTCTTTTTTTTATATAATAATTATAGTTAGGTAAGTTCTAGTTATGTGTCTAGGCTTAAGCTTACTAAAATCTTATGATTTTGGGTAAAACTGACTTATCTTAGGATTTAAATAAAATGGGAAAAGACCAACAGGCCCCTAAATTAATTGTTGTCGGACCAAATGATGTTTAGGACTGACGCGCTCTCCTTCAATCGAAGGACCGTCGTTTGGGTCTTTTCGATAGGCCTTTATTAAAATGGGCATAAATTTTTACCTTGAGGTTTTATATTAGCAAACTCGATGGCCATGGAATGCCAATTTAATTATCTGGTATTTATTAGGGCATGGGCAACCTAATTCATGTTGTGCTAAGAGTATGATTATTTGAAGTTGACTCAAGAACATTTTTCCCCTTCCTGTCTGCTAATATAAACGTATGGTCAAACCTACGGACTGTAGATCAAACTAAGGTCCGTGTTAGTCATTTGTAGTTTTTGTAAGAGCCTGGGTAAATAGGGTCTTCATCCACACACACAGATTACGAACTGTAGTCTGACTTATTGATGGTAGGTCTATGCGTAGATCGACACTCTGTAAATTTTTCTTGGCTATGTTTTTGGGGGCTTCAAACTCAAGTTACGGATGCACAGTATGTGATATAGATTAGACTACGGTCCATCGATGTCAACCGTCGATTGCACCTACAGATTTCTGAAGAGTTGATTTCTTGTCTGTTTTAGATACAAGTGTTACATTATCTCCGTATTAGGAACATTCTTCCTCGAATGAAGACTAAACTAGCTAAATAGATAGAGAGAGAGCATCTAGAGATTTCTGAAAAAGATGATTTATGGTCTGTTTTAGATACAGGAGTTACATTATCTCCGTATTGGGAACATTCTTCCTCGAATGAAGACTAAACTAGCTAAATAGATGGAGAGAGCTGCAGTCCCTACTACTAAATACTGGGAATTGAGTTTTTGACTTGATTATGTTCCAAGAACATGCATATACGCTAAAAATGCAAGTACAAATAGAGGGAACATTGTTCTAAGACTGAATTCGCTCATGAATAAAAAAAAAAAAACTTTAGAGGAACTATTACCTTAAGTTGGAGTGGAATCAGAAGGAAAGATGTGAGGATACTTGGATTTTATGGCTTCTTATGCTTCCCAAGTACATCCCTCTATGGACTGACTCCTCCACAACATTGAATGATGTGACTTCATTGTTATCCAACCTTTCAATTTGATGGTTAAGAATCTAAACTTGTACATCCTCATAAGAAAAACTATCTTTCACCGCCACAATCTATAATGGCACTGTAGAGGCTGGGTAACCCACACAGTTCTTCAAGATCGAGATGTGGAAGACTGGGTTCACTGTTCCTAGTTTTGGTGGCAACTCTAACTCAGATGCCACCTTGCCAACCCTTTTGATGATCCTGTAAGTATTACATATCTTGGACTGAGCTTCTCTTTCTTGTCAAACCTCATCACCCCTTTCATAGGTGATACTTTCATAAAAACCCAATTATCTACTATGAACTCTACTTCCCATGTCCTCACATTTGCATAAGATTTGTAATGACTTTGGGCTGTCTTAAGTCTATCTCTAATGAGTTGCACTTTCTCAATAGCATGAAAGACTGAATATGGCCTTATCAAAGCTACTTCACCTCCTTCAAACCAACAAAAAAGAGATCTACATCTACACCCATATAGTGCCTCATAAGGGTCTATCTCAATGCTAGAATGCTAGTATTGTTGTAGTAGAACTCAATAATAGGAAGGTCATCATCGAAACTTTCATGACCCGAAAGCACCCCTAGATGTTACAGAGAACCCTCGAATCGTGCCAAGGCATGCTTGAACCTTTCTGGTCTTATAAAAGCCCTTTTAGTAACATTCATTACATAAGACATGAAAAGTAGTGCAGAATTAAAACTTTTCAAGAACATTTGATATAAAGAGGGATCTTCCATAATTACTTATAAATCTCATCGACACAATCCAAACATAAGACACTACATAAAAAATATTAAGGACACAACCCTTTACATTGAAATGAAATACATAATAATTCTTAACTTTAATGAACTAAGAAGATAGAAATGATGCCCTGGAATATATGAGGATACACTTTGTATTGAGAGGGACTTTCAAAAGCATTACATTCTAGACTTCAACCTTGATTCAAACCTATATTTAGGTAGTATAGAAAAATGTGAAGTTAGTATGAATTATGTATTAAGTATGGCATATGCAAAAACATGTAAAAAGGGACATTTTTGTAAAATAACCTTTAATGCCAAATAAGTATAACATTCATGAATTTAGAGACAAATTAACATGATAGGCATAAGTTAACAATTAGATTAAAACTGACATAATTTTTAAACCAAAAGACACTTTATAGTGAACTTACCAAAACTTAACAGTAAGTTTGAATGAACATTATAGTGAATGGTTTGAATAGTTATAGTGAAAGCCTTAGAATTAATGGCACAATCCAAGTCATATGAACTAGTTTTACTTTGAAGCTTCAGTAACCCAAGGTTATCCTAAGATTCCCTAAGGTAATACAAGAAGGGATCATCCATACACACCCTTCAGGGCACACCAAAGCGACTCTTATGATGACCCAATATTAGGATTACCTCGTTTGGAAATAAAATACACTCCCTAGGCTAACATATGTAACACACTCATGTAAATTATGGAACATACTAAGTGCAATGTGAGAGTAGCATCCTATACCACCACTCCAACTTTGTGAACCTAATGGATTCCATTTACTCAAGCACTTCACAATAATCATCCATAACATCACACCATAACACTCATTCACACGGATCTCATGAAAGTACTCTTCTCCCATAGTAGATATAGGTCACGCTAAGTGCAATGTGAGAATAGCATCCCATACTACTACTCCCATTTAGTGCTCCTAATTTTCCTATTTTAGGTTTTGACATTCACTGCCATTCATAACCCCTCACTATATTACATACATTAATAACTTAGTTCAATCAATTCTTTTTGTGAGGTCAGCTTAAATGATGACAAAGACCATGAAGCTGCAATGAAATCCCTATATTACCCCTTCGATGAGGATCCTTACTTTCCTAGAGGAAGGTCATGCTTTTTAGCTTTTACATGGCTTTTCCAATAGCTAGACTTATTTGGGCACATACTTAAGGGATAAGGAGATTTCTACAAAGTAATTCATTCTCTACTAACGAGGAGTACTCATCTCAAGAGGTATATTGAAAATACAACATCTCAACTCACGAAGTGTAATCTACCTCTCCTTCATATCCTACCGGTGATGGGCATAATTCCACACAAATTCTTAATATTATAAACAACAGAAGAATTGGGCAGAAGCGCATATAGGAATTAGAGGAGTGGAGTTAGTGATAGTTTTATCTAGAAGTTCAATGATCACATTAAATACCACATCTCTCAACTCACGAAGGCATTATCCTAATGTATCTTAGAAGCTCATTAGGAATAGTGAGGTTCTACTATGCATTCATCTCAATCGCATTAATTTCTTTTATGTAGTTTGTGACTACATGTGAGGCAAACCTTGCATATAAGCTCAATTCATTACATTGTATCTCTATACATAGTTAGCCTTTTGTTCCTGACTCAACACCACCTTACTACGTATTATATTACATATATGTTATTTAGACATAAACCTAACATACTTCTAATAAGCTTTAATAAATAATAACAAGAATAACTTCATTTAAGCAGACACTCGAACATACTTCCTATAATATCTCATAAGACACATTTAACAGGTACCTATCACATCATCCTACTAACTAACCCTTCATGGCCTCCTCACAATAACAAGTTATTTCACATTCATAACAATTCAAGTAACCACCCCGCCACAAGAAGGGGACAAATTACCACTCAAGAGCATTTCAGAATTAAAAATAAACAACATAACAAATATACCCTTTAATCCAAGCTTTCATCACCTACTAAATTTTATCAACATTTCATCATAATATAGTTCTTAGTAAAGTAGCTAAACAAGAATGACAATACAAGAAAAACCAAACCTCATTCTTTACACAAAAATGCTCATTATACTCATTTCTTTAGCCAACATTTGAAGAAAAGCTTTATCATGATTTAATTGTGGTTTTAACCTTAAAATCATCAAATAAGATTAGAAACATCATTATTTAGTCATTCAAAACGTTTTCATGCAAGACCCATATTTAGAGTTGAAGATAAACGAAACTAGGGTTGAAAACACATTTTTAAAATTCATTAGAAAGGACTCCTTGAATGTAAGAGAGTTAAAGAATGGATACCATACCTAACATTGAATAAATACAAATGATTTGTGATGGACAAACGACCACCAACAGCCCTTCTAGCTTTTCTTGATTTCAAATTTCCATGGTGACTTGAGAGAGTCTTCTAAGAGAGAGGGGTTTTGGGTTTTAGGAAAAAAGGTAAAAAATAAGGTCTTAGGATTCAGAACACTTTAATATACCTTATAAAACATAAAACTAACGTACTAGGTCATTAAAGACTTGGGGTTAATTAACCAAACACCCAAGCCAAGGCAATCCACTTAACAATTTTGCAGACCTCATAGACGAGACATAACCAACGGACCATTTGTGCATCAACAGACCGTTAGTGGGGTCTCGTGGGTTTAAACTTTGCTCCAAATGGAGCCCAACCATCCTGACTTGCAGAGAAAATCGAATCCCTAGGTTAATGGACCGTTGGTGGACCAACGGATCATCCTTAGGGTCGTGTTTGGTCACTGCTTTGGCATTTTTGTTCAAGTCTTGGTCCCTTCATCTACGGCCCCTTGTCGGTCCTTGGTGAGGTCTTGCCCTTAAATTAAACCCCTAATTTATGTTTTATAGGTATTAGAAACATCTCATGCAAGTTTCAACCAAAAAAAAACAAAAAAAATTCACTAAAACACCTCAAAGACACAAACGCTCTATCTATGGCACACCTTGGGAATGTGATGGACGTTCTTGGACATTTAACTTCAAAACCTAACCAAACTTCACACACTGCCTAAGAAACCTAAATTAACTATTTTTAAATTAAATTAATTCAAGAAAAACTCATGAGTCTCTAATTAACCTTAGTCCGTTTTGGGGTGTTACATTATCCCCCACTTGGAATAACATTCGTCCTTGAATGACACGAACTTTAAGTACAACAAGTAGTCACTTAGCATTAGAAACACATTGCAATCATGGCCAACACACTTAAAATCAAAGCATCAACTAGCAAGGAGTACCATTTATCACTTTCAAACACTCAGCAACATAAGCAACTCTTTGCAAAACTTCGAAATTTTCAAAACTCATACATAAACATGCTTATATACAAAACATTTGCACACATTGAAACTTCGATAAAGACAAAACAATTTTTTCTAAAAATTCAAAATCATTATAGTGAACATTCACTGTGTCACTTCCAAACATGGTCAAAATTTCAAAATTTCATTCTTTGAGTAATATATCAAGATGACATGATCATATGAACTATAAAGTCACATAAACTCATATTATAACAAATAACACTTGAAAAAAACCATAGTCATGGAAAATGCATTTTCTCAAAATTTGAACTCAATTACGTGACTTATAAAACATCACTATGTCCATAATGCTTAAAAACAATTCCATAAGCACCTTCCACCAACAAACATATAAGAGACATGACAATATGATAGGGAAGACCACACTTACTCCAAAGAGACTAGGTAAGTTTCACTAAGTGCAATGTGAGAGTAACATCCCATACTGCCACTCCCACTTAGTGACCCTTGAGGATTCTCTTGGACTAAGTATATTACATGCCATTTTACTCAACATTCATTCTCCTTCACTTTGGGTAAATCCATCCTCAAGGCCTCATACTTAAAAGCACCATTATGACTCTCACAAGGTAGGAACTCACACTACCCTCAACTCATGCACATCAAGATTAAACATCAACCTCACAAGTTAAGCATAACCATTTCCTCTTAGGATTCCTTGACAAACTCTCTTAAACATCACTTAATTAAAATCTTAGGCATCAATTAAGTCAATATCATGGAAAAAACATCCTCACTAGATATTCATACCACATTTCCATCTTAGTGTAAGCCTACACCATAACATCAACCAATAACAAGAACAACTAGTAAACATTAAAGACACAAACGAGTTCCCTTCAACTTTTAATAAATCTCCACATTCTCTTAACATTTCCTCAAAATCACACCTTAAAGCATATCTACCATCATTGAACATAATCACAAGATAACTCATTTTTTCTCAAAGGAACTTTACTCAATCTTTATAACTATTACCATGCTTAGAACTAAATCACCATAAAGTTTCTCATCAAAACACTCCCAACTAATATCACACTAGCCTAAATGGCCATCCGGACATCAAAAATACAAAACATACCGCACATTCGACACTCTTGAGTCACAAAACCATCATAACATCAAAATTCACTTTTTCTCTACCTCACCTAGAAACATATCCCTTTCCAATAAATTGCACCTTGAAGACCACCGACAAGGAAACATAAGAGAGAAATGCTTTATGGAATTAAGTTCTATGGCACGATTTAAGAGTAATGAACAAAGTAAAACTCTATCGTCCTATAACCTCTTATCCATGGATGTGTCGCGACTCACACCATTGACAAAAATATCTCTATATGTGGCTTGTAAGACTTTTAGACCATAAACTATTTCCCAAAATCTTATGCTCTGATACCAAGTGTTTCACGACCCGAAAGCCCCCCCCCCCAAAAAAAAAAAAAACTTTAGTCAGAATCCTCGAATCGTGGCAAGGCATGCTTTACCCTTTGGGGTCTTGTACAACACCTTTTACTAGCATTCATTACATCATACATGAACAGTAGTGGTTCAGATTTTAAACTTTCACGACATTTTGATATAAAAAGACTTTTATAAGTTACGCTCAGAAATCGGATCCGTCACAAACAAACTTAAACATGACATAAAAAGATCTTAGGGAATGGTCTTTTACATTGAATAAAATACATAATAATTCTCAAATTTATGAAACTAAGAAGATAGAAATGATGCCCTGGAATATATGAGGACACAATTTTCTTGAAGGGAGTTTTCCAGCTTTGGCCTTCTCGACGTCACCTTGATTCCCAACCTATAATAGGTAGTATAGAAAGTATGGATTTAAGTATGAATAAGTACTAAGTTGACATATGCAACAACATTTAAACGGGAATTTTAGTAAATAACCTTTTATGCCCATAATTATCAGACCATTCATTACTTTAGAAAAATTACATGATAAGCATAACTTAACACTTAGATGAAAACTCACATGATTTTTAAAACAAAAGACACTTTACAGTGAGCTTGCCAAAACTTAATAGTAAGTTTGAATGAACATTATAGTGAATGGTTTGAACACTTATGGTGAAGGCCTTTCAGTGAATGGCATGGTCCAAGTTATACAACTCGTTTTCCTTTGAAGATTACCTAACCCAAAGTTATCCTAAGATTCCCTAAGATGGACCAAGAAGGGATCGTCCTACACCCCGTTCAAAGCACACAAGAGCGACCCTTAATACCACCAATCGTAGGCTTACCTCTATTGGAAATCTAATCCACACCCTTGTCTAACATATGCAATAGAATCATTGAAATATAGGTCACACTAAGTACAATGTGAGTGTAGCATCCCATACTACCACTCCCACTTAATGATCCTAATGGATTCCATTTACTCAAGCACTTTGCAATAATCATCCATAACATCACACCATAAAACTCATCAAATGGATTTCATGAAAGTACTCTTCTCCCATATTAGATATAGGTCACACTAAGTGCAATGTGAGATTAGCATCCCATACTACTACTACAACTTTGTGCTCCTAATGGTTACTATTTGGTTTGAGCACTTCACGACATTCATTCGCAACATCACTAATATATATGATAACTTAGTTCAATAATTATTTTTGAGGGAGTTAGCATAACAGATAAAGACTATGAGAGATAGACAAGGAATGCAGATATTAACCCCTACCGGATGAGGGATCCTTACTTTCCTAGAGTAAGGTCATGCTTCTTAGCTGTTACATGGCTATTCCAATAGCTACACCTACGCGGGCATATACATAAGGGATAAGGAGATTGCTACTAGGTAACTCATTCTCTATTAACGATGAGAAGTCATCTCAAGAGGTACATTGGAAATATAACATCTCAACTCACGAAGTGTAATCTACCTCTCCTTTATATCCTCTAAGTTCTAGGCATAACTCCACACAGATTCTTAACATTATAAACCATAGGTCAAGGATAAATATTGAATAACACATGTCAAATAAAGAAGGTCATTCATCCTCAAACCTATCTTAGATAGCTCATTAGGAATAGTGAGGTTGCTACTACACAATTTATCTCAACTCACGAATAGGTTCCACCCCACGATTCCCCTTTTTCTCAAATTAGCATCATACATTCGTTTTAATGTGAGTGTGTGTGTACATGTGAGCACACCTTGCACATAAGCTTTATTTCATTAACATTTAACTCCTATACATGCTTAGACTTCATTCATCACATCACACACCTTATATACTTCATATAATCATATAAGTTCATTAGACATAACCCTTTAAATACTTCATAATAAGATTCATAAATAATTAACAATAATAACTTTGTTTAAGCATACACTCTAACATACTTCACATAATATGATCATAAGATAAATTTACAATGGTAACCTTATTATCATCCTACTTAACCGAACAAGCCTTCATGGCCTCATTCACCAATAAACAATAACTTCACATCTCAACAATTCAAGTAAAAAAAACACCGCCACCTAAAGGTGGACCAACTCTCAAGAGCATTTCTAAAATTACGATACCCACTTAACCACCTTAACCCCTTGATCCAAGTTTTCACCACCTATAACATTTTTTCAACATTTCATCATAATATAGACATTAGGGCAGTACATAACAAGAATAACAACATAAGAAAAACCAAAGCTCATTCTACACACAAACATGCTCATTTAACTCATTTCTTAAGCCAATATTTGAAGAAAAGATTTATCATGATTTAATTGTGGTTTTAAGAAGAAAATCATAAAATAACATTAGAAACATCATTATTTATTCATTCAAAACGTTTTCATGCAAGACCCACATTTAGAGTTGAAGATAGAAGAAACTAGGGTTGAAAACCATTTAGAAAATTCATTAGAAGGGACTACTTGAATGGAAGAGAATTAAAGGATGGATACAATACCTCACTTTGAAGAAATACCAATTATTTTTTATTGAAAAACGACCACCAACAGCGCTCCTAGCATTTCTTGATTTCTACCTTCCATGGTGACTTGAGAGAGGCTTCTAAGAGAGAGGGGTTTTGGGTTTTAGAAAGAGGAGTCAAAAATGATGTGTTAGGGTTTAGAACAGTTTAATATACCTATTAAACCCTAAAAATAACGTCCTACAGTCTTAAAATACTTGGGGTGAATTTACCAAACACCCTAAGCCAATGTTATCCAGTTAATAGTTTTGCAGACATCACAGACGAGACTTAACCAATTGACCGTGTGTGCATCAACAAATCATTGGTGGGGTCTCATGGATTGACAGTTAGATACAAATGTATCCTTTCTATCTTTACTTTCAGGTCCAGTCGACACCCAAGGTCGACGGACCATTGATGTACAAACGTAATGTCCTTAGGGTGATCTTTTGGTCACTACTTTGGATATTTTTTCCATGCCTTGAGCCCTTCATTTATGACCACTTATGGGTCCTAGGTGGGGTTGTGACCATATGTTAAGCCCCTAAGCTAAGACTTCTAGGTCTTAGGATCATCTCATGCATATTTCAACAAAAACGAACACATAAAACTCACTCAAACAGCTCAAGACACACAAGCGCTATATAAGGCACACCTTTCAAACGTTATGGAAGTTTGACAGCCAAACATAACAAAACTTCACTTACTTCCTAAGAAAACTAAAGTAACTCATTTTATCTTGAAATTAATTAAAGAAATACTCACGAGGCTATAGTTCGCTTTAGTTCATTTTTGGGGCGTTACACCAACTATCCTTGAAATCGTTCACACAATCTCTTTTCATATCCTCTAGGGTCTGAATTTTATGCTATGTGCCTTCCATCGTCTTTCAATAAGGTTGTGCTAAAGTTTAACTTTGAATACCAAGCCATTTATGAAAATTAATTCTGAAAAGAGGTTAAACTCAGACCTCTAATATCAATGGTATAAAAAGGAATTCTTGTAACCTCACAATTTCATTAATTTAAAGATTGGCATAGTCTTCTACCGAATCAGTAGTCTTTAACGCAAAAAAGCAAGAATACTTAGTCATCCAATCAACTATTACCCACATAGAGTAATGTTGTCTGCGAGTACGAGGTAATCCTATATTGAAGTTTATATTTATCACATCCCAGTTCCAAGTAGGAATATCGATCTCTTGAGTCATACCTCATGGTATCGCATGTTCTACCTTTATTTTCTTGCTATTGGGGAATTAATCACAAAATATTCTATATCCCCCGTCACGCTATTCCACCAATAGACTTCCTATAAGTCGTGGTACATCCTAGTAGAACCTAGATGAATAGAATATCTGGAGTTATGGTATTCTTCAAGAATATGTTTTCTCAACTCGCCCTCATTAGGAATGCACAATTTACCCTTGTAGCTAAGTGCAACATCTCCCCATTTGGAGAAAACCTATACTCTCTAATTATGGATTGTACCCTTAAGTTCAAGAAATATTGGATCACTGTCTTGCGTTTCCTTAACCTCCACTACAAAAGAATATTATTTCTCATTTTGAACTATCACACCATTTTCTCATATGCTCATAAGAGGAACTCCCAAGCGAGCAAGCCTCTGAACATCCTTCACTAGCTCCTTTTTTTCTTCCTCAACATGGGATACACTACCCATAGATAACATATTATGAGAATATGCTAATACATTCGCCTTACAAGGATGGTAATGAACACTCATATCATAATCCTTAAGGAACTCAAGATATCTCCTCTAGTGAAGATTCAACTCTTTCTGGGTGAACACATACTAAAGTCTCTTATGGTCAGTGAACACATCTACATGAACGCCATAAAAGTAGTGTCTCCATATCTTTAGTGCAAATATCACTGCTACAAGCTCAAGGTCATAAGTTGGATAGTTTTTCTAATGCACCTTAAGTTGTCTCGAAGCATAAGCTATAACCTTATCTCGCTGCATCAACATGCAACCTAGGCAAACTCTATATGCATCACAGTAGTTCACATAACCATCTGAACCTTCTGTTAGATTCAAGATAGGAGTTGTACTCCATATAATTTTCAACTCTGCAATGCTTTTCTCATAATCATCTAATCATTGAAACTTGTCCATCTTCTGAGTCAACCTAGTCAATGATGATGCTATGGATGAAAATCCTTCAATGAACCTTCTATTATAACGCACTAGACCTAAAAAAATTCTTAAATCTATATTAGATGTAGGTCTAGGCCATTGTTTCACTGCTTCTATCTTCTGTGAATAAACTCAAATCCATTTGCAAGATACAATGTGACCAACGAAAGCAACGGATTGCAACCAGAACTCACATTTTCTAAACATAGTGAATAATTGGCGATATTTGAGAGTTTGTAGGAAAATTCTAAAATGATTCAAATCTTCTTCCTCATTCCTAGAGTAAATGAGGATATCACCAATAAAGACGATAACGAACAAGTCCAAGTACTTCATGATCAATCGGTTCTTAAAATCCATGAAAGCTACAAGAGCATTTGTTAGTTTAAATGACATAAATACAAATTCATAATGAACATACCGAGTTTCAAAGTTTGTTTTTTAGAATGTCACTATTTATGAGTCTGAGCTGATGATAACCCGATTTGAGGTCTATCTTTGAGAAATAACTAGCACCGTGAAGTTGGTCCAACCAGTCATCAATACGGGGATGGGATACTTATTCTTAATTGTAACCCTGATCAACTATCTATAGTCAATGCACATTCTGAGAGAACCATATTTCTTTTTTATGAACAACACTGGTGCACCCCATTGTGAAATACTTGGTCTGATGAAGCGCTTATCTAGAATGTCTTTTAACTACTCTTTCAATTCCTTAAGCCTTGATTGATCCATTCTATAAGGAGGAATAGAAAAATCTTGGTAACTCGAAGGAGATTAATTAAGAAGTTGATTTATCTTTAGGGAGGAACTCTATGAAGATATTCCGGAAACTAACTAACTATCGGAACTGACACAAGAGTTGGATTCTCATAGCTAGAATCTTTAACCTGAACAAGATGATAGAGATAACCCTTAGAGATCATATATCTAGCCTTATGATAAGAATTTAATCGACCTAAGCTACTAACGTTCCATTCTAAGATTTGTTCGTTTGAAAACTGATAATGAATACTCCTAGTTCTACAATCATTTGAGGCATAACTGGAATGTAACCAATCCATGCCTAGAATAACATCAAAGTCTACCATTTCTAACTCTACAAGATCTGCTGAGGTGAATTTCTGAGATATTGTGAAAGGTCAATTTTTGTATACCCATTTAGCTATAACTAGGTCATCAACTGGAGTTGAAACTGAGAAAGGTGCTAAGAGAGTTTCTTGAATGAAACTGAATTTGATTGTTATGTAAGGAGTCAAAATAACAATGTATGACCCCTGCATGTAAAAATACATAAACATCAAGGTCAAAGACTCGTAACGTACTAGTGACTACATCAGGAGAACCTTCCTTATCCTGGCTAGCCTTTAGAGCATACAACCTATTCTGGTGTTGAATGCCACCTGTACGAGATGAGTTAACCTGCTGAGTCAGGTTACTTGCTAGTGCAGTTGAAGTTGTAGAGTGAGTTCTACCATTACAATCTCCTTGACCCTGTCTAGAAGGACAATTCCCCAACTTATGACCAGACTGACTGCATTCTAAGCATCTTTCCTTTCCTGTGAGGCACTCGCCTTAATGATTGTTGATACACTTAGATAAAGTGGGGTAAGTATTGGTGCCTGAAACATTTCCTTTAGACTTAGAACCTGGTGCACTAACTTTCTGGTCTACCTGTTATTGGAGGATGGAACACTAGTAGACGAAGGGGTTGGAGCAAAATACTTTTGCTGCCTCTGCGACCGATTTCCACCACCCAATTTCTGCAAAGAATAGTCATAGTTTCTATTTCTAGCTTTCTTATTCTCCTTAGAATTTTCCCAATGCTTATCACCCTCAACATGCTGAGAATGATTCATAAGCATAGAGATGTTGATATCTCCCAATAACATAACATTTGTTCACTCTGTTTTCACCAAATCTGACACTCCATACAATAACTTATTCATCTGAACCCTTGAGTCATCAACCATGTGAGGAGCATACCTGCAGATTTAATTAAACTTAAGCCCATATTGTTGGACTGTCATGTTACCCTCCCTTAAGTTCATGAATCCTGGTCTTTTACTTCTCTCAACTCTATGGGGAAAAACCTATCAAGTTTTTCTCACTAAAGCAATCCCAAGTAATAGGAGTTGCATCAGTACCCCTATTATCCTTCCACTAAGTATACCAAAAATGAGCAACATCTTTCAACTGGAAGATGCTAACTCAACTCGACATTCCCACTACCTTGCATCATCTCAAATATATTCTTGATCTCATCCAATTTATTTTTTTAGGATTCTTAGAGGTGTACGATCTTAAGAACTCAGGAGGATTCATCCTAACAAAGTTACGGACCCTAGCTGCTATTGATCCACCATTTCTATTCAGATGAGCTTGAATCCATTGATTGTTCTTCTTGGCGACTCTCTGAGCCAATATCTTAATGGCATTCCTGAATTCAATATTGGAGACTTCCTGATCTGGAATTGGAGGAGATGCATTTGCATTCGTGGCATTCTAATTCCTAGCGTTAGCTCTATGTGGAGGCATGATTTACAACATAGAACATCGAGTTAGAATGTAATTAGACCATATCTTATGCACGATAGGAGTCACAAGAATGTGAAATTATTCCTAAAACACTTCATATCCTCCCTCTTATTAGATGTGGTGCACTTCACACCCATGAAGACGACTCTTCTTGGTGCGGCTTTTCAGACATCCTTCAACACTTAAACCTAGTGCTCTGATACAAAGTTTGTCACACCTCGAGCTACCCTCAAGACGTGGACACGGGACCTAGGACCACAAGTGATCCCAAACTAACCCTATTGGCATGATCATGAGCATACTAAAGATAATAAATTGATGTGGAAGCCAAATCATAATTTAAAATGAAAATATGGGGAATACCCATATGCTAAAAATGAGATATATGAAATGTGATGTGTTTAATACAAAGAAGTTATTAACTCAATACTAAGCTAAAACTAATTATGTCTTAAATAAGCCACTAACTAACTAGAAAAACTGGGACAAGCCTTATCTAAGTCTAGCAATAACTGAAGCTAAAGACTAAAATACTAAAATGAAACTTTTGACTATTGTACTCGGAGAATGAGGACTCACCACTGATTCTGCTGAACTAGAGATTGAAAATCGATCTAGGTGTGATCTGGATGCTGAAAACCTGAACATACATCAAGACATGATTTAGCCACATATGCGTTAGTACTTGAATGATGCTGAGCATATTGGATAGAGTAAAGCTAAAGCATAATTTAACAAGAACAAAAACAAGTATTATATTCTAAAATGATATACTAAATTCTGAGCTAACTGGATGCGATGAGAGTATTTGTAACATGAAGAGACTTAATACTAATTGATAAATGCAAGATAATTTGGCTGAGCTATAGGAGCTACTAATAACCGATAGTAAAATCACATGAGCTAAATGTGGAGTTTGGTGTATATGACCCATCCAAAGGACCAAATATACCCTGCAAGAGGTATGAAGGAATGCTGGCATGATCACTAAATTGAGTCCCATAGAGGGGACTTACAACCTACAAGGCTAGTATTTTTTGTACTAATTTGGTACGTTGAACCGTAGTCCAACTCGGTATTATGCTACTCCCAATGAATTATTCAATTAACAGATTATGACTGAGTTTCTGTAAAATACTAGATAGTGCAAAACTGAACATGCGAACTGAGAATGAAACAATTAATTTGTTAATTATGCATTAATAATTGAGGAATGTATAACAGAAGTAACTGACATATCTGACCTAGAATGTGTAATTCAAATAAAAAAGAAATTCATAACTAGAGTTCTCGAATTCATGCATTAAGCTGAATAATAACTTTACAATATAATTTGTAACATATATTTGGCTAATTTATGATGATTTGTTATAATTATAGAAACCCTAGGTGTAATCATGATAAGAGAATCAAGAACTCTCTGAAAACTAGGGATCTAATGGGTGAAAGGAAGCTTCTACTTAAATACCACATAGCTTGTGATGAAATCCACAGAGAAATATTTAGATTTTGGGGCTGGAACTGAGGGAACATTGTTGCGTTCTTGAACTAGGGTACTTGACCTTTTACTCCTTTCTTGCTTTTAATTTTATAAGTTTAAATTTAATGATTTCACTTATATAAGTTCTAATAATATTTCTAGGCTTAAATTGACTTAAATATGATGAATTAGGGTAAAAATGACGTATCTTAGGGTTTAATAAAAGAGGGAAAATACCAAAAGATCCCTGAGTTAATTATTGTCAGACCAAACGAGTACTTGGACTGACGGGCCATTGTTCAATCGATGGTCCATCGTTTGGGTCAGTTGGTTAGGTCTATTCGACAAACCTTTACTAAAACGTGCATAACTGTTTATTCGAAGGTCTTATTATAGAAAACTCGGTGGCTATGGAAAGATAATTCAATTATCTATCATATCTTAGGTCCTGGTACACCTAATTAAATTGGTTCGAAGAGTTATGATCACTTGATGTTTACTCAACAACATTCCCCCCTAACTAACTCCTAATTTTCACCTGCGGTCATACGTATGCACTGTAAATCAAACGACGCTCCGTGCAGGTCATCCATGATTTGTGTCAAAGGATGGGTAAAAGGGATCTTTATCCACAGACACATTACGGACCGTAGGTCTTTCCGTAGAACGACACTTAGTCAATTTATTGGGGCTATGTTTTTAGGGGGATTCATATACTCAAAAGACGGATGCATTGTGTGGGCGTCAAAGTCAATCGTTGATTGCACCTGCAAATTTCTGAAAAGCAGATTTTTGGCCTGTTTTATATATTGGGTGGTACATAAGTGTAAATTCACCCCAAAACCAAATAAATGGTTAGGCAGTTTCCTAGAGATATTTTTGGTATTTCAAGAGGGTTTATAAGTCGAAAATACTTAGATGAATTCATTTTTTTGAAATCAAAACTCAAATTCTCAAAAAATTTCTCTAGAACTCCATTGGACCAAAAAGTCATGGTAGATCTTTGATTGAATATTTATTTGGTCATTCTTAATAAATTCTATATCAAAATCATAGTCTAGCGTCAATTAAGGTATGGCCGTCATCCTTGAATCTCTTTTTTTTGGGAGCCAATCTTCAAAGTGATTTTCTTAAGTCTTTGAAAGATGTACCTGTCTATTTTGTAATCTATCCATGAGTTCTTGCATTAAATGTTTTGAATCATTGTATATTGATTGAATTGTTGTTAATTTGATGACTTTACACTAAAAACTCTATGAAATCATATAATTCATGTAACCTTAGATTTGACTACGTTGTGGGTGAATTGATTATGTCTTAATGTCATTGAATTCTTATGTAATTTGATTAGTGGTACTTAATTATCATAGAATCATGTAAGAATTGTTAGTTGTCTAGCCTATATTCATAAATACATGTTGAAGTATCTTTGATTCATTGTATAATGTAATTATTGGAATGAATTGATGTTAATGGCCATTGGTAAGGGCCTTTAAGTAATGTGTTTATTGAATTGATTATGGATGGAAGTTGTGAGGTTTGAATAATGGTATGTTGACCTGACTATCTCTATATTATCTAATCTAGTTATTATATGAAGATGATGCCTGGTATGTTCCACTTATGGTGGCGCTGCTATGTGCTTTACTTGTGAATGATGTGGCCTCATCAACTATTCTTTATAAAAATATTATGATAATGGCCTTGTCAGCATTACTTGATTTAGTATGATGATTTCTGTAGTGATTCATTTAGTCTTTGATCATATCTATCTACTTGTAAGTAATGTGAAAGTATGTGTTCTTTAATTGACATTATTAGGTCATGTTCGACTATGACTATGTCCTTACGTGTGAGTTTTTAGGGTTGATATGTGATTTTTTCTGCTTGGTAATGTGAATCTTTATGTTTATATTAATGATATTATAGTAGTGAATTGGATGACATATAGATTATGTTTGTTATTTCTATGTGCTTCTAGAATGATATGCTACATGTGAAGTATGCGTGTGTCTTGTTTTGGTAGACTTGTGTCCCTAATTTTATACATGTATAATGTGAATATGACTTCTTTACATAGCATAATAAAGGTTCTTAGTCTTGTATGTGTGATTGACATGTGACCTTGAACATTTCTAAGATGGTCCTTATGTGGAACCTTCAACGTAGTTGGAAAGTTATGATATCTTCGAAGTAAAATGTCATAATGGCATCCTTGTTGTGTGAATTATGGACTTAAGATTTATTCGATGGAACGACATGAAATCATCCATATGGAATTCATTGAGATATCCTCCTAACCATTGTAAGGCAACCATAGGGGACCTCATTGGTAAGGTTTAATGAGATTAGGTTTTGAACTTGATATGGAACCTCTTCATGTACTCCTTTATTGAAATACTCTACGAGAACAAAGTCTAGCACCCAATGAGTATGGGTAGTGGAGTATCTCTAGTAAAGGATGATATTAGAGTACAACGAAACTCTTTATATTCCTTAACCATGTGCCTACATGGGATGTGTCCTTATTTTACCATTTGCAAGTAGAACACCCTGTATTGGCGTAGGGTAGACTCCAGATTCCATGCTTACAAACCATGTTTTATGTTGGTTATTGATATTCTCATCATATGGGATACCCACTAGTGTTGGAGAAGTTCTATGAATTTTAGGTGGTGGTATGGGACGCTATCCATTCATTACACAATTAGGCTTTGAAGGCGTCCCTAGGTCTTCTCCAAGACCATTACTTAAATGTCCTTATATGTTGAATTTCTCATAAGTGAACTAATGAACATATTTACTAAAGTTGGAAAGTATGTTAATGAATAAGTACTTACCTAGATTATTTTAGGCGTTGCTTAGTTAAGGTATGAAGGGGCATAGGAATGGTCACTGCATGTCTTACCTAGGGAATTATTAAGAATGAATCTAGATAGGGAAAGTAAATATATAAGTCTACATGATCTAAACTTAGGTATTCTTAAGGATTATTTAGGAAAGCTTGGAAATGCTGTATCGACGGTCTCTTCTTGCATTACTTAAGTATGTCTTTTGATAAACATTGGGAAGAGAATGTTGTATATATATATATATCTCATAGGAAGTCTAAAGGATCTCTTAGGTTTGTGTGAAGGGATTGTATGGGTGGTCACTTCATAACTCACTTGAGTGAATCTTAGAATCACCTTTGTTAGGAGGATGTCATGTGTATATGTTTTATAGGTGTTGTTGGTGCTATTTTGTAAGGTGTGAGTGTTATTGTGAATTATAGTAAAGTTACAATGAAGTTAACTGTAAAGTTCATTAATCTTATTTAAATTGCCTTCGATTTGTATTGTTTTCTAAATGTGATGTTTGGTTCTTCTATATGTTTTTTATACTTTTAATATGATGTTTTAATCAAAAATAGCATGTTTCACATAAATGTCCGTTCTCATGATTTTATCCATTAAGTCATACTTAGTATATGTGTTTGTACTAATTCCATATATATATTTTTATACCTAAACGTGTAGGTGGAGGGTGAGAATATTCTTCAAGCAAAGCTTGGAAATTAGGATTCTTTCAACCAAGTTGAAGTATGTCCTCACTTGACTCGAGGACATAACTATATTTAGATTTCTTTTATTTCAAAGTATTTTCATAGATTATCTATTTTTATATTTGTATTGTTTGGGTCGTCTCTCAAGTGTTCTTTATTCTAAGATTGACGCATTTAGTGACTTAGTATTTTCCTATAATTTCAATAAGAAAGATGTGTTAAGGTATTTCGTTTTAAAAGATTTAATCCTCACTTCTTTTCAGACATGTATGCAATGAATGATGTTAAAGGGATTGTAAAAGACCTCCGAGAGGTTAAGTAATCCGGGTCGCAATCGGAGAGTGCCATATCTTCTAGGGTGTACTCTCGAGATGTGACAATCTTCGTATCAGAGCATAGGTTATGAAAGTTGTCTTAGAAATAAAAAACTTCCATAAGGCCACATCTAGTAGAGTCTTGACCATTGGTGTGAGTCGCGACACATTATGGGCGAGAGGATGTAGGACGATAGAGTTTCCCTTATTTATCTTCTCTTGTGTCAAGCCGCATAGTAAAATTTATGAGTGTCTTAATTAATGCTTTTCATTGTTTTTATAAGAAAGCAATTTTTAGAAGGATAGCCACTAGAAGGTTGGAAGAAGGAGGAGTTCAAGAGGAAAATCCTCATGATGTACTATCTCCACAAGGAGTTAAAGTTCCTCATGATTCTCAAGTTCCTCCTCAAGGTGTACAGGTCTCTTTTGGAGGTCAACGTAATGAGGTTTCGATGGTTCCCCCTCAAATGACAAATGGGGAGATTTAAGAGGCTCTACTTGGTTTAGCCGAAGCACTGACTACCGATATGAATAGGGTTATGAAACGTAGAGTGAATGTTGTGGAGAGAACTATAACCTGTAAATTCAGATATTTTGTGAGGATGAATTCTCCTATCTTTCTTGGATCTAAGGTGAGAGAGGATCCCCAAGATTTTCTAGATGGTGTGTACAAGGTGTTGAGTTCCATGGGGGTGACTTCTAGGATGAAGCTGGAGTGTTCTTCATACCAATTGGGGGAGGTTGCTCAAGTGTGGTTCACCCATTTCAAAGATAATAGGCCAGTTGAGTCGGGTCCTATAGAGTGGGAAGAGTATAAGGAGACTTTCTTAGGAAAGTACTTTCCCCGTGGGATGAGGAAGGTGAAGGTTGAGGAGCTCTTTAATTTCAAGCAAGTCAATATGAAAGGTGAAGAGTATTTCTTGAACATCACTAGGTTTTCTAGGTATGCTCCATCCTTGGTGTCTAACCCTAAGGATGAGATAAGTAGGTTTGGGACCGGTGTTGCCGACCTTCTAAAGAAACTGTCGTACGGCCATGCTCCATGGTAATATGAATTTTTTTAGGCTCATGGTGTATGCTCAATCCATTGAGGAGTCTAATTTTTTTTTGGATTTCTAGAAACTTGAAAATGAGTGGACAAGGTGAGCAACACCAAAATAGGTTCAAGAAGAGGGCTCAAATTCAAGATGAACCTAGTGCTCCTAAGTATAAACTTAAGAAGGGTAGTGGTTCTCAATGTGGTAAGCCTAGTTGTGGGAAGAAGCACTATGGGAAATGTCTAGTTTGTACCGGAATTGCTTTATATGCGGTAGGTATGGACACAAAGTGAGGGATTGTCCTACTATTGTGGCTAGAGAAAAGGAAGTATGCAAGTTCCTCCAAGTGATACGGGTAATGATGTTCTAAGGAAGAATTGCTTCTATGCACTCCGGGCTAGAGGATCAAAGCTAGATGATTAAGATTATGTTTGTAAGTAATAGATTCTTCATTTAGTTGGTATGAGTTGATTCTAAGTGGGGGAGTGTGGTGAGTTGTTTAGTGACGATTTATTGTCTCATCTCTTCTATTCAATTCAAGCTTAAGAGTTAGAAAGTTATAGTAACACGTTGGATGTTGCATTATGTTTAGGAGTCTTGTTGGATTGAATTTCATTAATTCCTTGCATTGTGCATTTCATGAAGTTATGATTATGTTGTAAATTCATTTTATATGGTTTTATATCTCATATTGGTATGATTTTATCATCAATTGCCTAAAAGTTACATTTTTTGAAAATTGATGCATTTTTCACTTTAAGTTTCCATTTTACTATAAAAATGTTTGGAAAATTACCCAAATAATTATTTGATTAAATTTGTTTTAATGTGTATATAAATGATTTTTAAAATCTTGATAATAAATGAAGATGGAGCTCTTCGTATTTGAAATGAAGAATGTGACTCTTATTACATGATGAGTCGTAGATTAGATTCTTGTCTCATTTTATAAACATTCTAAACAAGAGTTTTTTTATTGGGATATCCCATAAAACAATATAATAAAACCTCATATAGGCCATAAAATCTTTAGTACTAAAATGAAAAGGAAAGAACTAGAGGTCTTTTAACTAGAACAACATCAAAAGCTTGATAGGGGCATTGCCCTCGGAAAGCGAGCACCTAGCCAACTTGGATGAGTAAGAATTCCAAGTCTTCATTCAAAGTAGTCTCAAAAGACCTTCAACGATCGGAACCTAAAATATTTGGGAAAAGGGAGATATGGGGTTAACATATCACTTGTACTAAGTGTGACACCACATGCACACACAACATGAAATGATGCTAAAAAGGAACACTTAATTTAAGTATGCAATTTCCTTTGAAAATCATTTATGAACATAATAGAAGACCATAGCAATCATTAATACATATTCCTTAGGTGAAGATCATACATACCATAAGAAAAGAATTAATAAGTCTAGCCAAGTCAATAAGCATATCAACATACTTGAATGTATAATCAAGACAACTCTATCATCTATTTATTACATCGACAACCATGAATAAGAGTTCATTACAACACAACTAAAGCAAGACTATTACTAATGAACCCTCATTAAGTCGACAAACGTAATGATTAAGCAAAGTCCCATAACCTTAATCAATCTAATTAAACCTAACATGAACCATAACCAATGTCCAACTTCTCATAGAATATCATTAAAAGTACATAGCATCATATTTTCGCAATAGAGATCAATACCTATATACAAGTGAAGACAATATCATATAGTATCATCAACATGTAAGATCATCATATACATATCATTTACATTTCTAAGTATATATATATAAAAGAACATCCTCCGAAGAATTCTCTCAAGGCTAACTAGTGCAATGTATAGGTAGAGTGCCATAACCCTACCTAGACAAAGTCAAACCTGTCAAGTTATCATTGTTAGAGTCCATTTTATTACTTTATCTTTTATTGAGGAACATCTTGCCTCAACCGACATAGACCACATGAGACAATGTGGAATCAAGTGTAATAGAACCCTACACCGAAGGAAAGTGGAGTATTTGCCAAGGTAGTACCAAAACATGAACATAGGAACTACATGAATCAACTAGCTAGTATTCCTATGGGGACAACATATTTCAAGAAAAAGGAGTTATAGTTGGGACCCTCTTTACGCTATATGCATTATAGTCTCCAAGTTTAAGAGTTTATTACTGATCCTACCTTCCCTTTGTGGAAAGGGAAACTCCTCACTCTAGTTTACTCGATTCTAAGCTAGAGTCCCTTTTGAAAAGTCTTTAATGTCTTTATTAATCACCATATCTTAATGTAGATCATAGGGTCTATCCCTTATATAATAATCATAATCAAAGGTCAATAATTATTTTATGATAACACCTTTCAGTACAATTCATGCAAGTGAGGTTAGCACATTTAGATATCATTTCTTAATAAGGCACATTGGTAAGTCATCACCATCCTTATAACATTTACATCTTATCCAACACCGAACAAACCATAGTCAAGACATTTAAATTCAACGTAATAACAACCATATCAATATTAATATAAGGTATACTTCAATACAACATCATCACTTAAGCACATGTATTCACAATTGATTTAGAAAATAGAGATCATAAGAGTTACTCAATCTCCTTCACGATGCCATAATCAAGGTATTTTAATTAATATCCAACTTAACCCAAAAATTGTATAACAACATTACATAATATTAACCAACATAATAACAAGGCCAATTGAATAATTATACAACATTTCATCAGTAGTTCATAGCCTAGAATTAGAGAGTTCTGTCAACTTTCTAACCTACTTCACAATATATATCTCAATAAACCCATTATTATAATAATATCAAGTTAAGATAGTAATTCACACACTAACCAGACCAAATAAGTCAATATTATACAATTCAATTCAAGATCACAACCTAGGGTTAAGGGGAATAGGTCATCTTCTACAATTGAGACCAACATATTAAGAAATAAAATAATTGAGTTATAATAAATTCTAATGTAATCATAATATACAAGAGAATTCATAAACAAAGCAATTCACAAATCAATTTCGTATTAGAAGGAAAACCCGCTTGGAACTCAACTTTTTGAAATCAATTTTGAAGACCATTTGGGGAAAGAGATCCCAAAGGTGAAAGGAGACCCATACCTTTATATTTGACGAATATTTGTAATTAATTTTAATTTTTTTCAGACCTAGAACTTCCTTGAATTGGACCTTCTAAGGTGTTCTTCTTCTTGGGAGGGAAAGAAGAGATGAGGAGCTATTTGGGTTTGGTAAAATATAAGGGTTAGGTTAGATTAATTAGGTTAGGGTCTTTATATAGGTCCTAATTAACATAATTATACCTCCCTTAACCTATATATAATTAACTAACCATCTAAAATTAATCAATTTAACTTACTTAAAATTGTGCAGCACCCGACTTTTGATAATTGACATTCAGTTGTTGTCAATTTGGACATTTTTCAACAAATTCCGCTACGTCATTTTTCTAGCCTTCCCACCAAAACACTTCAATAAGGTCATGATACATATTTTTAGAAACCGGATGAATGGAGTGACGGGACCCATTATCTTGCTCAAGGTTCCGGTTCCTCAAGCCATCTACATTGGGAACACACAACCTTCATTGATACCTCAGGACAGAATACCCCTCAAAGGAGAATGCCTCATTAGGCTTCCAAAGAACGGATCCTTTCAACTCCATCAATAATGGATCGAGGTGTTTCTTAGACTTTCCCTCGACTACCAAGAACGAGTTGGAGTTATGATGGACCATAAAACCACAATTCAGCGAATCTTTCGATCTAATATACAATCTAGCCAACCTATGAACATCTTTCACTATGTCTTTCTTTGATTCGTCTAAATGAGACACACTATCCATGGTCATACGGCTTAGAGCATCCGAAACTACATTAGCCATGCCGGGATGGTAGAGAACACTTATGTCGTAATTTTAAACAATTCCAACCACATTCTTTGTCGAAGATTTAACTCCTTTTGAGTAAACACATATTGTAGACTGTTGTAGTTGGTATACACATAAACATAGACACCATAAAAGTAATGTATCCATATTTTCAAGGCAAATACCATGGCCTCTAACTCAATATAATGAGTTGGATAATTCCTCTCATGCACCTTTAGTTTCCTAGAGGCATAGGCTACAACCTTCCCATGTTGCATATTTTCACACCCTTAACCCACTTGGGATGCATCACCATATACAATGAATAACTTGTTACGCTTCGATAAAGTCAATACCAGAGCAAAAGTAAGCCTATCATTCATGATTTTGAAGCTTCTTTTACCTGTCTCCGACCACAAATATTTCATATTCTTTTGAATTAAAGTAGTCAAGGGAGATGCAATAGACGCAAAAAAATCCAAAAACCACCTATAATAACCATCTAGACCCAAGAAACTCCTAATGTCATTGAATTCAATGGTGTAGGCCAATTTTTCACCGCCTCGATTTTCTTTTAATCAACCTCAACCCCCTCACTAGAGATGATGTGACCAATAAAAGCAGCCGACCTCAACCAAACTCACGTTTGTTGTACTTATCAAATAATTAGATATCCTTAAGCACTTGTAACACCACCCTCAAGTGATCTAGGCGTTCACCCTCATTTTTCAAATATACCAAGATGTCATAAATGATAATGTAACATCCGGGAAGCCCCCCTATACATAACCAAAATTGTCTTCCTCATCGAGGAATAAGACTAGCCTCTTAGTTTTAAGATCCAAAGTATCCCCTACGTGTAACCGACGTTGTTGTCCTCTAAGAGGACTAACACAAGCCCTTAACATAATCATGCACATCACTAGGGTTGTTAAGGTCAAAAATAATGGAAAACAAAGTTTACATATGGAAGTTTTATATTACTCCTCATATCACTGTAAACATACAATTATGCTTTAGCATAAAAAATAATATGGATGTCTAGAGTCTCATCTCACATATAAACCATATACAAGAGTATGAATAAGAATAGTTTGGGCATAGCCCATAGTCTATTACAATATGCCATATAGGATACAATGGAAGTCTCAACTTGAGAATGGAATAATTGTCTCAAAACATAGACAAAAATAATAAGGCTTGATGAGTGGCTTTATACTCGAAACTATGGAGGACTCACCAATTGAAATAGAAATTATCCAAATCTTCTTCTTCAATGACCACAAATCTCCTCAATGGACCGAACATAAAATTTTTGGGGCAACAGAGAGAAAATATAGGTTATTACAAACCACATGTAATATGTTTGACTTCTATGCACAAAAATCATTAATGCATGAGAAAAGGACAATTTAGTTAAAAATCATGTTTTTTTTTTATCAATTTAACTCAACATCCATATATAAGAAGCATAATAAGTCAATTCATATCAATAGATAATCAGTAGTATTCCTCTCGCTAGCTATTCTGAGTAAGATGGGGAGGACTTGATGTGACTACTATTAGACCTCCAACCCCTAACTTAACACATATATAACCCAAGCAGTACTTGTGCAATGACAAAGATAGAACCCAATAATACTCTCCAAGGATAAATATCATATTAAGCAACCCACTTCATAATTACAACATATTCTAATAATTCATCCTAACATGATTAAAATACATGAATAATACTCATAAATTATCAATATAATCACAATCTCTTATGATCCCATATGTGAAATGAGTAAGAGAAGTATCATACCCTCTTTTACCTTATGTTGTAGCCTTCAAGAAAACCCTAATAACAGTTCACATGCTTAACTTGTACATTTACTTTTACATTAGGGAAACTAGTGCAATAACTGACATGAGACCATGTAAGCTACATGGAATCCGGTGTTCTACTCCCACAGGAAAATAGATGGTTCACACTTGCCTAATGTGTAACTATTCATACGTAGCTATCTAGGTGGATCGACTAAGCTAGAGTCTTTTGTGGGAACATAGTTAAGGGTTAAAAAGATTGTTGTTGTAAACCTTGACTTAATATTGTAGAGGTTTCTATCTCATGAGACAAGACAAAGTTAGGGAATCCAGACTTGATAACATGAGGAAACCCATGTGGGAGGCAATAATTACCAACGTGATACCTCCATCTCATTTACATGCCCTTTTGGTGCTAAGCACTTGTTCCTTTTAGTAATCATATTATTTCATCATTCAAGTTCGCATTAGTCACTTTTAGACCACTATGTAAACATATTATCATAATATCTTTTAGGTGACCACAAGTGAGAAGTATCCTGTCACTTTAATAACAATGGCTAGTGATCAAACATTTCACTCAACTCTACATTATGTTCATGAGAAACTACATTCAATCGCATAATCATACTATATCATGCACACATATTCATAACCAATACAAGTATATAGGGTTAGGGTCGAGGGAATCATGTCATGAAAATCACAAAAAAGCATTAGCTATAGCATCATTGTCATCTAAGTAATTTTACCTATCATAATTGAGATTAAAAAAAAATCAAGATCATACCTCATTGACATTCATGGGACTTCACCCTTCAACACCCAAGAAATCACAACAAACATGTATTATAGGGAAATTCATGAAGTATTATCATAACTGAAATCAGAGTAAGCAATTGATATGTTCATTACCCTCAACAATTCACCTTCATCAATCAAAGAATTTAGGGATTTGGGGGGAAGGCATGGGACAAGGAAAAATTCATAGGAATTCATCAACGAAACATCAATTCATATCTAAACAACATTAGTTCATCATAATTCATCAAAATTGATTCACAATTTTGTCTTAGAAAGAAGACTTGTGTCAGGAGAAAACCCCTTGTTTTGGGGGAACCTAGAAATCATCTTCTGAAGGACCTCTTGGGGAAGAAAATCCCAAGAATGGAAGAAATCATATCTTATAGACGAGAAAGCAACGAAATTGAGTAGAAACTTAAGTGAGTACCTGCGAGGGAAAACTGAAGAAAAATGAATAAACAATCCCTCAATTAAATACCCAAAAGACCCCCTCACTTTGATTGACCATTTAATGAAATCAAACTCGAATTCTATTTTTACATTTTTCATCGGGGAACAACTTTGCGTCGTGGAGCTATTCCCGCAAGATTTCCAAAAATTATTTTTCATAACAGTGGAGTCCCCAACCTTCCCACGATGCAAATCTTCACCTTCGTCCTTGGGTAAATTAAGTCCGCGACGCGTAGTTGTTCCCTCCAGGAAAAAAAGTTGTTGCCTCTTGGCAGCTTGTTTAGTCCAATATGGGGTCCCTTTGTGGGCCCCTCAGGAAATCCTTGGGGTTTCTTACATGAAATTTTTAACACTATATACTAGGTATTACCTATTTAAAATCATTTTTAAATTTTTGGACTTCATATGACCCTCTGAAACCTTTACCCAACCTAGGGACGCCAGCTTGTTAAATTTTTCTAGTTTTTCGGACGTTAATGCTTTTCTTTAATGTTATAGCTCCAATACTTCTCAACAAAGTATTTATATTTGTTTAGGTCTAAAACCATCATTACTAAACATTTACGGCTCTAGTATAAGTAATAGAATATCCGGTTGTGTCACTTATCTTAAATCATTACATTCATAGATTAAATTGCTAAAAATTTAAAAACTTTTCTACATCTATCTTGAGGTGTAACTTGTCATATCCGGGTTTACCCACTTGACATAACCGACATCGTCGTCCTATTTAAGGAGTAAGACTAGGCACTTTGTTTCATCTCATTACATTCATAGGCTGAAAAATGAGTAAAAATTTAAAACATTCATTATCGCTACTTAGAAGTGTACATAGATTTCTACATACACATAATATATATATTCATATCTATTATACATAGAGCCTTCATATAGAAAGGTTACATAGATTTTTACTTTTATTGAACATACATATACATAAAATATAGAAATAATCCCAACGATTGTCTCATCTCATACCATCTTAACAAATATCACAATATGTGCATCGCCTTACATCAATTCAACAAGACCATGTATAGGTCATAAAAAAGTTAAATACTCCATTAATGAAAAGGAATGAATGAGTGAATAAGTTCATAACAAAATCCGTAAGCTAGAGGATGGCATTGCCCTCGAAAGTTGAGGACCTACACCACTTGGATGAATGGAGGAATTCAAGACTTTAACAATGTCGCCTTCAAAACTCTTCAACGACTGGAACCTAAAATGTTTGGCAAAAAGGGAATAAAATGGGGTTAGTACTCCACATGTAGTAAGTATGAAATCTTATGCACATGCACAAGCAAAACATGCTAAAAGGGACATTTTTATCAAACATGCCATTTAACCCCTTTAGGGACTTAATGCAAAGTCAAGTAAGTCATATCAATCAACCAAACATGCTTAATATCTCAACAAATAATACTAAGCCCAACATACTTGAAAACATGAATTACTAAAACCCTAATATCAAGGAATAATATCACAAGAATGAATAATAGTTAAACATATCATAATAATCCAGACAACTAGTCACAAGGCCTTATAAAGTTAACAAGTGCAATCACCAAGCAAAGCCCCATAACCTTACTAAATCAAGTATCCTCAACAAGAAAACATGACCAATATCAAACTTTTCATATCATGGCATTTAGGTTTACATTTCATAATATATTAACATTATAACCCAAGACATAATCATAAATGAACTAATCAACATATAATATCAACTATGTGCCATGGTTATCATATATACATCATATATTATCATAATATAAACATATATAAGAACCTTTTCCTAAGACTCTACTCAAGGCTAACTAGTGCTATGTATAGGTAGAGTTCCATACCCCTACCAAGATTAAGCTAGACCCCTTATATTATGCAAGTTAGAGTTCAAGTCCTTTAATTCGTTTTACCTTTTTGGGAACATCTTTCTCTAACCAACATAGATCACATGAGCTAGTGTAGAATCTGGTGTAATAAAACCCTCCACCGAAAAAAGGCGTACTACTTGCCAAGGTAGTACGAAAACATAAAACATAGAAACTACGTGGATCCACTAGCTAGTATTCCTATTGGGGACACATAGTTTGAGAACTGGGAGATTTAGTTGGGACTCTCTTTATGCGCCCTGAATTATAGTCTCCAATCTTAAGTGCAATGTAGTGATCCTACCTTCCTTATGTGGGAAGGGACAATCCTCCATATAGTTCACTCGGTGCTAAGCTAGAGTCCTTTTTTGAAATGTGAGGACCTACAAAACTTGGATGAGTGAGAATTCCAAGTCTTGCTTAAAAGTCGTCTCAAAAACCCTTGAATAATTGGAATCTAAAATGTTGGGGAGAAAGGATGAAAATGGGGTTAATATACAACATTTACTAAGTATGATACCATATGCACACACTTCATAAAATCATTCAAGAAAAGGGAAATTTCATTTAAAGTATGCAATTTACCTCGAAGATACCTTATGCACATTTTACAATACCACACAAATCAATAATACATATTTTATTAAATCAATAACATTTACATCACAAGACCAAAAATATATGTCTAGTCAATCCAACATACATATCCACATAATTTGAACACACAGTCAAGACAACTCTACCATCAAGTTATAATATCAACAAGCATGAATAAGAGTTCATTACAATATAACCAAACAAAGACTGTAATCCATGAATCCTCATTAAGTAAACTAGTGCAATGACTAAGAAAAGCCCTTATCCTTACTCAATCAAGTAAAGCCAACAAGAACCATGACCAATGTCCAACTTCATATAGCATATCATCAAGAGTACATATCATCATACTTTAGCAACAGAGACAAAACACATACATAAAATTGACTAATCATCATATATTATAATTTATATGGAAGATCATCATATAAATGTTATGTAGAATTATAAGCGTATACATATATAAGAACATCCTACTAAGACCTCCCTCAAGGCTAACTAATGCAATGTTTAGGTAGAGTGCCATACCCCTACCTAGACTAAGTTAAACCCCTTAGGTCATCCTCGTAGAGTTCATTCCTTTTGTTCATTTTACTCTTTGGGAACATCTTTCCTTAACCGACATATACCACATGAGCTAATGTGGAATCTGGTGTCATGCAACCCTACACCGAAGCAAAGTGGACTACTTGCCAAGTTATTGCCAAAATATGAACATAGCAACTACGTGGATCCACTAGATACTATTCCTACGGAGGAAAAAAAGTACAAGAACTAGGAGATACAGTTGTGACCCTATTTATGCTACATGAATTAGACACTCTTATCTCAAGAGTACATTAGTGATCCTACCTTCCCTATTTGGGAAGGGACACTCCTCTCTCTAGTTCACTCGATGCTAAGCTAGAGTCCCTTTTTGAAATGTCATTAAAGTCATTATTAATCATCATAGCTTAATGTAGGTAATAGGGTCTATCCCTTCAGTAATAATCATCATCATAGCTCAAGAAGAATTTCATGAGTATTGTCCTTTCATTACAATTCATTCATGTGAGGTTAGCACATTTACTTAGTGACATCATCATAAGGCACATTGGTAAGTTATCACCATCTTTATAACATTTACTTATTAGCTAACTCCTCAAAAACCATAGTCAAGACATTTCTATTAAACAACATACCAACCCTATCCATCTTAACATAAGGTATACTTCAACACAACATCATCACTTCATCATAAGTAACCATAATTGAAGTAAACAATAGAGATCATAAGATTTACTCAATCTCATTCACAATGCAATCATCAAGGTTTTACCATCAACATACAACTTAACCCAACATTTATAGAATAGCATCCCACAATAATAACCAACGTAATTGATGTACCATGATTTCACTGTAATTTCAATGCTTTTACCTTAATTTAGTGTGTGTCTAAGGCCTTTTTGTATTGGTTTTAATATAGTTTTTTCTTTGTTTGCAGGAAATATGTCCAGAAGGAGAACGTCAATGAATTTTAATGAAAATTGCAGAAGTGACGACCTATGGAGTCATCAACGGTACGTCTTGACCTTGACAGTCCATAGGTGGCCACGATCATATGGAGAAAAAGGCTCCTAAACGAAGCTGGGGAATTCTGACTAATTGTGGTCTACGTAGGCTCTCGACGGACCGTCCTGCAGATTCGTCAATGCTAATAGAATGTAGCCCCAATACTCATCTTCAAAAGATTCTAAGTATGGAGGAACGAAAGCCATCTATGGACCTTCGTGCACGCAACGGACCGTCATCCATGTCCATCGATGGTAATAAAAAGTTGTTGAAGATAGAAGCAGAAAAAAATTTAAGTATGGAACATCGGAGGGCCTTGATTATCCGTTGCTCAAGTCGTCGACTCAGACTCATTTTTGGGCAGATTTTCCTTAAATAGATTATCCTTATTTGGTAGGACTCTATTATTATAAAGACTTAAAAAAACCTCGTTTTTGGTGTTAGACTCTTGGATAATTACTAGTTTTATTTTTCTAACTATTGAATTTTGGGATTTTGTGACAACTACATTTTTTTTCGGAATCATTTGTTGTATGATTTTGATTAATTCAAGTAATGGGAAGTTTAGCCTAGCCTTCAGGTCCTAAAAAAAATGGAGCTTACCGGTTTATGGAATTGAGAAATAGATGTCCTACCAAGGCTGCATGGAATAGAATGAAGGGTTAGGGAGTCTTTCAACTAGATGTTCTCCTTTGGCTGGGTTTGAGAGAGAGAGCGTGAGATAGTTGGTCTGATAACTAGTACAACTTTTTGGATTTTCTTCAATTTCAACAAAGTAAGTGCATGAATTATTATCTAATTAATATGAATTGTGTGATTATTAACATGGGTAAATAAACCCATAACTACAGTTATGGGAACCATAGGTAAATAACGAGGTAAAACCTAGCTAACATAACAATAATCAAATAGTGTCTTCGATGTATTGATAATTCCTTTGTTTAGAAGTCTTTTTAACGAGTGCACGCATTAGAACTCGCATTATTGCTACTTCTCGGAACAACTAATCAAAACACCGATTATGATTCTTAATATGAGGTAAAGGTAAGGTTTAGTAAATCATACACACGTAGATGGACCAAGGTGAGGAGTGAATTTCCTTATTTGCCAGACCAAGGAATTAGGGATACATAACTTACCACTTAGCATGTACAGATACTAGGAAAGTATTGTTATAGCTAGAATTACTGCATTATGAACCTGCGGGGAACACTTAAGCCCTAGTTACTCTTATTACTTGATAAAAATCAAATCCTTGAAACCCCCCTTTTTGTTACTTGTTTCGTGGAAAGGACTAGGCTAAATAGAAGTAATAATAGGAGAAGTTAAGTCTAAATAATTTTCCTCGCATGATCAACGCCAACCTCATAGTTGGGTTCTTTACTTGATACGACTACTTATACTTCTTTTCGAGAAGTAAATTTGAGCTTATCAAATTTTGGCACCGATGTCAGTGAAATTGGATTTAAGATTAACTTTAAGCTTGTTATCAATGTTTAGTCAATATTTTTCTGATTTTACTTTTTCTCTTTTTTTATGTCTTGTAGATCTAACTTGCGTGTATGCCATGTATGCAAAGTAGAGGAGAACCCATACTCTCACCCGACCCCGAAATAGAGCGTACACTACGCAGAATGAATCAAAATTTGGGTATTCTAGATGAATATTACAACCCAGATATTCCACCACCGGTTGATGCTCATGATCAATTATTATCTAAAAGTGGTGGGGAAGGTGAAATATGAAGGCAACATCCCGCTCCACGCCCTCAAAAGTATTATAGCCGATATGATAATATTAATGACTCCGAAGGGCCACTTCTCTTTCCTCCCATACCACACGGTCATACTTTCTTGGTAACTAGTATTATAATTCAAATGGACACCGCTATAGGTTTTTTTTCATGGCTATCTTTTGAGGATCCACATACTCACATCGCCAAGGTAAGGTCGGTGTCTAAGAGTTGTGTTGGGAGGCATGATTTGAATATGGACGTAATAGGGTTGAGAGTGTTTCCTCTCTCACTGACGGGAAAGGTCGCTATATGGTTTACCGAGCTCCTCTATAACTCAATCTACATTTGGAATCAATTGAGGGTTGTGCTGTTAGAACGTTACTACCTGGTTGAACAACTTTGTGGCATTACCAGGATAATCAGTCAGTATTTCTTCGGATAGGTTCATCACATTCTTGGGAAGTGCCCCAATACCGCATCGATAAAATTCACGCAAAGAATACTTTTATCGGGGACATGATGATAATAATAAAGCACAACTGGATACAATAGCAGGTGGTTCTTATGGGGAGTGTCCTTATGCTGAGATTGCTGAGAAGTAGGAGAACATCTCCCGTATTAAAAAAGCTTGGAGAACTAGGAATTCAGATACTAGGAGAAACACTTTTGCAGTGCAATCCGCACCCAATCTTGACATAGAAAAGTTTCTTGAAGAAATGTCTCAAATGAGAACTAAGCTTGGGTTTGTTTTGAAACACGTCACTGTGGGTGCCGAAAAGGTAAATGTGGTGCATCACTTATCTAAACCACCACCGCCAACTAATAAGTATTACTATGAGGAGGACTCTTATGCGGTAAATGAGAAGACGGGGGTTTTCTGACCAAATGCCCAAGCCTTCATTCACAAGAATTGGCGCCAAGGTCAAAGAAATCAAGGTCGGAATTGTGGTAATTACAATCGAGAGGGTCATTATGACCGAGAGGGGAATTACAACCGCGACATCAACTTTAACCGGGGTAACTATGGTAAAAAAAATGATTGGAGTTGGCCCTATGTTCCACCTCATAATCGTGAAATTTCTCCTAGGGATGGTGAGGTTGTACGGCGCGAGTTGAGGATATGTTGTAGAAAATATGAGGATGTTTGATGGTAGTGATGAGCACACTAAAGCGTTGAAGAGTGACTTAGCGAGTATTGGGGAAAATATCTCGACCAAGAATCTTGTGTTGCAAATGGTCCAATTGTCTTCGATTGTAAACCCACGCCAACCGGGCAGTCTTCCTAGCAATAGTTTCCAAATTTTAAAAAATGATGGACATTGTATGGTAGTCACAACTCGAGATGGTAAGACAACCATTGACCCACCGATGCCGTCCAGTGTAGAAAATGTGATAATAGGCGATGATGAGGTAGTAGAGGTTAGTGGTGAGTTAGAAGACAAAACGGGAAAAAAAGATTAGGTGCCCCAAAAGGTGAACCCATGCCTAGACCACCATCTACATTCCCAAATAGTTTAGTTAAAAAGACCGATGATGGTAAATACCGGCGTTTAATCAATATGCTCAAACAACTTTCCATCAATGTCCCTTTGATAGAAGCTCTTGAAAAAATACCCGGTAATGCCATGTTTATGAAAGATATGGTCACTAACAAATTATTGTTCTGTTTTGAGGATGATGATAGAATGCAGCATTATAGTGCTATTGCTACAAGGTCTCTAGTTCAAAAGAAAAAAGATTTGGGTGCCTTCACTATTTAATGTACACTTGGGTTATTACACTTTGTGAAAGCAATATGTGATCTTGGGGCAAGCATAAATATCATGCCTCTTTCTAGTTACAAGAACTTGGGTATGGGTAACCCAAAGACCACTTCGATACGACTACTGATGGTCGATCGAATGGTGAAGAGGGCTATTGGGATACTCCACTATATGTTAGTAAAGGTGGAGTCATTCATATTTCTGGCTGATTTTTTAATTCTTGAATGTGAGGTTGATTTTGAGGTGCCTAAAATTCTTAGGAGGCCATTCCTCGCTACCGGTAGAGCCTTGGTTGATATGGAGAAAGGGCAAACGAAATTTCGCTTGAACAATGAAGAAGTGACTTTCATCGTTTGTAGGTCCATGAGACAGAGTGGTGAGTTCCAATAGGTATCTGTCATATCTTATAGGGTTGAAAAGTTATCTAAGGTACAAATAGAAGAGCGTTTGGGTGTAGAAGCACTATAGGCAGAGATCATGAATTTTGATTATGATTGTATTGAAGAGTATGGGTCATTAGTCGCGACACTTGATCGAGGTGATGTTCGGTTTAAACCAAAGACGTTGGAGTTAGATATGAAGAATAGTGATTCTCCAATCTGAGGTATATATTATTACGAAAAGGTGACACTTTCCCGGTAATTATTGCATCATATTTGAATGTGCATCAAGTTGAGAGTTTAGTGGATCTATTAAAAAGGTTCAAAAGAGCTATTGGGTTGACTATTGCGGACAATATTGAGTTCCCTCGCAGAATTTTTTCACATAAAATCCAACTTATGCCCTATCACAAGCTTAGTATTGAGAACAAGAGATGTTTAAATACACTTAAGCAAGAGGTGGTGAAAAAGTAATTCATTAAGTTGTCGGATGCTAGAGTGATATGTCCAATCGACGATAGTAGTTGGGTAGGTCCTATCAGTGTGTACATAAGAAAGGGGGTATATCCGATCAATGACTGATGAGGTCAATGACTGGATGGAGGGTATGTATGGATTATTGGAAATTAAATGTATGGACCAAGAAGTATCATATTCCTATGCCCATCATGGATCATATGTTAGATTGACCTTCATGAAAGGGGTGGTACTATTTTCTTGATGGTTGTTCGAGTTATCATCAGATTTATATTGCACCGGAATATCAAGAGAAAACCACCTTTACTTATCCTTTGGACCTTCGTGTTAAAGAGAGTGTTGTTTGGGTTATGTAATGCACCAGCCACATTTCAGATATGTATGATGTTGATATTCTCCGATATGGTGGAGTACACTATTGAGGTGTTTATGCATGATTTTTTAGTGGTTTGTGACTACATTGAGCGGTGTTTGAGTCATTGTTCTGAGGTTCTTAAGAGGTGTAAATATACCAACCTTGTGTTAAATTCGAAAAAATGTCACTTCATCGTGAAAGAAGATATTGTATTGAATCATCGCATTTCAGAGAAAGTGTGAGAAGTTTTCTTTGGCATGTAGGCTCTTACCGGAGGTTCACCAAGGATTTTTCAAAGATTGCACATCCTTTGTGAAAGTTTCTTGAGAAAGTGTGTAAGTTTCATTTTGATGAATCTTGTCATAAGGCGTTCGGTGAGTTGAAGGAAAAGTTAGTGTCTGCACCTATCATCATTTCTCTAGATTGGAGCAAACCTTTTGAGGTGATGTGTGATGTGAGTGGGGTTACTCTTTGTGTGTTATTGGGACAAAGAAGGGACAAAAACCATCATCCCATTTACTATGCTAGTAAAGCCCTTAATGAAGCCCAAATGAACTACACCATGACTTAACAAGAGATCCTTGCACTATTCTTTGCTTTAAAGAAACTTATCTCCTATTTTCTTGGCACTACACTTATATTGCATATTAATCATTTTTCTTTGAGATATTTGATGTCAAAGAAGGATGGAAACCGAGGTTGATTCATTGGGTATTACTATTGCAAGAATTCAACTTGAGCTAAATGATAGAAAAGGGACCGAAAATCATGTTGATCATCACTTGTCCCGATTAGAAAATGAAGCAATGAGAGAGTTAGGTTAAAAATCTGAGATTGATGATACTTTCCCCGATGAGAATATACTGGATTCCTCCCAAGACTTGATTCCATGGTTCGCAGATTTTGTGAATTATCTGGCTAGTGATATCGTCTCACCAGACTTGTCCTTTCATCAAAGGAAAAATTTCATGCATGATATGAAAAAATTCTTTTTGGATGAGCGATACTTATATAGGATTTGTGCTGATGGGCTTATTCGGTGTTGTGTGCCGGAAGTTTAGCAGTTGAGTGTTTTGAAGGAATTCCATTATTCGCCTATAGGTGGGCATCATAGTTGTATTTGGACTGCTCACAAAATCTTGCAATGTGGATACTATTGGCCAACCATCCACCAAGATGCTCATCAGTTCGCCAAGGCATGTGATAGATTCCAAAGAGATTGTTGCATTTCACGAAAGCAAGAGCTCTCTCAAAATCAAATTCTTGTGATTGAGTTGTTTGATGTGTGGGGCATTGACTTTATGTGACTTTTTTTGAGTACTCATGGGATGAAGTACATTCTTGTGGTAGTCGATTATGTGTCTAAATAGGTGGAAGCTATTGCATTCGCAAATAATGAAGGGAAGAGTGTCACCGCGTTCTTGAAAAAGAACATATTTTCCAGATTTGGCACCCCAAGGGCTATTATTAGTGATGGGGGATATCACCTTTGTGACAAGTTGTTTAAGGGATTATTGGAAAATATGGGGTTCTCCATAATGTGTCCCCTCCTTACCATCCTCAAACTAATGGGTAAGTTGAGGTGTCAAATAGGAACATTAAGCAAATTTTGTCTAAAAAGGTGAATGCTAATAGAACGGATTGGTAAAGGAGGCTTGACGATACTCTTTGGGCCTACCGGACAGCATACAAGACTCCAAGAGTTATGTCCTTTTACAAACTTTTATATGGGAAGGCTTGTCACTTACCAGTCGAATTAGAGAATAAGGCCATGTGGGCAATGAAAAAGTTAAAAATAAATTGGAATGAGGCTGTGGAACATAGGTTAAACGGTTTTAATGATCGTGATGAGTTGTGATTGAAGGCGTATGAAAGTTCATACCTCTACAAAGAAAAGATGAAGAAGTATCATGACCAAAAGATTGAGAAGAGCGACTTTTTGGTTGAGGATTTGGTGCTTTAGTTTAATTATAGGTTGTGTTTGTTTCCGAGCAACCTCAAGTCCAAATGGACTGGTCCCTATTTAATCACCCAACTATTCCCTCATGGTGTGGTTGAGTTGGAGAACAAGGATGGTGTGAGGTTCAAGGTGAACAGGGTTCGAACCGATATATATCTAGGTAATGCTAAATTGGAGAAGGAAGTGATCGAGGCATACCATCTTAATGAAGTATGAGTAATCAAGAGTCCTCTGTCATGCCGCGACGTTAAATCAAGTGCTGATTTTGAGGAAACCCGATATGTATCCTCTAGCCAGCTATATTCTTTTCATGATTTTCTAGGCTTAGTTACATTATCTTTTCTTTTATTATTACTTATGTACCGTATAAATGTTCCTTTATTTTTTTTAAAGTTCTGTCTAGAGCATAGATTATAGTTCGTGTCAAAAAAAGTGTCCAGAAAATACAAAAAAATTGGCTTAATGGGTGTTAAATATGCAGGAATTAAATCACCAGAAATCTACAGAAACTTGTTCTACTGCATCCATCAACAGAACCATCGACAGACCGTTGGTGGGATCCATCATTCCCAGGTTTGTATTAACTATTTTCCAACATAGGGCACCCTTGACGGACCCCCATGAAGGATTGTCAACCTTGTTATGGTACATCGACGTGGAATCATCGCATCTTTACCCAGTGACCCAACTTGACCCGTCCGGCTGAATCTTAAAAGTTTTAAACCTTTAAAGTTCCCACCTCTTCACATAGCCCCTCATAACCATTTTTATCCTCATATTCATACCATTTCTCCCAACTTCATCACCATTAAGTCCTATTCCCTCTCCATCTTCTGATATTACACATTTTCCCTAAATTCGCATAGTCCATTACACTCCCAAATTCTCCCATTTTCTTTGGTTCCTTTGTCGGTCAGTGTTCGTGGTTGTTGTTGCCTCTGTTAAACCACTAGATTTCATATTCATCTCCATCTACTCCAGTTATTAGGTATGTTCTTCTGATATGTGAATTAATTATCACTAATTTTTTATTTTCTGATTAAACTTGTTGTCTGATTGTGTGTGTCTCCAATTTTTGACCCTTATTGCATGCTAGAACTCACTTATGTAGTCCTCAGTTCCCGTAGAACACTGATATTAAAAAGGAATGGGTGTGTTTTGTTACAAAATGGTGTGTGTTTCCTAATTCAATTTCTTACCCAGGGTTGTTAGGCTGTCGAAAATTGAATGCTCAAATTAAAAAAATTCATGCCCTACAAATGATGGGATGCTAGGTAAATGTTATGTAAACATAGGCTTCTCAGAATACTTCAAATTAGTATGATAGGTGATATACTGTGGTTTCACGGTATCATTAATACTTTTTCCTTAAGTTTAGTGCGTCCAAAAGCCTTTTTGTGCTAATTTTTATATAAGTTTCTATTTGTTTTGTAGAAATATGTCCAAGCCAATGTTGAGATTTTGGATAGAAGCCAATGCAGAAGAGACCAACTCGGAGCTGATGACGTCCGTCGCGCTTGTGACGGTCCGTTGTGGCAGTGTAATAGAAGCTGCTGAAGGCAGATGGGGAAGTCTGACCAGTGTGGGATTACGAAGCTTGCGACGGTCCGTTTCTGAAGGTTCGTCGTGGAGTTCAGAGAAGTGATCCCAGTACCTATATTTCGAGTGTTGATATTTTGAAATGAAGACCCGACGTACCGTTGTTGCCTTTGACGGTCCCGTCACTTGACGTCTAGGGGACTGAAGATAGAAGTAGAAGACAGTGCACAAGTTGGCCGATCGGAGATCCCTGACGGTCCGTCTGACCACGACGTTCCGTCGACCACGCAGCCGGCGTTTTGACAGATTTCCAGCAATTAGAATTCTTATTTAATTAGTTTTTATTTTTTTTTATATAAATAGTTCGAAAAACCTCGTTTTTTGAGGTTTGGACTCTAGATAGTTAGACATCATATTATTAGACTCTTTGTAAATTACTGTGAGACTTTCGGATTAGCATTGATTTCACGTGATTTTGGTGATTAATCAAACAACCTTTTGGATTTTATTTTTCTCATTGAAAGTAAAGTTACATTAATTTCTTATTTAATATATTTGAATATTGTGTTTATGGATATGAGTAACTAAACTCCATAACAGGGTTGTGGGAACCATAGGCCCAATAATGAGATAAACCCTAGCTAATATAACAATTCCCTAGATTAGTCTCTTGCATGTATTAATAATTCTTTCGCTTAGACGTCTTTTTACTGGATGATCACGTTAAATCGCCTTAATCTACTTTCCGTACAAGGAGGTAGTCAATAGGAAAAGAATTATTAACATAGATTTAGTGTATACTATCTAATTGCTACTTATTGTTGGTACGAGGTACTAACTTAGTCCAATATCTAATCCGATGCTTATATGAAGGTAAAGATCAGGGTTTAGGAAAGCACACCACACGTAGCCGTACCAAGGTGTTCGGAGGTGAGAATTTCTAGATGCCGTACCAAGGAATTTGAAATACATAACTTATCACTTTTCATGAAAGATACTAGGAACGATTGGTTTATAGTTATAATTATCAAGTTTATGAACCAGTGGGGAACACGTAAAGCCCTCGTTCTTTTATTAATTGATTAAAATCCAACTTTTAAAACTGTTCAGTGGTCTCTCTTTCACAAATTCGTTAGTTATTTTTACCATTAGGAAATACAAACCCCCATTTTTATGTTTTTACTTGTTCTAAAGAAGTCCATCAAACCGAACATAGGAATAACAGTTTGAAGGTAAGTCTAGACTAGTTTCCCGTTGAACAATCCCAACCTCACTAGTTTGGTTATTTTACTTGACCGCGACCGCTTACTTCTTATTTGAGAAGTAAAGTTTCGAGCGTATCAAATTTTGTGTTGCAAGCTGCCGGGAATTTTATCTTTTAGATTAACTTGAACTTATTACTATAGTTTAGTTGAGTATTTCTTGATTTTAATATTGTTTTATTGTTTTTGATTTCTTTCAGACTATCCCTCCTTGTATTCCAATACAACTGATAGGAAAGAACCGCTTGTTTCCCTACATCACGAGTTAGAGCGCAACGCCTTGCACAATATGAATTGAAATTTGGGAATAATGATGAGGATCCTACAGACCATTCCAGGCTCCCGGTTTGATGTTCATGGTCAGATGTTACCCGATGCTTCGGGTGAACATAAACATAGGGGACAGAATCCTGTCCCGGCCCGCAAGTATACTACAAGATTCTATATAACATAGCAGATTCGGATGGCCCTGTTTTGCCTCCTCTACCCACACGCTACACTTTTTTTTTGTGGTACTATTATTTTGATTCAATGCTCACTGCCAGAGGTTTTGTTTTCAGGATAACCTTCTAATGGATCCACATTCCCATATATCTAGGTAGGGCATGTGTAAATTGTGCGGGGAGGCCCTGATTTGGATCTAGATGTAATAGAGCTCAGAGTGTTTCCCACTCTCACTGACGGGAGAGGCTTCTTTTGGTTCCTGAGCTCCCATACACCTCCATCTTCACATGGAATCAAACTAAGGGATCTCTTCTTAGCCCTACTATCTCGTTCTCCAAGAAAATAAACCACAAGCCATAGTGAATAACTTAGTGGCACTACCAGGAGAGTCATTAGTAGTTTCGTGATATAGTTCCCCTCATTCTTGAGAATTGTTCCAATCACCTTATAGATGATGAGTCACTGAACTATTCCTCTATCGGGGACAGGATGATAACAACAAAGCGGTGTTGAACACTATACCATGTGGATCTTATGGAGAATGTCCTTAATGCCGAGATCGCTGAAAAATAGAAAAAACTCCCTGAAATAACAAGCCTGGAGTACTAGGAATCTGATACAGGGAGAACACACCTTCGCAGTACAGCCGTCCACTCACAACCCAGCACAAATGAGATTCGTGAAAATGGGCTCAAATAGAACTGAGCTTGGGTTGGTACTAAAACATGTCACTCTTGGGTGCAGAAAATTTAATTAGTCACTACTTGGCTAAACACCACTCCAATGATGAGTGTTATTATGAGGAGATTCCTATGCAGTAAATGAACTATGGGGGTTTTCTGACCAAGCGCCCAAGGCTCAAATCCAGGATAATTGGCGCCAAAGTTCAAGGGAACCAAGGTCGGGAACTATGTACCTAATCGTGAGGTCATTATGTCCGAGATGGAAACTACCAATCGGCGACAACACTTCAACAGGGTAACTATGGTAATAGAAACTACAGGAATGGACCCTATTTCCTCCCTCAAAATCCGTGAACTTACTACCCCCTACTCCTAGGGATGGTGTAGTAGTATGTCGCTAGTGAGGATATGTTGTCATAAAATGATAGGAGGTTTCGATGCCTAGTGATGAGCACAATAAAGAGTTTTTGATAATGATTTAGCGGGTATTGGGGCAAAAGTTGATACCATTGCAATATCGAATTAATCACTTGAGTTTACAATTGGCCCAATTATGTTTAACTGTGAACACAACGGCAACCCGGGCACTCTTCCTAGGAAATCACGCCAAAATCCAAAAATGATGACTTTGATGCATTTACTACCGCAGGTGGCAAAAGCAACCATTTGACCCACCTATGCCATCTGATGATAAAAGTTTTCAAAAGAATTGATAAAGTGTAGAATTTGATTCTGAATTATGAGGATAACACTGCAAAGATGCTGAAACTGCCTAAAAGAGGGTAACTCCTATGCCTAGGCCATCCACCCCCATTTCCTCAAATAATTATGGAAAAAGACCTGAGGGATGGCAAATATCGGCCGTTTTTAACATGTGAAGTCACCTTTCTATCAATGTCCCTTTGTAGAAGCTTTTATAATAAATGCCCGGTTACGCCAAATTTATGAAGATCTGGTCACAAATAAAAGATCGGTCACTTTTAGTTTTAGGATGATGAAGAATGCACTTGTATGCTATTGGCGACAAGATCTCTGGTCCAAAAGAAAGAAGATTCCGGGTACTTTCCTATTCCTTGTACATCGGGCTATTACATTGTGCAAAAGCATTATGGGGATCAGGGGCAAGCATAAATTCATGCCCCTCTTGATTTACAAGAAGTTGGGTTTGGGTGACCAAAGCCACACTGGCGATGCGGCTACTGATGGCTGATCAACAGTAAAACGACCTATAGGATACTCCACGATGTGCTAGTAAAAGTGGAGTCATTCATATTTCCAGCAGATTTTTTATGTCTTGATTGGCCAGTCGATTTTGAAGTGCCCATTATTCCTTGGTAGGCCATTCCTTGCCACGGGAAGAGCCTTGTAGACTGGAAAAGGGGCAGATGAAATTTTCAGTTGAAACAATGAGGAAGTGACCTTTAATGTTTGTAGGTCCATGAGGCAGAGTGGTGAGCTCTAATCGTTCGGCATCTGCTATAGCCTACAACAGGGTTGAGACATCTGAGACACAAATAGAAGAACGCTAGGTATAAAGCATTAGCGGCAGTAATAATTACTTTGCTAGTGATTGCAGTTGAAGAGTATGAGTCATTTAGTTGCGGATCTTAAACCGAGTAAATGTTCGTTTAAACAAAAGAATTTGAGCTTGGATATAAGAATCGGCGAGTCCCCAACCCGCGAAACCATCATAGAAGAGGCTCCAAAATTAAGAACTAAAAGCTCTCCCACCTCATCTCAAGTATGAATTCTTAGGAATGGTGACCTTTGGCGGTAATCATTGGCATCATACCTGGATGATCAGAAAATTTCAAAGTTTGGTGAAGTACTAAAAAAGGTTCAAAAGAGCTATTTGGTGGACTATATGCAGTACATTATTGGGATCCCTCCTGGTCTGCTTTGCTCTCTAAAATCCAACTACATGCTGACATAAGCCAAGTATTGAGCACGGGAGACGCTTAAATCCTCTAGGCAAGAGTCGTAAAGAGGAATCATTAATTGTTGGATGCCGAAAGTATCTACCCAATCTCGCCGATTTAGTTGGGTATGCCGGTTCAGTGTGTACTTAAGAAAGGGGGAATGACTGTGGTCCCCACGAGAAAAACTGAACTTTTCCAATGATAACCCCGTTACAGGTTGGAGGGTGTGTATGGATTACCGGAAAACTAAACTCATGGACTGGAAAAGACCATTTTCCTATGCCCTTCATGGATCAGATGTTGGATAGACTGGCCGGAAAGGTGGTACTATTTTTTGTGGATATTTGGGGTATAATAACATTTCTATTGCACCAGAACATCAGAGAAAACGCACTTTTACTTTTCCATAGGGACATTTGCGTCAGGACGAATATCGTTTGTTTGCAATGCACCCGCAAAAAACATTTCGAGATTTCGATGTCGATATTTTTGACATGGTTGATGATACTATACAAGTCTTTATGGATGATTTTTCTAATGGTTGGTGATTCATACCCTCGTAGCAGTGTTTGCCAATTTAATTACGTCCTTAAGAGATGTGAGACTGCAATTTAGTAACTAACAATGTGAAAAGTGTCATTTTCCATGGTGAAAGAGGTTATTGTTTTGTGTCATCGCATTTCTAAAAGGGCCATATAGGTTTGATCTACAAGTGAGGTAATGAGAGAGTAGACTTCCCCCACCGATCTCTGTGAAAGGTGTGAGAAGCTTCTTGGGCATGCAGGTTTTTCCGGAGTTCATCAAAATACTTTTAAAAGTTTCCACCCGGTTTTTTTTGTGCAAACTGCTGGAGAAGATTGTAAATTTTGTTTTGATTATCTTGTCTTAAGACATCGGTGAACGAAAAAAAATTGGTATCTACGCCTTCATTTATTTCTCCTAGATTGGAACAAGTCGCATTGAGGTAATGTGCGATGCTAGTGGGGTAGCTCTTGGTGTATACTGGGACAGAGGAAAACAAAATCCTTCACCCCATCGACTATGCTCGTAAAACCCTAAATGAAGCTTAGAAAGAACTACACAGTGACTGATCAAAGGAACTCCTTGCAGTATGTTGCTTTTGAGAAATTTCGCTCCTATTGGCTAGGTACTAGAGTTATAGTGCATACGGACCACGCAACATTGAGATATTTGTGGCAAAGAAGGATGCAAAACCATAGCTGATTCTTTGAGTATTAACTGCTAACAGAATTTGTCTTTGAAGTGATATATAAAGGAACTGAAAACCACGTTGCTGATCNTATGGTTCTTTTGGGTCATATCGTTAAAACATTCTGTCTCTGTCCCCAGGAACTTCGTCGCGTCATCATTTTACACTTGCCATCCGTCACTTGGCACTGCTTACTCTATACATGATCATTTTAAATTGATATGTGACACGGGTATCTAGGCTTAAACCTTGGATACCTCATACCTTTTTTGTGATTTAAAGAAAAACCAATTTTTAAGTTTTAAGGGTCTTCATTGCAGTACATTTATTGCACAACAATCTTTGATTGGGGTCATGACAACCCAAAAAATATATTTCTTATTTGTTATAGGAAATTGTGCTAATATCCCTTAGCAAATTTCCTATACGATGGCCCAATATTTCTCAATATTGGAATGGGTGCCCTATGGTACCCCACTACTAGCTATCCTACAGGGCATACCTGGCTTTTCATTAGACATAAGCGGAGTTTCCTGTAATATTAATTAATCCCTCCCTTAGGAACATTCTCCGTGAATGCACCTGGGTACACATCATTTAAACAAAGACGGCTGTGATTTTTTTAATGGTCTTACTTTTATAACGCTTAAACTTTTTTCCTCCTTTAATCTAATATCAGATTCATACATATTTGAATGATGCATATCATTCAAGCTTATCTTATGCTTCAGAATTGAGTTTGAGGAATTTCCTTTTTAATCACACTTAACTTAATGAACATCACAAATCATCTAACATAGAAAACATGCTTATTCTACACAAAAACAGCAACACAAAATGCAACATAACTTCTTTTTAACTGACTTAGTTATGTTATAAGACATATGATTAGGGACTTACCACCCCAAATCCGTTAAAACACTTAAAAATAGAGTTTCTTAAACATAAACCATACATACGAAGAGTATATCTAACCTCATAGGAACATCTTATTGTCCTTAATATTTGAACCTAATGATGTGCAACTTAACTACAAAGGGCCTTGACACTTTGACATAAACTTCTATACATACCCCTTCGGCCTTAACATAGTCTCCTATGGGAGTACTAAGTACAAACGGTTCATGTAAGATCTCAGGAAGTCAGTCAAATTGATTTGCCAAAAAAGTAGTAACCATAGACAAAGTAGATCTTGGATCCAATAATGCATAAATACAAACAAAAAAAACACAAGCAAGTTACCATTATCCACATCCGCGTACTTCTCTTGTTCCTTTATTTCTCTAAACTCATATAACCGATTTATCGTTAAGGGGTTTCCTCAACATTTGACTGAGGCCCGCGCAGCTGCCTTACAGCGATTTGAAACCATCAGTCCCATTCTCATTTTAACTGAACTTTGTTGGAAACTGAAGCCTTCCTACCCATTCCTATAGGACTATTTTAGCAAAACACACCTAAGAAGCAAATCCACGTCTCAGACATGTTTCTTGAGTGTGGTATGCAGCACAAAACGTATCCTTACTCCTCCTCATTAATACTCATAGAAGTCTTTTAACTGACCATGCATCCCCCCAGCAACAAGTCCATTCACCCCACTCTTTCATTTTCATCCACGTTGGCATTTCATTATGGCTTCTTGGGAAAGGCGAGATCCTGATTATTGGCTCCCCCTCAGAGACCACTTGGAGATCCTAATTCTTTGTGTGTATCCTTATTACGGCTCAGAAAAGAGGAGTAGACCTACATATATGACCAAAAGTGGTCAAAGCTCTAGATAGCATGATAAAGAGTAGAAAAGGGAGAATTTCCTATCACTACGTAGTCTCTAAGTAATGTTTGTGGCGCGCTTCACATTAATAAGCTAGAAACTACGTAACGTGGTTGTGTTAAGGTTTATCTCCTAGGTAATTTAACCTCATTCTATGACACCAAATTTTTCACGACACACATTCTTGAATCCAGATCACAACCGGCGTCTTTGAACTCATAGAGGTCGCAGACAAGCCTCATCTTGCATTCAACACATTGCATCTAAGGTAGAATTTTGCGGAAAATTGAAAAACTTTTACATGATCAAGAGTATCATAACTTCAATAATTTTAACAGAACATCATATTACTAAGCTCAACTAAGAGCACAACCATCTAACATAAAGAAACAATTAGAAACCAAGATTAATAGATCATAAGTAGTTTTCCAACTGGCCTTATCACAAAACTTTGCAATGAAGGTGAGAAAAAAATCGATAGTAAAAAATAACAGCTATGCCTAAACTAACTAGGCTAGACTAAATCTTTAGCATCTAAATCATACGGGGACCTACCAAATGGTTTGAGGAGAAACGCGAAGTCCAAACCGCTACAAACACAAGTGGTCGTCACGACCTATCCTCTAACTGCGAAACTGCGCCTATAATTTAAATACAGGGGGTTGTAACACCAATTGTACAAGTATGGGTGCTATTCACACTAAACATAAGCATGCGATCATGAAAGGTCTTCCGACACATCGCATGCTATTTTGGAAGTCTAGTCACTAGACTTTCTATTCACTTGTGTGGATTTGGGGTTGAAATATATGCATTTAAAATCCTCTTAGGGTCGAGAGCTCCTCTTTTTACACTTTAGATTACTGCTCTGTGATTTTCTTCTTCCTTTTGTTGATGTAGTTTCAATAACTCTTTTGTTCTACGTTCACTTACATGCGCAATTATTCCATTGTATTATTCCCATACACCATAATGATAGATGTACGTATCCAAAGGGACTAAGGAATGATTTCCCTACCTTATATGAGTCATTCTTTCACAAACTATATATTCATTACCTTTCATAAGAAATTCTCTTTCATCATTACATTGTTCATTCAATTTCACATGTTTTATTTATTATACATTTTCATATATATTAGACTTTAGATAAGTTTATGTAAGTCATAAGACCTCTTAAGTGTAGGGCCCAGATATGGGACCGGGGTCCAACCTGAGGTCCTTCTTTAAAAACAAAGAGTTTGGGTTTCAGTGGGGTCGTTTATTCGTATTTCAATTATTCACTTTAAAATTCATTTCATAGGATTATTTAAACCCCACGTGATACCCTAGGATGAAGTGGTTAAGACTCTCATCGGGAATCATGAAGTGCAATGACCAAGAATGACTAATGTCATTTACTGCAGCTGCTTTTATCTCCTGATGTCTTGACACAACCACCTTCTTATATAGTTCATTCATTATCTTCATACATACACTTGAAGGAACTCCAAACCTTCCGATAGTATATCATGTGAGAATCATGAAATTCAGGTGTCTAACATACCCTAACTCTACCCCCACAACCAAAATAGGTGAAATCACCGGCCAAAGTGGACCAAACATGTTACGTACTGCGAATTGGAACCCCGCCCATCATCACTATATTGGGCAGTATGGTTCAAAGACTAGTATCTAGAAAGACGCCCCTACCCAGCATTCTGTCAGTCTTATCTCATAAGAGTTACATGAACCGCTCCTCCCTTCTTGAAATGAATGCAGCCCACTTCACCGCTCATAGCTAGCATATCGGGTTACGATAAATGTATCCATCTTCATATCAACTACATACATCATGGAAGCTGACTTCTATTATGAGGGAGGACATCCAGCATCTCAATATGATTATTTCTCATCTCATCAATAGTATTAGTGCATCACTCTCAATACTTTCATTAGAGTGTACCTAGAGACTCATATCTCATTATATTTTCACTCTCATAGGGAGTACATTTGGTAAAATTTACTTAGGCTCATTTAAATAATTTCTCTCTCTTTACATTAGCATGTTATGATGTTTTTCACCACATTCATTAACATATGCACATTTTCTTTCTTTTCATCTTCTCACCCCCCTTTACTGAACTGTTCCTTTCTTCCTTTATTCTTCTTGGTAATTAACTCAAGCTTAGGAGGTTTGCTTCTGGTTGATATTTACTTACTCGATTGATGGATGGTCATCCTTGACTTACGTTGATGAACATGAATTTTCCTTAAATATCATCTTTTTGTGTTAATTGGCAGAACTTCCTCACACATCTCAACCTTGTACCACACCATCAGACGTGAGTGTTCTTTAAACATATAAGCTTCGGTGTAAGTGAGTACTTGTCTCCACTTTAATTTAACAAGAACACACCCCATTCTTGTCACTTACTTACTTTAGGGCCCCTTTATTATGTTATCCCTCATTTTACTTACACTTAGTGTCGTAATTCATATGATCATTATGGACGAATGAGAACTTCATTCAATTAGTTTCACTTAGATTCATATTCATATTTTAGAGCATTTTGGGAGTTTCCCAAGAGATGCCATGCCCCCTAGCTTCTGGGTTCATTGAACCTTTAGAAAGGTGTTTTGTTTATCATTTGATCTCTAACTACACAAGATTGGCATATGGATTCGTGATGGGCCTCCACATTTGTATATGAAACTACATAACCAATTTTTGTTAAGATGTGCCAATTCTACGTAAGTTCAAATTTAAATTTAATATGTATGAACCTTTAGCAAATCTTTTAATTATTTAACATAATATTATATCCATTTACATACATCACTTTTAGACAATATATTGTTAGCCATTTTATTTGCATAAAATTAGTATTGGAAAAAACAATTGGGAATAGATTTTATAACCATGCAAATACAAAAGACTCCAATCCATGCAACACAACTATAAAGAATTAAACATATACCAAAGAAACAATGAAATTTTCCAACATATATAAAGAGTAACGATTAACACCTTTATACACATATACTTAGGGAAACATGCTTCCACATGTATTCACTAAGTATTTCAAGCTAAAATCATAACATAAGACTATCATCATGCCAAACCATATAGATACATACTAAACCCAAAAAGATGTTCAACTCAACTATACCTAATTTTAACAAGTTATAACCATATCATAACATAAATCTTCACCTAACATGTCATTTCTGATAATTCACATATATAGCCATAAATGGAATCACATAATCAAAGCATACCAAACTTCACCTTCATACATATTCATGAAACCATAAAACCACGATAAGCATAAAAACTCACATTTTCTCCCTGAAGCATATTGATACCATCTCATCCAAGCAATCAATTCTTAAAGAGAATTGGAAAATAAAACATAACAGAGAGATCTTATAGAGTTTAAGTGTTATGGAACGAAGGAAAACTCTATCCTCCCATATCCTCTCGCTCATAGATTTGTCGCGACTCATCACCTATGGTCGAGACTCTCGTAGATGCGGCAAAATGAGACTTTTGGACCCCTACAACCCACTATGATAAACCTCAATCGCTCCAATAGACCCTTGTTTACATGACTGGGGAGGCCCCCCCTCAGAAATAAAATACGCACTTGACCCGGTCTATGGCTATACTAGCCCATAGTTATCATTTTTCGCATTATCACAGGTAAATCTAGTGGAAAATCTAAAATCTCTGAGCACATAATATGCTATAACATCACATTCTTTATAAAACAAATATCATAATACAAATTTAAAGACTATAGTCTCTATCTTCTATCCTAGACTCAATCTTATTGGAGTATAATAGCGACACAACCCTTACAACATAATTCATAAGTATACTTATACATAACTTTACAGTAAACCATAACTTAGGAAATCGTTGGACATAAGGATTCATTTCCATGAGTTTGGGTATCACACATTCCAGTTTCCTCAACATTAAGATATCCCTAAGCCCATGACTAATACCCTTTGTGATCCAAGAAGTAGAGAAAATGGAGTTAGTATAAGAAATGTACTAATTATGAAACAAACCATAGCAAAACTGATTTTAAAAGGGAGCATTTTAACCACCTGTAACCATGCATTTTTTTTTTTATTTTTTAATTTGTTTGTAATGGGAATTTCTATCCCACTGCATTTTAAAAAATTTTTTTATTATTTTTGATTTAAGATGATTTTAAAAATTTTTTTTGTTCAATACAACCTTTTTTTTTGTTTTTGTTCATTTTTTTTGCTCTTTTGAACTTATTATAGCTTATTTTTCTTCCATGTTAGATTTTGCGGTTCTTTTTTACATCTCCTGCTACTTCGCACTATTTTTCCCGGTTCGCTTGCTCCTCCCCTGTTGTATTTTCCTTTTTAGGTTAATTTGTTTTTCTTTTTCTTCACTTTTTTCATTTGTTTCTCTATTTTGTTTTTAGTGCGAGATATTTTATGTTCTTCCACCGTCCTGTATTCCTTGTGTTATTTTCCCCCCATACCCCCTTTTTTTTGTTATGTTTTGCCCCCTCCTGCCCTGCCTGCCTTGTTGTTTTTGTCCCCCCCTTCCCCCTGCCTTTTGGTTCCCCTTCTTCCCTCTTTTTTTCCCATCGCTTCTTCCTCCCCTACCCTCCCATTTTCTCATTCCTCTCTCCCTGCCCTCCCCCTCCCTCCTCCTCCCCTTCCTCCCCAGGCTTTCCGGCCTTTTCGGCCTCTTTTCTCGTCCCACTTCTTTATCTCTTTCCCTTTCTTTTCCTCTTTACCCCTACACTTCATCATATTTTAACTTCTTGACTTTCCCAAGTGAACCTCTAGTAATACTTGGTAAAATGTATTTATTACATTTTATAAAACTATCCACACTCAAGAATCACCTTAAGGCCACACGGGAACCATACATACAATCTTAAGACTCAACAAATATAACAATAGGACCATTTCATATAACAAGGCACATACTTCACGTTAGAGTTAACATAAGACTTTACTCACAATCCTAATCTAAGTCTACTAGTACAATCTACATGTGAAGCCCCATAACCTCACACATACTTATTAAATCTATCATAAGACCACGGACACCATAACATTCATTTCATACATCAACAATAAAACTATATTCAACTACATGCATATCAAGTAGGACTTTCAATTATATTGTAATTAAGACCACCATTACTCACAAAACTATAATACCACATCATATAAATTCATACCATGCATTTCACAACAAGAAGATAATATCACAATGTCATGCATAAGAAATATAAACATAGTCATACACATTTGGACTCCTTCCTAGGACTTCCTTCAAGAGACACTTGTGCAATGCATAGGTGAAGTCCCATATTCCCACCTACACTAAGAAACTACCCTTAGATTATCCTAGTTAGTGTTTAAGTCATTTACTTTCATAGTCTATTTTACTTAAGGGAAACTATAGCCTTAACCGACATTAAGACCATGGGTGCTAACATGGAATTTGGTGATGTAGATCCTTAAACCAATGGAAAGTTCTATACTTAGAAAAAGTATAACATTAACACATGCTAGCATACTATGTGAATCTCTTGATAGATCCTATGTGGCAAGCATAATTTATAGAACTTGGAGGTACATGTGGAAACACTCTTTATGCTAAATGGGGCATTGTAGTTATCCACTTTTGTAAATAACTCTACACCCTTTGGTTTATGAGGCTAACCACCTCATCAGGACTATGGTAATGTACCTTCCTAAAATGAGAAAGGCCACTCCTCAACATCAAGTTCTCTCGGTGCCAAGCTATGTTTCCATTAATTGAAAAGCCATTATTAATATAACATTATGAAAACATAGGCTTTAAGATATTTGCTCCTCATATGCTTAGCTCATAGCTCATAAATGAGACTTCGTCATTTTAAATCATGTGAGAAACCCTTTCATATGGACATAGCATACGTAAATCACCATCTTATTTAGGGTACACTTGACACATTTTTCAAGGCCTCTCCATTGACAAGATCATTATGAATGTGTGTGTGTATACTTATATGTGATCACATCTTTCAAATAACATATTAAGGCCACACATATTCATACATTATTGCATAAGTGTATTTATTATAAATTCGTTCATATAAACATATTAAGACACTACGAACATCATAACATAACCATGCATTCATATTCATATACATAGGAAAGAAAACCTAGGAACTATCCTATCAAGGCACACATGTGCAATGCATAGACAAGGTCCCATACCCTTGCCCATACTAGTACACCTATCAAGTCATCCTAGAGAAATATACGTCACATACTTCATAGATACATATACTTTACATGCATAGTAGTAAATATAAGTGAATATGAGAATTCCCTTTCATTAGACACCATAAACCCATACTATTTGTAAACAAACATAATGGTAAAGTGTTTGTACATTGGTCAACATAATAACCTAATGACTATCAACAACATATTGAGGTATCCAACCTTTTAGGGCCACAATGCACCTTCAAGCATAGACCACACAACACAATTTAGCATAGGAGACAAGACAACATCTTATTACTTTCAAGACTCCTCACTTTAGCTATTCACACATTCATACAGGGGTACATAGTTAAGGGGACATCAACCATCACAAATCATCAATGTAAGCACCTAAGACTATCCCTAACATAGTTATACACATGTTTACACTATTGTCATATATCCTAGATCACAACTACAATAGGAGACTAGGCATACTCTTTACATTGGGTGATCATCACAACCACACATTCATATAACAATTTCCTTTAAGGCACCATTCAAATAACATATATATTGTCAATAAAGTAAACACTTCCACCATAAGTAAACCATCCCACACAATGACGTACAAGGCTATATAAACTATCAATACTATAAGAAAAGTAGAGAGGAAGAGCCATTCTTACCAATTCATAAACCTTTGATCATCATTGATCAAACACCTTTTTCATCAACAATTCTTGTCTAGGGCACTAGCTAGATGTACTTTAACATAATGAAATCATAAATAAGTCACTACAAAACAATACTACAAACTAATACACTATATCATCAATCTAGAATTAGAGGAATGTGTATCATCGTTATCAAAAGCCCCTTGATTTCATCATCCATGATTTATACACATAATTCATCAATAATATCAATATAAGGAAGTATCACAAGTACTTATACATAGATTAAATCCTATATCCATGCATTATATAGACGCGATTACAGTTAATACCATGATTTATAATCTATAGGAAACAGAGATCAATTCTTCAATCATCAATCCATATTGGACAAACAATACATAATTCATCATCACATGATATCATAGGCAGTAGATAACCATCAATTTAACATAATTAAATCACATAACAATCAAGCGAGAATCAAGATCACAAGATACTACACTATAGACTAGACTTATAAAAACCTTAATCCTCATGGATCACTCATCAAACATTCACTATCAATACACATACCAGGAAGTATATATAAGCATATTAACATCATTGAAACACAATTTGATTTGCATAATATACATATCACAAAGCCCATATATGGCTAAAATGAGAGTTTGACGAGAGCATGGGTTGCTCATGAAATTTGATTGAATTTCACGTTGCAATCATCTTATTAACATCAATTCATCATAAGGAAGCCTTTAAATTTTTTTGAGAAAGAACCCATGGCTAAATTGAATAAGGAGAAGTTTGATCATATTTTCTCTTTGAATACATTGAGAAAAACTCTCTAGATGGAAGATTAACTAGAGATGTAGGATTACCAAACCTCATTGTAGAAGAAAACCACTGAAAATTTAAGAAAATTTACAAAGAACCCGTGGGAATCCAAGCTCCAAGGATCTTCATCTCCAATAGAGGTTTCTATAGAGGATATTTTTGGAGAGGGAAGTCAAATTTTGAATCATGGACTGGTAATGGGGTTTTCACTTTTTTATCCCATTTAATTGACCCAAAAATAACCAAATAAACCAACAAGGATCAGGTTAGAACGTGGTATGAATTTCTTGTTCACCCTTTATATAGAAACTCCCCTTAAATGGAAAGAGCGTGCATAACAGTTGTTGTAGCCTACATCGACGAACTTAAACTATGCCCAATGGGTCCATCAAGGGACCATACTTCAGGCCGTCGTTTGGGTTTGGGGCTTGAAAATCATCTTGAGCCATCACCAGGACCAGTTTCTATCTATTCCTCACAATCGACGAGGCGTAGGTGAACCTACTGGCCGTCGATTGAAGGTCGTTGGCAGACTCTGCCACGACAGTGTCTTCGGAGACTATGGATCCTCCTTGAGGGCTTTTTGCGGGGCACTTGGGAGTTGTACCCAAAGGTTTCCTAAGTAATTATAAACCTTAACAAGTGAAGTACCTTCAACATTAGGTTTAACCAAAACAAATACTTGCATCACGTCCAAACATTCTAGGCACACTCATGTTGCACATGTACATCACAAGGGATAACTTTCGAATGTCTTAGACGTTTAACCTCCTAAACTTCATAAAACTTAACATAATTCTTTTAAACATCATTATTAATCTTATAACGAACTCATAAGACAATGTCACACATATAAACACTTAAAAATAGCTAAGTCCTCTTTGTTACTAGTCATCAAACGTCTTGGACGTTGTTACGACCCGAGAGTATCCCCTTGAAGTTAGGGTATTCTTGAATCGGAGCACGACATACTTTACCTCTCGGAGGTCTTGTACAACCCCTTTAACATCGTTCATTGCATACATGTATGATAAGTAGTGAGAAATTTAAACTTTTCACACGAAATAGTAATACATCAAAATATGTCTTTTATAAAAAAATATAAAGAAAGTCTAAGTCTCAAAGTCGCAATCTTAGACATACGAATAGATTGGAACACATTCGTACTTCAACATACAGAAAATAGTTATGTATATTACAACACTTTCAATAAGGAAATCTAAATTTCATGATGTCCTCGAATCTAGTGAGGATATATCAACTCTTGCTTGAAAAAAATGCTAATCCATGATTCCCTTCGAGAATACTCTCAAATGCCACCTACACATTTAGAGATAGATAAAAAGTATGGAATTAGTAAAAAAATGTGTACTAAGTATTGCATAATCATAAAATCATGATAACTAGACTTCTCTATAAAACATGCTCTTTTCGAGTAAAACTTCATAAGACAAGTATAAAAGTCACTTATAATTCCACATAAACATATACAGTTACATTCCTTAATATAGCATCAATATCATTTCAAACCATATATCATATTATCCTCCTAGCAAAGGTTAACCGAAGATTTACTTAAGTAAGACAAGAAGAGACCGCCTATGCAACCTCTTCAATCACACATAAATAACCCTTAAGACTACCTAAATTATGATTTTTCCCTTTCAAACATATACTCACCACCTAAGGTTACTCTAAAATTCACTTGAGTACCACATCAAGAGACTGCCCATAAACCGTCTTCAAGTGTATCTTAAAAACCCTTAGAGCTACCGTAGATAGATACCTTTTCATTAGCATACCTTTACTTAAGTCATTATGTTCATTTGCCCATTCAAGACACATTCATCAATCAAGGACTTTCATATAATGGTCTTGGAGCATACCTAGGGACTCACATACTAACATCTTCAAAGCCTAGTCGTCCAATGTAAAGATAGTGGCCCATTCCACTACCTAAACTTTATAGTACTTATCCAACACTACCATGTATACCACATGTTTAGAATAGGGAATAACCGACATAGACCGTACTAGCTAAGCATGGAATCCAGAGTCTTCCCTAATTAGATGGAGTGTGTTCTACTTTCCGAGGGTATGAACCAGGACACATCCAATGTAGGAACACGTTTAAGGAATATCGAGGTCCTTTATGCACTCTAGTCTCCTTCTCAAGTAGAGTTACATTGAACTCTAGTTCCTCCTTTCGAGTATAGTCTACAACCGTAACAATATTCACGTCGGTGCTATCCTTTGTTCTCATAGAGTAAATGGTTCTTCACCTAAGGTAATAGAAAAGGTACATCTCTTGTCATTAACCTAATCATAAACATAACGCACCTACCAGGGATTGGTCCACTAAAGTTGCCACTCAATGGTCTAACAAGGATAAAGCTCATTCATAACCTTCTTAGTTCTATATAAAGGTTCCACAGATTAATCATACTTTAGAAAGGTAACCATTTTCTTCGTTCTCCTATCCTAACTTTCAGTTAGATTCATGCCATAACAATACAACACAAAGGGGTATAAAGACTACTAAGTCAAGATGTTCATATTTCAATTCTTAAATGTATCAAGTGAGACAATCTAAACTATAAAGACACCACAATATCCCATCTCACATATAATTAGTGTCAAGTATATGTAGCAAATCAAGTCACCTCTCAAAGACCACTATGAACACAACTATAGACAATCACCCTAGTTTTATAATCTCCGCATATTGTTCAATTAGGAGGTTCATCTCAACCTATACATATATCACATAGTCCTTCACATTTGAATCATATCCATTCAATAACATGACTAATATATTTATTCAAATAATGCCGCAATCATGTTCAATAAAATTCATAATGTATTACCGACGAGGCCACATATTTCATAAGTAAAGAATATAGAATCACAACCATAAGTGGAAAAAACCAATCATAACATAAATCAAGACCCATATTACATAAAATAAAGATAATTAGGGCAGCGTACCACCAATCCATTCTCACCACTTTAATCCATAGCTAAATCATCTAATACAATACAAAAAGGCTCTTACCCAAGTCCATGGTCATCAATTCAATACAAAAATCATAATACTCATTGAATCTAAATTAATCAATAAAGATTTATAAATCTAACATAGACTATTCATCAATCTATTACAACTCCTGTATCATTCAATAGCCCAAAGTAAACTACACTAGAATTGACAAGCATTAGGACATGATCAGTTAACCCATAAAATAGTCAAAAACAGAATTGAATAGTTTGCATGAGTTTATAGAGTTTTTAGGTTAAAATTATCACATTAACATCAGTTGAATGATAATACAATGATTCCAAATGTTTTACACAAGAACCCAACGCTAGATAAAAAATTTGAGAATTCCTAATTTGATCATCTTTGAAAAGATCATGGGAATTGACTCCTTGAAGAAAGATAATTCAAGCATGAAAAACCATACCATAATTTTGATGAAAATTCCACAAGATTGATGGAGAAAAACTTGAAAAATCCTATATTCTTCCTTGGAACTTAAAAGCTTCAACACAGAGTTTGGAGAGACTGAATGGAGAGGTTTTGTTTTGAGTTGAGGGTTTAGATTTGATTGGTGGGTTTAGGGCTTTAAAAAGAATCGATAAACATCTAAAAGGCACCCCCTAATTACCCAAAAGACCCCTGCGCTTATTAAAGAATTTAACCAACTCAAATTTGACTTTAAAACCATGCAACAAAATCAAAGAGTTTACTGTGTATCACGGAAGCATTTCCAAATCTTGTTTCTTGAAATTTTTGAGATACAATGGTTCGTGGAAGCCCGGCATTTCATGGTAAATATTTTACCCACTGTGTATCACTTGCGCGACGAGCATCAACCATCAACCATCATAATCTGGCTAGCGCGGCAGCTCGGCTGTCCAATGTTTGAGTCCTCTTTGGGGCCCTTGAGGATGGTCCCCAAGGCGTCGTTCTTTGATATTTATATACTTTCATGTCAAGCTACATGTAGGAACCATCTATGCTACATTTCACCCTCAAACCATCCACATAAACATCACTACAAAACACTATGATACACACTCCGACTAGTTTTCAAACGTCTTGGACGTTTCATCTCCAAACATCACCAAAATTTATATACTGCCTATAAACACTATTATTAACCTTTTAATTCTTTAAAACATCATGATACATGTTTTAGGGTCTAGGTAAACCTAGATCATTTTCAAGGGTGTAATAGTCGTCTCTTTCTTGTGGAACTCCAAGAACATATTTCGCAAATAATTATGGAAACTCATCAACTTATGAAACATACTCTAGATTTAGGGTTGAGGATCTTGAATCCTTAACAACAACTAGATGATAGATACAACCCTCAGAGATAGTTTTTCTAGCCTTAAAGGAAGAAATTAATCGAAACATAGGCGCATAGATATTACCCTTCCATTCTAAGATTGGTTCATCTGGAAATTGAAAATGAACAATCCTTGTTCTACAATAAACATAGGCATAACATAAATGTAAAAATTTCATGCCTAGACTGACATCAAATTCTACATTTTCCAACTTTACAAGATATGCTGAGGTGACTCATAGCGTATTAATGACTAGATTAGTAGAATCTTTCTTATCTTGCTGATCATAAACACATATAGCCTGCTTTTGCTCCATCTATCACATGTACCGAATAATTTACCCAGCTAAGTCGAGTGATATGGTGACGCTACTGAAGTTGTACATTGTTATCTATTTTAATTTTTCCTTGACCCTACATAGAAGGAAAATCCCTCAACATCTGACAAGGCTAACTTCCCCCAAAATATCCTTTTCTTCCTGCAAGGTACTCGCTCGTATCGTTCGTACCACAATAACGACAAGTTGGGTAGGTTTTGGTATTTAAATAATTTCTTTGAGACTTAGAGCTTGATGCCCTACCTTTTGATCTTGTTTGAACATGGAGGATAGTACACTTGATTATGTAAGGGATGGTGATAAAAATTTCTACTGAACTTATGAGGGATTTCCACTACCAAAATTTTGTTGTAGATACTCTTAGTGTTCGGTCCTAGCCTTGTAACTCTCCTTGTCATGTTCCCTAAGCTTATCATTCTAAACTTGTTGAGCATGATTCATGAGACTACAAATGTTTATATCTCCTAGCTACATAGCATTCCTGCACTCTCTCTTCACTAAGTTTGACACTCTCAAAGAAACTTATTAATCTAGTACCTTGAATCAACAACCATGTGAGAGGCATACTTAGAGAGTTATGTGAAATTGAGTCCATAGTCTTGAAGTGTGATGTTACCTTACCTCAAGTTCATGAATTCCTAAGCTTTTGTCTCTCTTAACTATCTTAGGAATAACCTATCAAGAAAGGTCTCAATAAAACAATCCCAAGTTATAGGAGTTGCATTTGTACCTATGTTCTCCTTCAACTATGTATACGAGATATGAGATAAATACTTAAGTTAGTAAGATTCAAACTAAACACCTTCGTATTACCTTCATCACTTCAATGAACTTCTTGACATCATCATTGATGTTTTGTGGATCTTCCCCAATTTATGATCCAAAGAACTATGGAGGATTCATCCTTATAAAATCCCGAACATTAGAAGTTGCTGACTCAACATTAGTATTTTCCTGAAATGGAATCCACTGATTGTTCTAGTTTGCGACACTCTAAGATAAAATCTGAATGGTGTTCTAGAACTTTGCATTTGACATGTCTCGATCTGGTTGTCACATCTCGATAGTACAACCTAGAAGATATGTCACTCTCGGAGTGATAATCGATGCACTTGACCTCTCAAAAGTCATATACAAGCCCTTTGACATCATTCATTGTGTAAATGTATGAAAAGTACTGATAAATTAAAAAATTTTCACACAAAAAAACTTAAAACATCTTTCATGTTAAAAACATAGGAAAACACTAAGCTCAACATATGCCAATCATAGATTCAATAATACTTAGGACACGACCGATATAATACAAATATATATACTTAATCTATTACAATACATTGAAATAAAAGAAAACTAAAGATAGTTATTTCCTCGAGTCAAGTGAGGACATATTTCAACTTGCTTGAAAGAATTCTAATTTCCAAACTTTGCTTCAAGACACTTCTCACCTTTCACCTACACCATTAAATATAACAAAATGCATGGAATTAATACAAACACATGTTTTAAGTATGGCTTAATGCATAAAATCATGAGAACGGACATTTATGAGAACCATGCTCTTTTTTATTACGTGTCATATTCACAGTATAAGCACATTGTTTAAGCAGCAAACATCACATTTAGAACACAATACAAATCAAAGGCAATTTATATCAATTTAATGAACTTTACAGTGAGCTTACAATGAACTTCACTGTAATTCATAATAAAACTCACTCCTTATATATATATAAGGATTAAGCTTACCAAAATAATCCTTAAGACTATATATATAATGTTCTATTACCAAAGGTTATCAAAAGACCTACTTAAGTAATGTAAGAAGAGACCACACATACATCCTCTCCAAGCTTACCAAAATATTCCTTAAGACTACCTAAGTTTAGATCATGAATACTTATATATTTTATTTCCCTATCTAATGTAATTCTAAACACTTCCATAGGTAAGAAATCGAGTGACCATTCCTTTGCCCCCTTCATACCTTAACTAAGCAACCCTTAAAGTATTCTAGGTAAGTTCTTATTCATTAATATACTTTCAAACTCAAGTCATTATCTTCATTAGTTAACTTAAGAGACATTCAACATATAAGGACATTCAAGTAGTGGTCTTGGAGAAGACCTAGGGACTCACTTACGAACATCTTCAAAGACTAATTGTGTAATAACAAGATAACGTTCCATACCATCACCTAAAATTCATAGAACTTCTCTAACATTAGTGGGTATCCCATATAATGAAAATAGGATATACAGACATAGACTACCGTATCTAAGAATGGAATCCGGAGTCAACCCTACTCTAAAAAAGGGTGTTCTACTTGACAATGGTAAAATGAGGACACATCCCATGTAGGCACATGGTGTAATAATTAAAAAATCTAAAGCCTAATATAGAGCCGAACATAAGTGTTAAATGTTTTAGACACTATTTTAAGCTAAAATTCAATGTATATAATTATTTTAGGAAGTCTAGAAATCAAAACATCAAGGAACCTCCATGACATTCGTAAACTAGTTTAGTGAGGTGTTAATGTGCTTTAACCTATTTAACTAAGTTTTAGAGGTAGAAAAATGATGAATTTTAGTGGAAGGGGTATATAAGACGTATTAGAGTTAGTTTATATCTAAAACATCCTGATATGACTCCCCAAGGACCAATCAAGGTCCCTTGAGGAGGACCCTTGAGTTTGTGTCGAAGGCTGCCTAAGGCATTGTCCACAAACGACTTACCACCAATTGATCATTGTCCAATAAATGGGGAATCGTTTGCCTCTTCCTATGGACCCTTAGAATATTTTGCAACGACTGGATTTTAACCAATTTCTGACGAAAACAGCGGATCAACAACATTGAGGGTCCTGTGGTCGTTGATTGACAAACGGGGAGTGGACGGGGAGTCGTTTGTGAGGCACTATTTTTGCTGCATGATATTAAGTGTGTTAAATTAATTAATTAGGTTTTTAGTTAATTATTTTAATGAACAACCTATATAAAGACCCTAAAGTAATTAAACTAACCTAACCATCATAATTTTCGAAACCCAAATAACTTGTCATTCTCTCTTGTTTTTGTCTCCCAAGAAGAAGAACACCATAGAAGGTCAAATTCAAGATGGTTATAGGGCTGAAGAAACTAAAAGTTTCTCCGTCAATCTTCATCAAATATCAAGGTATGAGATTCCTTTCACGTTTAGGATCTCTTTCCCCAAAAGGTTCCTCCAAAATGATTACAAAAACTTGAGTTCAAAGTGGTTTTTATTCTAATAAAAAATTGATCTTGTGAATTGATTTACTTATGATTTCTTTTTGATATTATGAGTATATTAACATATGTTATCACTGAATTTTATTAGTTCATTATATATTGGTCTCAATTGTAGAAGATTACCTATTACCTTTACTAGAGGTTCTGATCTTGAATTGAATCGTATAGTATTGACTTAATTGGTTTTGTTAGTGTGTGAGTTACTATTCTATGTTGTTATTGTTATAAGTATGAGTAAAGTGTGATATATTGTAATCCGATTAAGCTAGTTCTTAAATAGTTGACCTAGATTGTGAAGTAGGTTATAAACTTGACCTAAGTCTCTAATTCAAGGCTATGAATTAGTGATGAATTGTTGTATCATGATTCAATTTTTTTGTTTATATGTTCGTTACTACAATGTGATGCTATTATACCATTGTTGGTATACTTTGGACGTTGATGGTAAAATCATGATGACGACATTCTGAAGGAGATTGAGAAGTCTTATGATCTATATTCTCTACTTCAATTGTGATTAAGTGATGATGTTTTATTGAAGTATAACTTATATTAAGATTGATAGGGTTGGTATGATGTTTAATTGAAATGTCTTGACTACGGTTTGTGAGGTGTTTTCTAAGATTTAATAGCTATAAGGATGGTCATAACTTACCAATGAGCTTTATTATGAAGTGACATGTAAATGTGCTAACCTCACTTGTTTGAATTGTAATGCAAGGTGTTATCATGCAATTCTTATTAAGCTATGACAATGATGATTATATAAGGGATAGACACTATGACCTACTTTAAGCGATAATGATTAATAAAGACATTAATGACATTTCAAAAGGGACTCTAGCTTAGCAGCAAGTGACTAGAGGGAGGAGTGCCACTTTCAACATAGGGAAGCTAGGATCACTAATGTACTCTTGATATTGGAGACCACAATGCATTTACAATAAAGAGGGTCCCTACGTAGTTACAAGTGAACCGAGAACTCCACATACCATGTGAACTATGACATTAAAAAAACTGAGGTAGGATCAACGTGATATTGGTGTTGTTCCCGCTTGTCCCTCTCTCCCTTGTCCTTCTATTTCCCCAACTTCTGTTCCCCTATACTGCCCATTACTATTATGCTTCTCTTATTTCTCAACCACTTACTGTATCAATACCACTTAATATCTTTTTATACCTGGGCATGCCTACCCTTGGTCGGCATTCGTGAGGCTAATGAGGTTCCTTTGCCTTGCCGGTGTTGTGGACGGTACAGATAAGTCGGCATGCTGATCATAACTGAAGTCTCGTAATGATGCGAAATACAGCTGATATTTCTGCTCTGAGGCTACGAGAATCACTTTGTGGCGGCTTCAATGACTAGAGGTCCGGCACGTACATTGTAGAGAAGTTTATTACTGATCATCCTTTTAAAGGTTGGTGTAGCCCCCTGATTAAACTGGGAGGGAGATGCGATGAAGCGGGTTTAGTTGTTGGTGCTCTGCCCATACTACTGATCGTAGTTACTGTGTGTGCCTGTGTGTGTTTATGGCTCTTTCACTCTTCCTCCCCCTTCTCCCACTTCTGCTGTTCTTCCCCTTTTCGTCTTTATCGCTTCTCCCTCTTTTCGCTTCGTTTTTGTCACTAGTTTTATTCTCCTGTCCTATATTTCGTCCTTCCCCGATTACAACGTCGCGAGTTCATTCCGGGTACGATATGTTACTAGTCTATACTAAATTTACTAGGGGATCTAACACTGGGACTTGAACTTAGTAGCTATGTGAACGGCGTTAAGCAATAAGTCCATGTCTAAAAGGTTTTCCCAATTAGGGAACTGTGCGCTCGAATCACGTACGTGCGATATAATAATAAGACGCACAATCCACAGGTTTGATTACCTTAGAGGGATCGCGCAAAGGAGACTGTAATGTGGGTTGGGCCCCTGCGGAGGGGGAATAGAGCTAGAATAGATGTTGTAATAGTGCTTATATATGCTTTTTGCTGGTTTAACTATGTGCCCATCTAGGAATACTAGTCAGTGGATCCAGGTAGTTGTTATGTTTGTGTTTTTGTACTACCTTGGCAAGTGTGTGTGTTTGTGTGTGTGTATGTGTGTGCTATAAAAGTATAAGACTAAGTAATCTTCATATACAAAGGGTTTATCTATATTCGATATGAATATATAATGTGTATGCGAGAGGTTTATGTAAACCTCATGATAGATATAGAAATTTTTCAAATTTTTCTGCAAATTTTAACCTATGAATGTAATGATGTATACAAAGATGCTAGACCTAGTCCTCAAAAACGAATAGGATGCTGGTTTCGTCTAGGGGGTGCTCCCCAGATGTGACAAACTTCGTATCAAAACACGAGGACGAATATCTTTAGAGTCGATGTCTCACTTAAACACGTCTTTATCGAATCTTATTCCTAATTGTTAAGCATACCACACTTATGAATAGGGAACTATTAGATGCTTAGGAAACTACCACTTTCATGGAAACACAATATTGTGCCTTTAAATTCGTCACTCTATCTGCCATTATAATCTATTCCTATTATGTGATTATAGGCAATGACTACTCAAAGAACAACCACTCGAAGACTTGATGAAGAGATTGCCAATGTGGGAACTCCTCCACGAGGTAAGTCCATCCTCTTGAAGAAGTAGCTAATAATAACCAAACTCCAGTAAATCCTCCTCCATTAACGGATAGTGACATAAGGGTTGCCTTTCTCCAAATGAACCAAGCTATTACTACTCAATAAGAAGCCTTCACTACTCATGCTCAAGCCATGACGGGCCAAGAAAATTGGGAGGTTGTACTCCGATATAAACAATATGTTGGTACCATGTCCCCCTATTTGAGGTATTTCACTAGGATTAATCCCCCTACTTTTTTTTTGTCCAACGTTGAGGATTACCCTAAAGAGTTTATTGATTAAACGTACAAGATCCTCTGTGCTATGGGGCTGACTTCTATTAAAAAGGCCGAGTTAGGAACTTACCAACTCAAAGATGTGGCCAAAACATGGTACGTCCAATGGAGAGACAATAGTTCTTTAAGAGGTGGACCGGTGACTTTGGAGATTTTAAATAAGGCTTTTCTTGATAGATTCTTTCCTAGGTAGAATAGGGAATCCAAAGTGGTGGAATTCATCAACCTTCGTCAAGGTGGTATGAGTGTACTTAAATTCTTCTTTGAAATTCACGAAACAGTCAAAGTATGCTCCTTCTTTGGTTTCCGATCCTAGATATAAAAATGAGACACTTTGTGACTGGAGTGTTGGATTTAATGGAAGGATGAATGTCATTCGGCTATGGTACATGACAATATGAACATTTCTCATCTCATGGTTTATGCTCAACAAGTAGAAGAGACAAAGGCTAAGAGAAAGAGTAGAGATGCAAAGATAGCAAAGTCTTTTGATGGTGGTTCTTAATAGGGTAGGCTTGATATACAAGACAAGCCTAGGTTTCAGAAGAGGTCTTCTAATCAATTCCTTACCATATTTCCCATGGCTCGTGATGATAGGGTGTCTAACCCAAACTCTCAAAAGGGTAGAGGTACTAACTCACCATTATGGTGATTGCCATATTGGGACAGAGAATTGATTTGGGTTTGGCAAGTGTGGACAAAAGGTATGGAATTGTCCAAATGTTAAGGAGCAAGACAAAGATAGCAATAAAGTGTAACACTCCGGAAATTCCATGACATAGAATAGAGGTTAATATATTAAATAATGTTTAAAAATGATGTTTCAAGACCTGTATTAATGTAATAAATTCATTTGGAAAAGGTTATAGACAAAACGACAAAGAAAGACCTTAACGTCCGGAAAATAGCTAAGTTGAACTAGTTGACGTCCCTATGGTTGGTGAACATGTTGATGTATCAAATAAAGTAACAAACTTGTAAATATATCTTGGATTTGAATTATGTAGTAAAAAGTGTCAAAACGTCCGGAAACAAAACCCGAAGAACCACCAGAAGGGTCCTTGGGGAGGACCCAAACATGGATGTGCAGGCTGAATGGCAGCTTGCGAACAGGCAGAATTGAAGGATAAGGTGTGTGATACGTGTTCCTCACGTGAGGCTATGCCTCATGATGTGAGGGTAAGCCTCGTGGTGCGAGTCTGACACACACCTCACTTCCTCAACCCAAAAACCTATAAAAAATAGTGGGAATTGGCCATGCGACGCGCATTCTTTTCCAAGAATTGTTAAATTCGTATTTTTGGTATTTTAACTTCAAAAAAAGACCCATTTAAGTGAAGGGACTTTTGGGTAATTCATAGAATGACTATATATGGATATTATATCTATGTTAGACCACTTTTACACATTCCAAATCAGATCAAACAAGTTTTCTCTCAAATCTCTCAAGAACGCTCTCTTTTCCAAACCACATTGAAGAACAAGAAGAGCTTAAGGAAGAAGGCGAAGACTTCAAGATTTCCAACCAACTTTTCGTGGATTCCTCATATATAAGGTATGATTTTTTCACTCTTGGTATTCCTTTCCCCAAGAGTTCCTTTCAAAGATATACTCTAGAGTGTTTACTTTACAAAATGGATTTTTTATCTAACTCTAGAATTATGGTACTCGATAAAAAGTAATTATTTTATATGGTTAATCATACATGTATTGTTGCGTGTTGAATATATAATGATATATTTTCATGTGAAGCATGTTTATTATCAATTTGGTGGTTTTAAATGGGTTATACATACTACTAGATGACATGTAAAAGTAGAGATTGGAACTAAGACTAGAATGAACTCTTAAATGACTCTTTCCCCTATCTTACATTATGCATTGACCTTGTATATGATTTGAAGTGTTTTTCTTTATTAGGTTATTGATTATTTCACTAAGTTATGTTTATGAATGCTGTAAGTTGAACGTAAATTCTTAAATAAGGAACATTGAAGCGGGAAGTAAGTCTTCTAAAGTTGTGATTACTCTACAATGTTTATGTTAGACTATAAATCATGATGCTATGTGATGGGAGTATGTATGATGTTTCTATGTTATATGTTTGGCTATGAAAAGGTTACATGTGAGATCATGATAAGAATAATATAATGCAAGTTATGATATTTTCTTGTATGCTTTACACAAGATTATTACGCTATGTTAATATCACATACGAAGGGTAACGATGAAAGCAACTTCTCATATTATCTTAAAGAGATCATGATTATATTTATATATGAAGTTAATCTTCTATGACCTAGGATAAGTTTATCATAAAAGACAACTTAAAGGTTATTCAAGAAAGGGACTTAAGATAAGCACCGACGAACTAGATAAGAGAGGTGTCCCTCCCTAGTTTTAAGGTAGGTTCACAATGATTATCATGAGATAATGGCTGCTAGCTAGTGGATACACGTAAAAAGCTATGTCATGTTTGATTCTATTTTAGTCGGCAGACCACCTTACTCTGTGTGGGATTTTATGACACTAGATTCCAAGTTAAGATCACATGGTCTATGTCTTTTATGGCGTATGTTCCCTCATGTAAAATTAAAGATAACTAAATGGATGTTGACTAGGGTTACTTGAAGAGTCTAATTAGTATGTGTAGAGGTATGAAACTCTACCTAGACATTGCACAAGTTAACTGTAGTGAGCTGTCCGGGAGTTGTTCGTATGTTATATGATAACATTAAAAGTATATGGGTACTGATACAGATGTTACTCTTATTGATGTTTGCCTATGTTATGAACATGTATTTCCAATATGGCGGTGATGACTACTATGTTATAATTTATATGAATCAAATCTTTACTTATCTGGGTCCTTCTAATATATTCTACTTGGTTGTGTAGAGTTAGGGATTCACAGTTACCATTTCTCTTGTAGGTGGGATGGGATCATTGGTAATTGTTTTGTATGTTATGTTTACTGATCTATGAATATTAAAATGTTCACATACTCCATGATAATATGTTTTTGTATTATGAATACTGTTTTAATGTCTGAGAATCCTTCAGTTCTATTTGTTCTATGGTTTGTGCATTGAAGACTTTCATAATGACTTCGCATGCTATCTAAGAAATGATCCTCTTCATGCATGTCCTTAAATCTTGTGCATATGCCCATACTTTGTACATGTGGTGACTAACCCAATTACTTATATTACTACAAATGTAAGGTCCATCTATGGAAGATTTAGAAAGTCGATTAAAGAAGCTTGGAACTCTTTCTCCTAGTATTGGTATGTCCTCATGATTGGGGATGCTATCTTTCGTATTCCAGCTTATGAAGACATAAGTAGATTTTAACAATACTCCATTTCCATTTATGTTCTTTGGATTCTTTTTTATGAAGTCCTATATGGTATATTTACTATTTATTGGCTAAGTCCAGATTCGTACTCTTAGATGGTTTTATATATGTAAGACAAGTTGTTAGAATATCGTATGTTATTATGAATGTTAAGTATAAATTATAAGTACAATTCACCTAAGTATGTAAAATTTTTAAATTTTTCGGAAATTTTAAAAAATGATATGTTATGACGAATGCTAAGGGCTTGTCTGAGTCCTTTTAGAGTAAGATGATGCCGGTCGCATATGGTTAAGCTTTCTAGGTATGAAAAACTATGTATCAGAGCATCAGGTTGCATATCCTTAGGATCAATGTCTCACTAATGGAAATTACATAGTATCTTATTCATGGTTGTGAAGTGCCTCACAATTTTTAATTAAAGGCTATGTAATGATTAGGAAACTTCTCTTTTTTTGGTAAACCTATGTCGTTCCTTTAGTGTTTTGACACTATGTGTCTTTTAGCAACTAATTCCTTTATTGTAGGTATAGGCGACGAAGAAAAGAAGGAAATCCACGAGGAGAGTACGACATGAGATTTCAAATGAGGGAGCTAATCCCCTAGGCAATCGAAATGCTCCTAGAGTGGAAGTTGCTGCAAACGAAAAATTTCTGGTCAATCCTCCAATAATGCCGGATGGTGAGGTGAGGGAAACCCTTCTTCAAATTTCCCAAGACTTCACCCCCAAATTTTATGCCATTACAAAACAAGTTAACAAAGGGTTGTTCCTTTAGAGAACCAACATGCTAGTACTATGGCTAACTGTTTGAGATTATGAGGATGAATCCACCTATGTTTTTCGGATCTAAGGTTGATGAACACCCCCAAGACGTCCTTGATGAGGTTTACAATATTTTGTTTTCTATGGGGGAGAGTACTAGTAAGAAGGCTGAGGTAGCTTCCTATCAACTGAAGTTTGTTGCTCAGACATGGTATAATAAATGGAAGGATAGTAGGGATTTAGGAGGTGGTCCATGTCACATCCGGGTTACCTAGACGTAACCGGTGTCGACGTCCTCTCATAGGAATGTGACTAGCCTTTTAGCTTAAATTATCACATTCATAAGTAGAATTCGCGGAATATTTAGCACTTTTGTTACTTCTACTTTGAGGTTTACATAGACCTCTATATACACATATTAAGATATATATTGAGTATATATAGACCCTTCGTATAGGAAGGTTACATAGCCTTCTAATTTTATTGCACATGCATATATGAGTAAAACAAAACATATTCTTAAAGATTGTCCAAATCTCATACCATCTAAAGATCATAACAATTTGGGCATCGCCCTAAATCAATGTAAAGAAGCCACATATAGACTTATACAAATTGTACTCAAATGAAAAGAGATAGTAAATGACACTCTTAGGGGTAAAACAACATAGGCTCGATATTGGCATTTCCCTCGGACAATGAGGACCTAGCCCTACTCGAATGATCAAAGATCCAAGACTTCTTCTAGTCTCCTTACAGAACACCTCAACGATAGGAACCCAAAATGTTAGGGAAAAAGGAACAAATGGGGTTAGTATGCCACTTGTACTAAGTATGAGACCATATGCACATATAGTTATAAAACATGCTAAGAAAGGACATTTCTATAAGTATGCATTTATCTTTAAAACATACATGCATATTCAACAATACCACACCAAACAATATATTTCACATTTATCAAGTCCTAGGCATGATCATCACAATACCACAACATCATGTCTAATCCAACCAAACATTCCCACTATACAAGTTGAAACATATACATGTAACTCTACATCTAAGTCATATTAAACAATAAGCATGAATAAGGGTACATTTCATTATAGTAAAGCAAGAAAACTACCCATGAACCCCTAATCTAGTCAATAAGTGAAATGTCCAAGCAAAGGCCCATAACCTCACTCTATAAAATAACCATAGAATAAACATGAACAACACCATACTTCACATAACATGACATTTAATTATACATTTCATCTTACTTTAACAATATAAACCAACACGTACTCATAATTGAACTAGTCAACATATGGTAACAATAATGTGCAAGTCCTTCATATCCATACCATAAATCATGATAGACATAAACGTACATAAGAAAATCCTCCTGAGACTCCCTTCAACGATAACTAATGTAATTCTTAGGTAGAGTCCCATACCCCTACCTAGACTAATCTAGACCCCCTTAGGTTATCCTAGTTAGATTTCAATTCTTAAATTCAATTTTACCATTTTGGGAACATTTTACCTTAACCGACATACACAACATGAGTTAATGTGGAATACGGTGTCATACAACCCTATACAGAATGAAGACGAACAATTTTCTAAGGTAGTATTAAAACATAAAACATAGCAACTACATGGATCCACTAGCTAGTATTCCTTTGGGGTGATATAGTTCAAGAACTAGGAGATATAGTTGGACCGACTCTTCTTCTACATGGCCTGTGAATCCATATCAGGATACTTTACTTAACTGCTCGTGGGTGGGCCTTTCCTCTATGCTGGAAGGGAAACTCCTCAATCTAGTTCACTTAGTGGTAAGCTAGAGTCTCTTTTTGAAATGTCTATAAGACTTTAATTATCAGTCATAACATAGTTTAGGTAATAGGGTCTACCCATTGTATAATCATCACCATCAATAGCTCAATAAGAATTGCATGAGTATAACTCTGTTCATTACAATTTATATAAGTGAGGTAAACACATTAGCAATTCATATCATAACAAGGCACATTGATAGTCATCACCATCCTTATACCACATATACCTTAATCAACCTCACAACATAGTCAAGACACTTCAATTCAACATCATACCATCCTATCAATCCTAATTCAGGCTTATGCCAATATAATATCATGACGTAACCACAATTAATTACAATTGGAAGTAAAGATATAGAGCATATGACTTACCAAGTCTTCTTCATAGTTCATCAATTAAGCCTTACCATAAACCCTCAATTCAATCCAATTTATATGTACTACTTCATAATTAACTATTCAATATGATAACAATACTATACTAAACACTATAGTAAAATTCAATACTATATCATAGCTTATAAAAAGATGCCTAGGTCAATTCACCTTCTAACCTAGATCATCCTCTCAAGAATAGTATGAAAGACTCCAATTAACTCCAATTTATTAATAATTCATGTAAAGACATTATCTAATAGTGATTTCACAATCAATCAAGTTAATTGAATCAATTACAAAACAATTCACATCAAGATAAAATCTAGGGTAAAGGGTTAAGGATCATTCTTTTCAATTTATATCAAACCTTCACAAATTAATATAATAAAGTTAAAATATATGTTAATATATCCATTATATCCTAAAGTAACCATAACCAACTTAGTCCATAACATCAAATTCGTAATTGAATGACACCCCCATGAAATCCAAAATTTTAGAACTACTTTGAAGGAGCCCTTTTGAAGAAAGAAGTCTCATAGGTCAATTAGATCCCATAACTTAAAGTTTGATGAAAATTTTATGGAGAAATAGTCCCTTTCCATCCCCCAAAACCTCCCCCTAGATTGTCTTCAATGGTTTTTTATAATAGAGAGAGAAAGAAGATAGTATATTTTTGTGAGTCGGGGTATTTATATGGGGAGTTAAATTAGTTAATTCATATTCCATTATTCCATAAATAACCCCTAAACCCCTAAATTATTTAAATGAAACAAACTTAAAATGTGGAGGGAAATTTGACCCTGTCAGACGAGGGCTCGATCGACGGTCCGTCTGTGAGTCGATGGTCATTGTGCCCTTCCGTGCGGCAAATCCATAAATGAGTTCAGAGACTATGTAATTGAGACCTCTTTAATTAAATGTTTATGTTTTGGTCAACGTTTGTCATAGACGTCCCGTCGATCAACACATGAGCCGTTGTTTGTGTTTTGTTTCTCCACATTGCTCCGGTAGTGTTGCTCCCTACATGATAGGGTCTTCCTCAAGGGCCCGTGATTGGTCCTTGGGGAGTCGTACCTGAACGTCTCGACCACTAACCAACTTAAAAACATGTTGTACACCCTTCCACCTAATTTCATAAATTTCTGACTCCTAAAAGCTACTTAAATAGGCTAAGGCATGCTAATACGTCCTTGAACCAAATTTCCAAACATCAAGGACACTCTTAGACGTTATTGTTTCTAAACCTCCTAAATTAATTATATCCATCAAAATAGGTCTTCAAAAGTTATTAGACCTCATGCGCCTATGTCAGGATTTAACTCTTGTCTTGGATTTTTGAAATGTTATAGTCCCGTGACTGCGGAGATCTTCAAAAAATGTATCTCTTGATAGATTCTTTTCACGGGAGTAAAGGGAAGCTAAAAAGAAAAGTATATCAACCTTCGTCAAGGAGGTATGAGTGTTAAGGAATACTCCTTGAAATTCATTAAGGTGTCAAAATATGCTTCCTCTTAGGTATCGAATGATAAGGATGAGATGAGCAATTTTGTAATGGGCGTGTCCGAAGTGCTTGAAGAAAAATGTATGGAATCCATGATTCATTACAATATGGATCTTTCTAGGCTTATGGTCATGTTCAACAAGTTGAGGATAGTCTTCTTAGCAAGAAAAATAATGAAGGTAAGAAGGCAAAGTCTTTTGAAAGTAGTTCTTCTAAGAGTAGGCTTGATGTTCAAGACATGCATAGGTTCAAGAAGAGGTTTTCAAATAAGATTCCTTATAATATATCCTAAAATCTCAATTATAGTGGTATTAATACTAAACCTCAAAAGGGGAAAAATGTTTATCCACCCAAAGAAAGACCAACTTATGGTAAGTGTCGTAAGAAACATGTGGGTGAATGTCTTGTTGGGACAGATAGTTGATATTGGTGTGGCAAAGGTGGCCATATGTTGAAGGATTTTCCTATTGTGAGAAGTCAAGGTAAGGGAAATGGCCAAGATCAACCAAGCGGTCCTAGATTTGAATATCCAGAAAGGAACCGTTTGAATGCACTCAAGGCTAGGGGTGAACAAGAGAACTCTGCCGACGTTGTGACGGGTATGTTAAAAGTTTTTTATATTAATGTTTGTGCATTGCTTGATCAAGGTGCTACTCTTTTTTTTGTTACACCTTTGGTAGCTAGGAAGTTTGATGTACTTGTCGATGTTTTGATTGAACCCTTTTCAGTTTGTACTACAATGGGTTAATATGTGGTTGCAACAAGAGTCTACAGGAAATACCCTGTAACACTTCCCAATAGAGTAACTCTTGATGATTTTGTAGAACCTACTGTTTGATTTTCTCCATCATCTGGGTAGGATTGTCCTTCAGTTTCCATTTTTGTGTATTTTATATATTGGTACTAAAAGGGTATAAATTTCATTCCCAAATGAACCTATTCTAGAGTGGAAGGGGGAAAATTATATTCAAACGGTTTAATTCATTTATTGATTAATGGCTTGTAAGATGATAGCCAAGGGTTGTGTAAATAATGTGGTGAGGATTAAGGACCTAAAATGTGAAACTTCTTCTATTAAGTGAGTCCCTAAAGTGAGAGAATTACAAGAATTATATCCTAATGACCTTCCAGGATTTCCTCTTGAAGGGGAAATTTACTTTGGCATTGATTTCTTACAGGATACAAATCCTATTTCAATTCCTTCATATAGGATGGCTCCTGCTGAATTTGAAGAGTTGAAGCTCCAACTCAAATATTTGCTAAAAAAGGTTTCATTCAATCCACGATTTCTCCATTGGGTTCTCTGGTCTTTTTTTTAAGAAGAAGGACCAGCCCATTAGAATGTACATCAATTATCACCAACTTTATAAGGTCACCATAAAAAACAAGTATCGTCTCCCTCATATTGATGATCGATTTGGTCAACTCCAACGTTTTAGCTTCTTTTCCAAGATTGACTTAAGGTCATGATATAATTAACTTAGGGTGAGAGGTGAAGATGTTCCAAAAAAACTTTTCGAACTAGATATGGTCACAATGAGTTTCTAGATATGTCTTTTGGGTTAACGAATTCTCCGTTGACATTTATGCACCTGATGAATAGATTTTCCCAAGATTACCTTCGATTTATTTGTGATTGTGTTCATTGATGATATTTTGGTATACTCTTACAATGAAAAAGAGCACGAAAGTCACTTGATCCTAGCCTTGCAAGTCCTCAAAGAACACAAACTTTACGCCAAATTTACCAAGTGTTAAATTTTGTTAAGGTTAATTTCTTTTCTTGGCCATACTATCTCTGATGACGGTGTAGAGGTTGATCCGAAGAAGACAGATGCATTTAGGAATTGACCTAGACCTTTGAATCTCGCAGACAAAAGAAGTTCCTTGAGTCTAGCTGGGTATTATAGAAGGTTTGTTTATGGATTTTCATTCATTGCTTCTCCTTTGACAGCTTTGACCCAAAAGAAGGTGATGTTTTAGGGGTCTAAAGCTTGTGAAAAATGTTTTGAAGAGTTGAAATATAATCTTACCTCCGCACCCATGTTGCCCTTATTGGAGGAAAATGAAGGCTTTGTATTGTATTGTGATTGCTTCTCGACTTTGGCTGGGATGGGGGTCCCTCAGCAATGGTAATGTTGATAGCTTACTCTTCTAGGCACCTTAAAGTTCATGAAAAGAATTATAAAACACATGATCCTGAGTTAGCATCTTTAGTTTTTGCCTTGAATAATATGGAGACATTATTTGTATGGTGTGCAAGTTGATGTTTTTACTGACCATAAAAGTATTTAATATGTATTAAAGAAAGAGTTAAATCTCCAACAGAGAAGATGGTTAGAATTGTTGAAGGATTATGAAATGAGTGTCCTTTATCACCTTGCCAAGGCCAACTTGGTTGCGGATGCTTTGTGTCGTATGACTATGGGTAATGTGTCTCTAGTGGAAAAAGAGAAGAAATAACTTTTGAAATATGTTCATAGGTTGGCTCAATTAGGTGTTCGGTAAGAAGATTCTCCAAATTGTGGTTTCATGGTCTATCATAACTCCGATTCGTCATTAGTAGTGGAGGTGAAATCTAAGCAGCATCTTGATCCACTATTGATGGAGTTGAATAACTCGCTACATGGTAAGCTCAATAAGTCATTATCCTAAGGGGAATGGTGTTCTTAAGTACCAAGGAAGATTATGTGTACCTAATTTTGAGGATTTGAGAAAGTGAATTCTTGAAGAAGCCAATGGTTCTCGCTAGTCTATACATCCTGGTGCCACTAAAATGTATCATGAACTTAGAGAAATTTATTTGTGGGATGGTTTAAAGAAGGACATCGTAGAGTTTGTTGCAAGGTGTCCGAATTGCCAACATGTTAAAGCTGAGCACTTCAAACCAGGTGTTTTAACCCAAATCCTGGATTGTTCCTACTTGAACTGGAAGCCATCCTTAAATTTTTATTTTTGGGTTGCCCCGAACCAAGAAGCAAAATGATTCGATATTGGTTATTGTGATTAGGTTGACCAATTCTGCCTATTTTATTCCCGCTATGTCTACATACACGACTGAAGATTATGAGAGGATCTACATTAATGAGATTGTGAGTCTTAATGGGATTCCCTTGTCCATCAGTTCACATCGAGGTACCCAATTCACTTCTCATTCTTTGAAGGCTTTTCAAAAGGGTTTAGGTACTTAAGTGAAACTTAGTACCACTTTTTATCCTCTGAATGAGGGTTAAGCGGAACATACTATTCATAACCTTGAATACATATTAAGAGACTGTGTTATTGACTTGAAAGGATTTTAGGATGATCATCTACCTTTGATTGAATGCTCTTACAACAATAGCTATCATTCGAGTATCTCCATGATACCTTTTGAAGCTCTTTATGGTAGGAGGTGTAGATCTCCGGTTGGATTGTTTGAGGTTGGTGAGTCCTCACTCCTTGAACCATAGATTATCTATGATTCTACAGAGAATGTTCGAATTATAAGAGATAAATTGAAGATAACTTATAGTCAGCAAAACTCTTATGCCAACAATAGATGAAAAGATCTTTAATTTGAAATAGGTGATCATGCCTAGTTGATGATTTCACCTATGAAAGGGGTATTGAGGTTTGGTAAGAAGGGGAAATTATGTCCCCGGTATGTTGGTCCCTATGAGGTTTTACAACGAATTGAGAAGGCTGCCTATGAGTTAAAACTACCTATTAAGCAGCTTATGTTCATCCGGTGTTTCATGTTTCTATGCTGAAGAAATGCATAGGCAACCCGGTATCCATTTTACCTATTGAAGGTTTAGGCGTGGATGAGAACCCTCTTATGAAGAGGTTTTGGTTGAGTGATTCCCAATATCAACTCAAGCATTTAGAACAAGGAGGGTGCCTCTTTCAAAAGTCTATGGAGGAACCATCTTGTTGAGGGTGGAACATTAGAGGCAAAAGTCGATATGAAGTCACGCTACCGTCATTGTTTATTCCTTGATGTTAGACATTCATCTTAATAAAGAAATTAATGAATAATCATGAAATTGAATTATTTTATAAATAGGTGCATGTTATGGTAAAAGTCATACCAATTTTAGTTAAGAGAAAGATTTTGAAATCTATTCTTGCACTTATATGAAATATGTATGTATGTGTCGTCTTGAGATTTTGTTGTTTTGTTGTTGTCCTTAGAAGAATTATAGCATGCGTAGATACTTATTAACATATTATGAGCTTATGAAGAAATGTTACGAAGGAACATTTCTCACTATGTTTACAAATGTTAAGATCTATCCCTGTGGTGCATCATGAATTGAGTGCAAATGTCTCTAGATGTTGTTTTAAATGTGTTGAAAGAAGTTGTGAAGTAATAATCTGATTTTAATGATGTTGTTTGTTAGGCTGGCTAGTGTCCTTTGATCTATCCACCCTCCAAAAGTTTTAGTGTCGGGTGAATCTTCCTAAGGGGGGGATAATTACACTCCGGAAATTCATGACTTAGACTCATCCTTAAAATCTTTAATAATGTTAAAAAATGATGTTTAAAGACCTATATTAATGTAATAAGTTAATATGGAAAAGTTTTGAGCCAAAATAAAAAGAAAGACCTTGACGTTTGGAAAGTAGCTAAATAATAACTAGTTGACGTCCCTATGTTTGGTGAAGGATTCAATGTGTCAAATGAAGTCGAAAACTTGTAAAGAGACTTTTTATAGGTAGTAAAAATGGTATAAATATCCGTAAACGACACCTGAATGACCACCCGAAGGGTCCTTGGAGAGGACCCAAACGTGAATGCGCAGGCTACAGAACTGGCAGAATTGAAGAAGAGGTGCGCGATGCACATTCCTGACGAGGTCTTCTGCCTGAAGATGTGAGGGGAAGCCTCGCAACGCGAGGCTTACATACACCTAACTTCCTCAACCCAAGTAATAAGAAAAATAATGGGAATTTGTCCCGCAAAGCGCAGGCACTTCACGAAATCATTAAAGTCGTATTTTTGGTGATTTAACTTTATAAAAAGACCCATTTAAGCGGAGTGTGTTTTGGGTAATTCATAGGAAGACTGTATATGAATATTAGGTCATTTTTAGACAAATTTTACACGTTCCAAATCAGATCAAACAAATTTTCTATCATGTCTTTTAGGAACCCTCTCTTTTCCAAACCGCATTAGAACAAGAAGAGTTTAAGGAAGAAGGCAAACACTTCAAGGTTTCCAACAAAATTTTCGTGGATTTTTCATCTATAAGATATTATTTTTCACTATTTGTATTACTTTCCCCAAAAGGTCCTTTCAAAAATAAGTTTTCACAGAACAGCAATGTAGGGTTTGTGTACCCACATCCACGGTTTCTATATAATTCTATATTTATGATGCTCGATCAAAAGTAATTGTTTTTTATGGTTAATCATGCATGTATTGTTTCATTTGTAATGATGATATTCGTGTTAAATATATTTATTATCAATTTGATGGTTTTAAATGGGTTATACCTACAACTACATCATATGTAAACGTAGGGATTGGAACTAAGACTAGAATGAAATCTTAAATGCAAGTTATGATATTCTCTTGTATGCTTTACCTAAGATGATTATGCTATGGTAATCTCACACACGAAAGGTTACAATGAAAGGAAATTCTCATCAAATCCTAAAGAGCTCCTGATCATGTTTATATAAGGAGTTAAAATCCTACGAACTATGATATGTTTATGATAAAAGGACACCTTAAAGGTTATTCAAGAAAGGGACTTAAGCTAAGCACCAATGAAATAGATATGAGAGGTGTTCCTTCCCTAGTTGGAAGGTAGGTTCACAACGACTCTCATGAGATAGAGACTGGTCCCCCCCCCGAAGACACCCCCCCATGGTAATGTGGAGCTATGGCTCTCTAATGCATCTCTATTCTTGAACTATGTTTCTATATAAGGATAGTAGCTAGTGATCTACCTTTAAAGCAACTCCCATGTTTGGTTCTAACTTTTGCCGGTACACCACCTCCTTCATTGTGGGGTTATTATGACATCGGATTATTCTATGTTGATAGCTCACAAGCGGTCAATTCAATTAATGATATGTTTCACTCATGTTACAATGAAAGACAAGTAAATGTACATTTTACTAGGGGACTTGAAGAGTCTACTTAGTAGGGGTTAGGGGTAGTGACTCTACCCTACCCAACATTTCACAGTTGAACTTTAAGGAGATTGTTCTTATGTAACATGATAACATGAAATATATATGTTTATTATACATGATGTTCTCTTATATAATGTTCTATCTTGTGATGAACATTTTATATTGCTATATCAGATGATGACTACTATGTTACAAGTTATATGAATCAAAGCTTTACTTATGGTCTCCCATCTTATCTACTTGGTTGTGTGGGGTTATGGGGCTTCACATGACCAATACACTTGTAGGTTACGATTATTTTTAATGTTTTTTGTAATGTATTCTTATATTGAGTAGAATAATGACATGTTAACATCACTCCATGATAACATGACTTTGATGATGATCCTGTTTATGTAGAAGAAATCATTAAGTAGTATATGGTTGTAAGTTGATGCATTTAATATTTTAATAAGAAAAAATTTAGCATGTGCTTTCCTAATAAATGATTCTTTTCATTCAAGTCCTTAAATATATCCATTATATCCTAAAGAAACCATAAATAACTCAGTTCATAACATCAAATTCATAATTGAGTGAAACCGACTTGAAAATCCATCTTTTGAAATCAATTTTGAAGGAACCCTTTAAGTAAAGAATTTCTAAGGTAAATTAGAACCCATAACTCAATGTTTGATGAAGATTTGATGGTGAAATCGTCCCTTTCATTCACCGAAAACCTCCTCCTAGCTTGTCTTCAATGGTGGCTTCCAAATAGAGAGAGAAAGAAGAGAGAAAGAAGAGAGTTAATTTTGGTGAGTTGTGTTTAGATTACTGAGGAGTTGGGTCTTTTATGGGGGGGGGGGGGTAAATAGTTTACTAGTTACTTCACCTCCCCTTAAATCTATATAACCCCAAACCGACCATAAATTATTTATTAAATGAAATTCACTCTTAAAAACATTCAGAAATTTACACTGACAGAACGTAACACGCCCCATCGATGGACCGTTTGTGACACGACCCTGCCCCCTTTGTCCTGCACACTCGTCAATGCGGTCAGAGACTTGTGCAGGCGAGGGATCCATAAATATGTCTAATTGTGAGACATCGGTTAGCATTGACGCCCCGTAATCCATGCCCTAGCCGTTGATGGTTTCTCGTGGTTTCACACTCCTAGGCAATGTTGCCTCCTATGTGCTAGGGTCCTTATCAAGGACCCTTGGTTGATTCTTTGGGAGTCGTACCAGGATATTTTTACCACGAATGATATTTAACTCTTTATACACATTCAAAAAACCTAATTTTCAATTGAATTTCGACTCCTAGAAACTATCACATAGCTAGGCACGCTAGTATCACTTAGCTCGGAAGTTTTGAACGTCATGGACGTTCTTAAATGTTTTGGTTCTTAAACTTCCTAAATGACCTATGTTCATTAAAATAGGTATTGAAACATTTCTTAAACCCCATGTCACTTTTGTTAGGCTATAGGACTCGTCTTAGATTTTCAAAGTGTTAAACCTCCAAAGAAGAATCACTTTTATGCACTTCGCTTAAGGATTGAACAAGGGAGTTCTCCTGATGTGCTGAATAGTTTGTTACTAGTTTTCTCTATGGATATATATTCTTTGATTGATCCGAGTCTATATTATCATTTGTTACTCCCTTGATAGCTATGAAATTCTAGATTTTGCCCGATATTGTAAATGAACCTTTCATAGTAATTACCTCGGTAGGCGAGTCGGTGGTTGCAAAGAGGATACATAATGTTTCGCAATAAATTTAGTCATGTTTAATTAGTAGAACTTGATATGGTTGATTTTGATGTAATTTTTGGGATGTATTTGTTGCATGATTGTTTCGCTTCCATTGATTGTAGGACTAGAATTGTCTAGTTCAATTTTCCAAATGAACACATTTTAGTGTGGAAAGGGGGAAACTCTATTCCTAAAGGTTGTATAAACTCCTTTATTAAGTCTTGTAAAAGGATCTGAAAGGCCTGTCTATATCACATTGTAAGAGTCAAATACTTAGAATATGAAAATCCTTCAATTGAATTGGTCCCCGTAGTAAACAATGAAATTAGAGTTTAAAGAAGGTGATAAATTGTACGAACATATTTCGCCCATGAAAGGGGTGGTAAGCTTTCCTATGAGTTGGAACTCCCTAGTGAACTATCTTTGGTTCATCCGTTTATCCATATTATAGTGCTTAAGAAGTGTATTAGTGATCCCAAGTCTATTCTTCCTATTGAAGGTCTATCTATGAGAATACATCTCCCTATGATGATGTTTTGGTTTTAAATCATTGACGTCAAGTGAAGAGGTTGGGAATAAGAGTTGGCCTCTGTAAAGTGTTTTGGAGAAGCACCTAGTTGAGGGAGCAACATTCGAAGTATGCCGACATGAGTCCTGTTCGACCATATATTTCGTAATAAGGTTGTTGTTCTTGCATATGACAAATATGACTAAAATTGAAGTTTCTTTGATTTCTGGTGAAGTTTTCCAAAATGTGCATTGTATGGTGTCGTTACAGTGAATTTACAATGAAGTGTGCTTTTGACTGGAAAAATTTGCAATTCTTCTAATTTTGAGTTATGTTGTGCATTTTGATATGGTAATTTTTAAGAATTAATGTTGATCATGTTGGTAAGTTCATTTTTGGCAAAATTGACTCATATGTGGTATGTTTAGCAAGTGTTGTTGTGAGAAGGAAATTCTTTATAATGTGATTTTCAGCCTTATGTGTGGTAATTGACGTTTTTTAGTTTCTATGTGTAAAATAATGCCATGTTTATGTGTAACTATTTGTTTTATTTGCAATATTTTGGGGGGGGGGGTTGTCTTTTTGTTGGTTGGGCTGGCTAGTCTGAGTCTTTCCTTCCTTCAAAGATTTCGTTTCCATCGGGGACGAATCATTCCTAAGGGGGAAATGTAATACTCTGAAAGTCTAACACGTATTCTACACCCTAACATAGGTGTAAAGACACTGTTTGAAGTTCAATCTTAATGTATATATTTATTTGGAAGTTTAGAGAAGACCCATAATAACCGACATATCAAAACTCAAGTATGATTTATGACGTCTCGAAACTAGTGCAATGAGGTGTTAGTGTGACTTAGCCGATTTGACTAAGCTTTAGCAGTCGTAAAATTATGAATTTTAGTGGAAGGGTGTCTAACATGAATTTGAGTTTGTTCATAGTATAAACGTCCGGGTACGACTGCCCAAGGACCAATTAAGGGCCCTTGAGGAGGAATCTTGCATTTAGGTCGAAGGATGCCTATGGTAGTGTCCACAGATGGTTTGTCGAGGGGACTCGAATGCCTCTGCCGATTGACACTTAGAATTTTGAAAAAAAATCAGGATATTTTTCAAGTCTATGGAATAAACGACGGACCAACAGGACGGTTGGTCTGTTGATCCGTCGATTGACACATGAGGAATCGACGTGTTGTCGTCTATGAGGGTCTGTTTTTGCTGCTCCTTTTTTAGTGACTTGAGTTAATTAATTTACGGGTTAGGGTGTTAAGAGAGATCTAATTAGTTAATTAAAAACCTATATAAAGAACCTAACCTTCATATAAACAACTTTCCCTCGATAATGTTTCAACCCAAATATCTCCTCCATCTCTCTCTTTCTCTCTCCCAAAGAAACCCCATTGAAGACCTATATATAGGTGGGTTTTCGAGATGGAAATGGTAAAGTTTCTCCATCAAAATTCATAAATCCACAAGGTATGGGATTACTTTCACCTTTTGGACTTCTTTCCCCAAAGGGTTCCATCAATTTGAAAACTTAAGTATGAAATTCAAGTGGTTTTTCATCCATTACGAAATTGGTGTTATGAATATGTTTGTTTGTGATTACTTTTTGATATTATTAGTAAATTAATATGTATCATATCCACATTATTCTACTTTTTAATGTATTGGTCTCAATTGTAGAAGATGACATATTCCCGTTAACCCTAGGTTTTGTTCTTGAATTGAATTGTGTAGTATTGACTCAATTAACTTGGTTAATTTGTGCATTACAATCCTATGTTGTTTATTATGCTAATTATGAGTATATTTTTATATATTGTTATCCAATTATGCTAGTTCTTGAGTAATTGACCGAGGTTGAGAAGTAGATTATGGACTTTATCTAAGTCTCTAATTCAAGGCTATAAACTAGTAACTAATTGTTTATAGTGATTAAATTAATCTTGTAATTACTGATACGCTCAAATTTACTTCTCCAAAAAAAGTGTAAGCGGTCGTATCAAGTAAAGAACCCAACTATGAGGTTGGGGTCGATCCCACAAGCAAATGATTTAGACTTAACTTTAATAACCTATTATTTAACTTTCTATTTAGTCCAGTCTTTTCCACGAACAGTACAAAAAGGGGTTTTTAAGCACTAAATGTATTAGCTTTTCTAAGTAAGTAACGTAACAAGGTTCAAAGATTTTATTTTTATCAGTTATGCAGAGTAACTAGGCTTAAGGTTCCCCACATTTTCATAACGCGGTATTCCAACTATCACAACACTTTTGCTAGTATCTTAATCATGCAAAGTGGTATTATGTTATCTGTAATTCTTCTGTCCGGCACTAGGAATTTCAACTTGCCCCTTCGTCCGTCTACGTGTGTATGCTTTCCTATACATTTCCTATAGCCCTCATAGTAAGCATCAAAATCGGTATTTGTCTTTGTTTGTTGGTAGCTTTGCACAAACCGACACAATCATAATATTTGATAGTATTTAAATCTATGTTTATAATTCTTGTCTGTCTGATTATCTACCTCCCCTTGGTCATGCAAGTATCAATAAGGAGTTCTAATACAAGACTTCTAAACAAAAGAATTATCAATAAATGCAAGACACTATTCGAGAATTGTTATTTTAGGTATGTTTTAACGTATTATTTACCCATGTTTCCCACAACCGTAGTTATGGATTTTAGTTACCCATGTTAATAATCACACAATTCTTATTATTTAGATAAGAATTCATGCACTTACTTTTATGATGTTGAAGAAAATCCAGAAAATTAGTTGATATAGTCAAAAACTTGCACAACAAAAAAAAATTCCGGAAATAACGTGTTTGTCATCCAAATCCCAAAATTCAATCGTAGAATAATAAAACTACTAGAAAATCTCCAGAGTCGTGAAGCCCAAAACAGGTTTTTACAAGTATTTCTACTAATAGAGTCATAAAAAAGATTTGAATCTATTTAAAGGAAAATTTTCCCAAAAACTTTCTGAGTGAAATCGTGGAGGCGACGAACCGTCGATGTCATACAGACTGTGGTAGAGGCCCTCTGTCAGTCATACATAATTTCTTTTCTAACTACTTTCTTCATTACTTTGTTGTACAATCGATGGACATGGATGACGGTCTGTTGCGTGCACGACGGTCCGTCAATGGCTTTTGTTCTTCCATAACATGAATCTCTTATAGATGAGTAGTGGGGATACTTTCTGTTAACATTGACGGATGTGCAGGACAGGATATTATGGTTATGGCGGTCCATTGAGAGCCTCCATAGTCCCACATTTAGTCATAAATCCCCATCATCCTTTAGCATCCTCTTTCTCCGTACAACAGTGGCCTTCAAAGGACCGTCAAGGGCACACTGGAATGTAGATGGCTCCATAGGTCGTCACATATGCAATATTCAGCACAATTTTAGAAGGTTCTCCTTCTTGACAGATTTCCTGCAAACAAAGAGAAAACCACATTAAAACCAATTCAAAAAAGCCTTAGATACATACTAAACTTATGGAAAAATCATTGAAAGTACCGTGAAACCACGATACATAAACACCCTCAACTTAAATTCGGTGTTTTCCTAAAGCCACCCACATGACTACCACAAAATCTTGACAAGATTATATCCTTATTTTTAGCTTTTTGCATAATCTGGCTATAAATCCACATTATTTTCAAAATGATTTATGCATGCTATCACTATTAGTCTTGACATGTTGAATCGATACCATGACACAGCACTAACCCACACCCCGACAAGACACAACCTTCTTTTGATTCTCACTAATTAACCCGTTTTCCTGCTATCAGCAACTAGTGTCCTTACTTCAAACAAACATCTCAGTAATTCACACAATATTTAGTGTAGTAGAGAATTATTTTTCACAAAACACTCAGTCCTAACAACTTCTCACTCATTATTCTGTTTCCAGGCTTAGCCCTTATTTTCACTACTTATGTTTACCAGAATTAACTCTTAGGATCACATAGGACCTTTTTTAGCTTGTAACTTAGGCGGGGGGCTGAGGGTCATGTAGGTATATTTGGATCTCTTTCTTAAGGGACTTGTTGCCCTCATTGACATAACTCTAGGCGTCCCTACCCTTTTATTTGTTTCACTCTGCCCTTTTTCTCAATTTTCGTTCCCCTTGCTATTCTCCCTTTCTTTTCCTTTTTTCTAAGTGAACTCTTCGCTTTCTTGTATTTTTAAATTTTCAAATTTTTTTTGTTGTCCACTTGGTTTCTAATTTTGTTTGAGTAACTTTCCTTTTGTTCTTTCTCTCTCATTATTTTTTTCCACCTCAACTTTTCAGAGTATTTCCTCCTAACAGCCACTGGTCCTCAACTCATGCCACGACTCATTGCTTTGCCATGAGTCTAAGTACAAATATCCAAGTTGTAAGGTCATGGCAATATTTTTTAATGCCTTAGACACCCTCACTTATCATTTCGGCATAAGATGATTTGCGACATGTCCAAGGAGGGCACCAGGGACAACATGGTGTTCTTAGAAAAGATCCTTGGGGTTAACAGTCGAAAAAAAGGTCTATTTTATATCAAAGCTTTTTGGACGAAGAAAGGGATTTTTCATTGGTTTTCTGTTATTTAGACTACAAAGTAAAAATTGACTATATTGAACAAAGTCTATATGCCTTTCCTAATTGTCTATTATTGCTTACTTTTTAGCAGGCTACTAACCACGCAAGTTCTAGCTAATTCGGTCAATTGTGGAATAGTCAATTTGCCCCTCACACTCACTTGACATCTCAGTACTCTACCAAATTATTAGCAACTAGTTCGAGTTTTAGATTTAGGGTCATGTGTGGTTGTATCTCTATGTCAATGCTTAGATCTACACATTTATCAGTTACTATCCCAGTCAATGCAAAATTTTCTTTATCATGATATCATTTTGTTTAGCACATAAGCTTCATATTCCTTTCTTACTATGTCAAAAGATACCACATGTCGTTCAACCGCCTAAAATAACCAGTCTCTGGGGAAAAAGAAATCACATGGCAAGAAAACCCAAGCCGAGGATCGTTAGTCCTGGCTACTCAACTTCACAACACTAGAACTCACATTCCATTTATGGCCCACCCAAAAAAAGACTGCAATGTCCCCAATTCTAAAAGATATAAAATACGGTGTAGCTAAGGCAAATCGAAGGCGCCAAGGCCATGATTAAAAAGATGTGCGCGTTTGTCTGCCTGCAACGCGCTCCCCTCTATAGTCTAGACACCCTCAGTATTTTTCTCCAACCACAACACTATCAATAGTGCTCTCTCACCTCAACAACAACTCTAGATATAGACGCCCAAGGCCGCAAACTCTATTGCCTCAACATTCGGGCCCCTCATTAATAGGTGGGGCTCTGCTCGCAGCCTCAACTCATGGTGCTGCTTCTCGAGTAGGCCAGAGCATCATCCTCATCTCTATTTCGGTGACTTGGCACACTCTCGTGGAGATGGTGGAATTGTGGTATTGGAGAACAAGGCAGCCAACACTGTGTCCTCAGTTGGGGTCTCTGCAGAAGGGGCCTCAAATTCTTTTGAACTTTAGCCCCACTCAGTATATGTGTTCAGATCTTCTCTGATAACTTCCTCAACAACTCCCGACAACTGTCACATCCACTGTGGGGGCTGGTCGGGGCAAGAACCGCAGCTGAAAACCCAAGCACCTAGTGACCCTCCATTGACCTTCTGCATCCAAAAGGCTTGATTTGTGCAGAAGTGTGGCTATTTGGGCCTTAAGTTTCATGTGACCCCTAATAATCGGGACCAGAGTAGAAGATATGTCAGTGGCTCCAAATGTATCCGGGTTGCCTCGTTGTTTTTCTCAACCATTGCAACTAGGTTCTCACAAGTGGGCTGCACTCCGACCGGGGGCCCTTTGTTTGGGCCTAATTATGTATTGGACTTCAATAAATGAGCCATATATATTGTGAAGACCGGGTCTTGAGCAATGAATTTGGCACACGTTGCACTCTTTGCTACACTGCACAAAGAAAAAACATGCACAGAAGGGGTAGTATAGTGGACTTGAAGGCCCTATCGTGCATCACAGTTGTGGTATCCATGTGAAGTCCACCTCGAACCCCAAATCAGTATGTCAACATTAGTACCGCACGATCCCAAGTGACATTGTTGTCAACTGCAGTTGGGGAGTTAGTGTTGGACTATGTAACCACAAAATACCTGTTTTAAGGTTAACTGAGTCTTTTGATACCCTAACACCTAATCAGTAGCCTCCCATGCATAAAGGTACTTGTGGCAATCAACCGCTTGATGGTCTCTATCAACTCTGGCTCATGCAGGGACAAACCATCTTTAATCAACTTCAAATAATAGTCAAACTTGGCGGTAAGAGGTGTCCGAGTGGCATCAACATCCGCGCCATAGAAAAACCTACGGATGACCAACAATGAAATATCAACCCGCTTGCCGCGGACTCAGACGTAATCCAAAGGAGCATGTTTGGAGGGGGCTTCCCGCCTTTCTAACTTAAATAAGAGAGTCGCCACATAGGAGGCTTAGAACTTTATGACCATCTCCTCTCCATAGCAGCCTACATATCGAGCCGTCAACTCAAACCAATGTCGGGTAAATAACTCATGGATGGACGACATGGTTGGAAGACTCCCCGTTATAACCCGTCGCTCATGTGTCAAGGTCCAGGTCATGACCCCCTTGTCATTGGGCATCTTTGCATCAGCGTACATTTTGTACTGCCCCTCGACAAAACCATTGGTTGAACTTATTAGAAACTGAAGCGGGGATGCGACTATCTGGTGATGCTGAGTAGAGGAGTCAAAATTATAACGCCTTTCAGACGATAATTTGGGACGCTATGGCGGGAGAAGAGTCCTCCTGTGACCCCGAGACCTCTTTAGAACCAGACACTTCCTTAGAACCGGAAGCATCCTCTGAGCTAAATGCTCTATCAGACTATGCAGTAGACCCAGAAGGTGTGCCAATAAGTATACACTCCTCTTCAGACTGGGAAGAAGTGACTCCGCCGGGCACCAACTTCGTGGGCGTGGCTCTAGTGATACTTGCATCACGAGTGGATGTGAGAGTTCCTGGTGGCACGTACTCTGGGTCATGCTAATCGTTTGAGCATATGACCATTGGTACGGACGGGGCGACAAACATGGAACACTTTCCTGAGTATATGCGGTCTTCTTTTAGTGCAATTACAACCTTTAAATAAAATTAATTAGCACTAGTACATGCAACAGAAGAAAGCAACAAAGTAGAAATTGAATTGGAATGAGAATGAAGCAGTGCATGACGAACCCATAGACAATCTGTAGGAGGAACGACAGTCCCTCATGGGGTTCGTCGAGGAATACTTAGTGAAATTTTTGTATATCATCAGAAGCAAAGAATCTGATAGTGGCAACGATTATGAAGGACGGACTGTCGAAGGCACGACGGTCCGTCATAGGGGTCCGTTGAGTGATATTTTGACTAAAATTTGAAAACATCAGAAAGAAATATTCTATTTGTGTCGATATTTGTAGAGGAAAGACTCTTGAAGGCACGACGGTCCGTCATAGGGGTCCGTCGAGGGACACATAGAATAAAATTTTAAAAAATCATAAACAAAGGTTCTGACAGTGTCGACAGTTCTGCACGATGGACTATCAAAGGAATGATGGTCCATCACAAGTGTCCGTCGAGGGACACTTAGCGTAACTATAGGAGGTATTCTTGGACGAAACCCAATGAACGGTCCATCGACGGGGTCCTCGTACTGAACGTCAGGGGAACAAGTGTATTGCGCAAGAAACATGTTACACTATTGATATAGCGCTCAAACTTACTTCTCAAATAAGAAGTCAAAGCGGTCGCGTCAAGTAAATAATCAACTAATGAGGTTGGGGATCGTTCCCACGAGAAAATGATTCTAGACATAACTTCAACTTGTTTATTACTATTGTTCAGTTGATGACTTCTTTAGAAATAAAAACATAAAAGGGGGGTTTTTATTTCCTAATGAGTCAAAAATAATAACAACTTTGAAAGAACACTTAACTGTTTTGAAAGTTGGGATTTTAATTAATTACTCAAAGTAACTAGGGTTTTAACGTGTTCCCCCAGGTTCATAACTTGATAACTACTATAACAATTCTGTCCTAGTATTTGGCTGCAAAGTGATAAGTTATGTTTCTAATCCTTGGTCCGCAATCTAGAAAATCTAACTCCGCACCTTGGTCCGGCTCACGTGTGTTTGCTTTCTAACCCTTTCGTTATCCATATTAAAGCCATCGTATTCGATATTTGACTAATTTCTTACCTCGTCAATCATACTAGCCTATTATAGATACACTAAATTATGTTAATACTTCATTTCCGATTATCTACCCTCCTTTGTCTTCGGCAAGTATGTTCACTAGGCAGTTCGAACGTTGATCATCCGTTAAAAGACTTTAAAGCAAAGAAATTATTCATACATGCAGACTCTATTCTAGAATTGTTTATTTTAGCCTGAAGGATTTTATCTCTTATTTGCCTATGGTTCCACAACCCTAGTTATGGAGTTTAGTACTCATAGCGATAAACACAATATTCAAAAATATTAAATAAGAATTCATGTACTTAACTTCAATGAAAAGAAGAAAATCCAAAAGTTTGCTTGATGAATCACACCAAAATCACTTGCATCAATGATACTCCGAAAGTCTAACACTAATACAAAGAGTCTAATAATATTATGTCTAACTATCCGGGTCCAACCTCAAAAACGAGGTTTTTTTTTCGAACTATTATAGTAAAAATAAAAACCTATTTACACAGAATTCTAATATCTCGAAATATCCAAAACCGCGGCGGTCGACGGACCAATGCGACGGACCCGTCGTGTCATGACGAACCAGTCATGGACTCCGTCGTCCCATACTTGTGCACTTTCTTCTGTTCTCTTTCATTTCGCCTCGACGGTCAATATGAACGGACCGTCAAACGGCACACGGTCCCGTCCAGGGGCTTCGTTTCACAAAATATTCAACTCTCGATTCTGGGTACTTGGATCACTTCTCTAACTCCACGACGAACCTGCAGAACGAACCGTCATAGCCATGACGAACCGTCCGCAAGCCTTCCGTAATCCCACACTTGGTCAGAATTCCCATCTTCCTTCAGCACCTTCTCTACACTGCCCCCTATGGACCGTCACAAGCACGACGGACCGCTCATCGAGCTTGTAGTTGGTCTTCTGCATTTCTTCTCTCAAAATCCTCTGCATTGTCTTTGGACATATTTCATTCAAAACAAGAGAACTTATATACAAAAATTAGCACAAAAAGGCTTTGGACCTGTAAACTTAAGAGGAAAAAGTATTAATGGATACCGTGAAACAACAGTATATCAACACCCTCAACTTAATTTGTTGTTTGTCCTCAGCACGCACTATTGACTCACTACACAATCCCTGTCGATTTAGTCCATGTTTTATCCCTTTGGCATCATGTTGCATCAATCCCGTTAATCTCATCAAATCTATGCATGCTATCACTATTAGCTGAATTTTTTGTGGGATCTGAACATCACCAGACTCACCATGGGGCATTAACCCTATCCTCTTCAATTTCTTCGCCGAGGTGCTAACAATTCTTGTATTGCAACTAATTGTCCTCACTTTAGAACAAAACCATCCTCATTTTTCACACACATGATTTCATTTTGGAGTATAGGTTAACATTTCAACACTCCGCCTCATAACAAATTCACACTATTCATACCTTATTGCCATAAGCGTTTGCCCCTTATTTCCACTGCTTAGTCACTATAAACCAACCCTTAGGATCACGATAGTATTTTTTAGGCTTGTAACATGGCTTAGTTTCCGTAGTTACATTTTTAGGTAACTTTAGTGACTTTGTTTCCCTCGCTTGACATCTCGGCTAAACCTTCCTTTTCTATCATTTTATCTCGCCCCAATTCTCATACTCTTTCCTTTGCTCAATTTTTTCTCTTTTTCTTCATTTGTGTAGTGACTCTCTTCTTTTCTTGTTTCTAATTCTTGTATATCTTTTTATTCTTTGCTTGTTCTTTCAACTAATTTTGAGTCACTTTACTTTTGTGTCTTTTCCGCTCTTTGGTTCTTTCAACCAACCCCACTTTCCAGAGCATTCCATCATAATAGCCACCCGCAACTTATGGCTTTGCCATAAGTCAAGGTACACAATACCACAAGTTGGGTCAGGGCCAAAACGAAGGTTTTTACGGCATTAGCCACCCTCAAGCTTATGCTTTTTGCATAAGCTGAGGTGCACATTCCAAGGAGAGACCAGTGGCCACACATTGTTTCCTCATGAAAAGGAGTCAGTTAGTGGTGAAAAAGAAAGGTCGAATTTAAAGCTCAGAATTATTTGGATCAAAGAAGGATAAGATTTCATCACAGGTTTCTTCTTTTATTTGGCTAAGAATGGTTCTTTCTTGAATAAGAGCCTATGATCCTTTTTTAAAATGTCTTTTTACAACTTAACTTTTTACAAAGAACTGTAAAAAACCAGGCAAGTTTCTCTAGCTCACTACCAATAGTGGACTATTCAAATTTCCCCTCACACGCCGTGATATGTTCATTCACTATACCAGATTATTAATCACCTATTATCGAATTAAATCCTTAGGGTAATGCAATGGTGGTAAGCTCTATTTCATGCTTAAAGACACACATTATAAGTTACTATGCCTAGTCATGCATTATTTTTCAGTTTATCAAGATACTCACTTTTAGCCTCATATCATGCTCCAGAATAAACGGTACCAAAGATATAAACATGCCTGCCGTTTCTAAACAGAAAAAACTAATCAGTCTTTTGGGGAAAAAGACGACCGGCAAGAAAAACCCCAAAAGAGGATAATGAATTGGGCTAACTCAGACTTCACCCTACACTCACTATCCTTTCCCCCACCCCCCAACAAAAAGCATGCACGTGTCCCCCATTCCTAAAAATGTTAAATACTAAGTGGTAGTTTAAGAAAACCTATGGCGGCAAAAGCGCCGTCGAGTAACAAGAGGGTGGGGGTCCCGTATCCTTGAAACCCACGTCCCGTGCAATCTGAACAAACCCTCAGTTGTGGTCCTCAAGCAACAACCGCACCATCAGTAAGTAGCCGCCTCCGCTGTCTCACATTGAGGGAGCTAGATGCCCAGCGCTAACTGTGATGTCTCTATCTGTGCGCTCCTCCTCAGCAAGTGAAGGCGCTCCTCGCAGGCCTCCATATCTCGGCGCTCTTCTTCCTTGCTAGCGCCTCAATCCTCTGCTCGAGGCCCTACGCCTCTTGGATGTATCTCGAGGGGGAGTGGTGGAATTTCGAAAGTATGAACCGGGTGCCGCTAGCACGGTGTCCCTCAACAGACTCAACATAATGGTCCACAGACGCCGGCACCCTCAGCCTCTAGGATCGTGTCGATGTCTGCCCGAAGACTATCGACTGGAAGCCCTTTATATTCGACAACTCCAAGACCGAAGGGGCTGGTCGAAGCTTATTTACAACTCTCAACGCAATGGCATCGAGACGCTGGTTGACCTCAGCAATCGTCGCGCTGTAAACGGGCTGCAATCTTTCCCTCTCTAAACGAACTTCAGACTCGGTAATTGATTCTACATCCACGGTTGGATACGATGCAAAGAGTGGCCATTTGTGGCTCTATTTTTTGACCCTATCAAGCGGACCAGTACCGGTAGAGGGGCTGTCCGAGAGTAGCTCGGGTTTTGAGTGCGAACTACTCGGATAGACTCGACCGCGTGTAAGTGTTAGTGGCTGCCTGTTTTAGCTGTGCGTGCCTTGGCTACTGTATCTCAATATCCATCAGCAAGTGTGGTGGAAGCTCTGGAACTGGGCCCTCTACGGGGGACAACTTATTTCCCGTCTTCTCTGATTAGGGCCGACATCAACGGTCCCACCTGCTGGGTCTTCAACTGATGTATGTTCCAGTATGGGCACACCTGGGGTGGCGGGGGGACCTGGGCAGAGGGAACCAATCATGCACGGAAGGTGGGTTAGGGTTGTGGTTGACCTTGAATGCCCTATTGTGTCATGACTTCCTGGAGAACCATCAAAGTCGGGTACGGCGGGGTCCTCGGAAGGGCACGCTATCATCGCCTGCCATCAACACTGTCCGTCCTATATAATGTGTTGTCAGCATTTGTGGGGGAATGCATTGACGGACAAAGCAGCCACATAACTTGCTATGAATATTGAGGTTTGAGCCTTCGTGATGACCACCCCTTCGGCTTATGTGACCCAATCGGCACCTCCCTCCTATCTACCCGACAGGTGTATGCATCCACCTCTTGGTGGTCTCTCTCAGTGCCAGCTCGCGCAAGAACTGTCGCATACTGTACTATCTACCAACGGTGTCCAAAACTAGGCATTGATGGGGGTCCCCTGGTAGGCTCTTCACTCTCGCCGTATTAAAACCATCTGGATGGCTGGCCGGGAAATGTCCGACTGGTCACGCCCATACTCGAACCTTCCTCTCCAGTGGCCTAATTAAGCGGGAGTCAGCCCTCCTATCGATTCTGTGACGAGAGTCGCTACGTATATGCGTAGACTCTCGTACCATCTCCTCGCTGTTCGTCACAACGGACGTGATACGCACAGTCCAAACGATGCCATGTTGAAGAGATTGTGGATATCAGGCATGTGGGAAGGCTTCCCTGTAAGTACCCGCTGCTCCAGAGGTGAGTGTTCGAGTCATCACTCCATTATCGTTGAGGACTGGCGTCGACGTAAACTGAACTGAATTCGACACACCCGGTTTGGGCTGGTCCGGTTGGCTGTTGGTGGGGACCTGAACTGTGCGCGCGGATTAGAGTCTGAAACTGTCAGCTCATCAGAACGAGGCCGACGCTGCAGCATTTG